>SJXQ01012620.1:0-157753 GCA_006408695.1 Aepyceros melampus
CTCAATACTTAGTTTCCAAATCCAGGCTGTAGGAGTCCAAAACCCACAGTAACAAACACTATGTTATTCTGCTTGGCCTGGGTGTGTGCATGCATGCTAATTTGTTTCAGTTGCGTCCGACTCCTTGCGACCCTATGGACTTTAACCCCACAGGCTCCTCTGTCCATGGGATTCTCCAGGCAGAAGTGCTGGAGTGGGTTGCCATGCCCTCCTCCAGGGGATCTTCCTGATCCAGGGATCATACCTGGGTCTTTTGCCTCTCCAGGTGAGTTCTTTACCACTAGCGCCACCTGGCACACACACACACACATGCACACAGCCTAGTAAATGTAGGCATATAAATAATTATATTGAGTACAACACGGAAATCCTACAGAGGCTTGGATGACATTGGATCCTACCCCTTCATGTGTAAACAAGGGCATTGCTCCTTTGACTTCTATGTGATCAAGTTTTCTTTCTCTACTATGGTTCTCATTAGCATATAAATATACTGTAAAACTCTCCCAATATAAAAGAAAATCTTTTAATCTATCTCTTTCTAACCACTGCTCTTATTTTCCTACTTAAGAACAGAACAACAAAACAAAATCAAGCAAACAAATGAGTGAAAAGCCTTGGAGGGGTTTTCTTTGCTGTCTCACTTCCCAGAGGCCTGGCCTGTGGGATCCTAGCTCCCCAGCCAAGGACTGAACCTGAGCCCCTGCAGTGCAAGTGCGGAATGCTGACTCTTGGATCACCAGGCAATTTCCCATTCCCTCTTAATCCCATGTCAGTCAGTTTATTCTCTCTACTATACCTGATTTCCCAAAGGCTCAGCAGGTAAAGAATCCCCTGAAATGCAGGAGACTCAGGAGATGCGGGTTCAGTCCCCGGAGAGGAGGAAATGGTAATTCATTCCAGTATTCTTCCCTGGAAAATCCCGTGGAGAGAGGATCCTGGCAGGCTGCAGTCCAAGGGGCTGAGAGGATATCACTGAACAACTGCACACAATGCCAGTGAGCAGCTTCCACTCTTCTGCATTTCCTCTGCAGGATTTGACACTGCAGATCACTCCCACTTTCTTGCAACCTTCTCTTCCGTGACTTGACAGAATCCATATTCTACTTATTTTCCTCCTACCTCGTTGGCTGCTCCATTTTAGCCTTCTCTACTGGACATGGCTCACTGGTAAAGAATCCGCCTCTCGATGCAGGAACTACATACAGGAGACACGGGTGCAGTTCCTGGGTCAGGAAGATCCCCTGGGTCGGAAAGTTCCCCTGGAGTAGCAACCCACTCCAGTATTCTTACCTGGAAAATTCCATGGACAGGGGAGCCTGGAGGGCTACAATCCATTGAGTCACAAAGAGTTGGACACAGTGACTGAGCACGCCCTGCTGGACTCAGACCTCAGATCTCTTCTATTTTGACCCTTTTACTGTGTGATCTCAATTTTTCCCATGATGTAAATAGTTGCCACATTTTATCAAATCTAAGGCACAAAGTGTTTCACCTTTTACATTTCTGAAACAAGACACATCCTGAAAGTGCTGTCATCACCTCAGTCTTGACTTAAGTCTTCCTTGGTTGCACTGCAAGAACTTAGTCACTGCTTTAACACTTTCCTAATTCAATAGAAATGTTTGGATTAATGGTACTACATATGTTGTGTTCAATGCAATTTAAAATGAACTTAAAAATTAATGCTGTGATTTTGCACTAAAAGAATATTGTTACATACGCAGAAAACCGTAGAAGTAGCGCAATATGAATGAATGTACTGACAAAACTTGAAAGTCTTTTTTCAAAGCAATAACCAAGCGCTTTGCAAATCTTTAGAGAGTGTGATACCTTCAAAAAACACTCTTTCATATTTTGTTACTGAGATATTTGCAAAAAAATTACTTCCAATACTTATTAATGTAAATAGCAGACAGTAAAGAATCTGCTGGCAATGAAGGACACATGGGTTCAATCCCAAGACTTGTGGTGGGACGATCCTCTGGAGAAGGGAATGGCAGCCCACTCCAGTATTCTTGTCTGGAGAATTCCATGGACAGAGAAGCCCTGGTGGGCTACAGTCCACGGGGTCTCAAAGAGTCAGACATGACTTAACGACTTTTACTTTCACTTTCTCCCTAAAATTAAGAACAAGGTAAGAATGTCTACTTTTACCACTTCCTTTTTTGTCTTAAAGTGGAGCAGTAAGAGAAGAAAACATTAGTAAATGGCATTCTGATTTGAACAAAAAAAGTAAACTGATTTGCTGATTATTGGACAGTGTCCATATGATTTACTTTATATGAAACTCTGGAAAAGACAAAGTCTAATAGTGACAAAATGACAGATTTACTGGGACTAGGAGTAAGGGAGATTGACTAGGAAGTTAAAAATGTTTTATATGCAATATAAGCAATATACCAAGACATGTAATGGAGAAAAGTAATATTTGAATAACATAAAATATAAATAAATGAGATATGGTATACTTGTGAATAGAAATACTCAATTATAAGAAGATGACCGTTCTCCCCAAATGAAAAGAAAATTTCAAGGCAAATCCATAAATATTATAACATAACTTTTCATAAAAGTTGTTTAATGATAAAACCGATAGAGCAAAAGCATCTAAGAGGTTAAGATGTGAGGACTCTGTACACGTTTATTAGTGCTTATCAAAAAATGTATGAATTAAGACAGTGAGATACTGGTATAAGACTAGTCCAAAGGACCCATGAAACAAACTCTCACCTTTAAAGCATATTACAGAGTGATGATAGTTTAAATTTAGTAGAGCAAGCATACTTTAATGACGAGATGTTCCAGTCTTTGAAAATGTATACATATACACATGGGCTTCTCAGGTGGTGGTGATGGTAAAGAACCCGCCTGCCAATGCAGGAGACATGAGACGTGAGTTTAACCCCTGGATCAGGAAGATCCCTGGAGGAGGCATAGCATCCCACTCCAGTATTCCTGCCTGGGGAATCCTAGGGACAGGAGGGCCTGGAGGGCTACAGTCCACAGTGTCGCAAAGGGCCTGAGATGATTGAAGTGGCTTAGCACAGGCATATACATACATACACAAAAATAACATGATATTTCTATTCCACATCATTTACAAAAAATTAATTCCAAATATAGTTAAAACCCAAATGTAAAAAGCAAAATTCTATTTTTAGAAGAGAGCATAGTAAAATTTCTTTACAAACTTGTAGAACAGGAATTTCCTAAGCAAGACACACACACACTAAACTTAAAAAAAAAAAAAAAAAACCTGACAATTTTGACTATGTTAAAATTAAATATTCTGCCGAACTCAAAATATAAAGGAAATGAAAGAAAACTATCTGTAACACATACAGAGATTAGTAATTAGAATAGTAAATACTCCTTTAAAGAACAAGATAAAGATAATCCAATTAAAAAAAAAAAAACAGAAAATTTATTTGGACAGAAATGTAGAATAATAATGCAGAAACATGAATGCTCAGTAAACATATGAAAAGAAGTTCAACCTCATTTGTAATAAAAGAAATATAAATTAGAACCAGAAGTTGTAAATTAAAACCACATTGTGGGGAATTGTGAACTGCCGTTCAGTGCTTGTGAGTATAAAAATTGGCACTTTGGAAGGCGATTTGGCACAAGCTAATATATCAAGGATAGGAACACTTTATAACCCAGCGACTCTCCTCGCAGAGAGTTTCTTGCACTGTGTGCTCACGTAGATATACAAGAATGCTTACTATAGCATTGTTTCTTAATGGAGAAAAAAAAAAAAACTTTGATATCTCAACAAATGAGGGTAAACTGTAGTATAGTCACAAAATAAAATGCCACTCAGATAATGAGTTAAGCTCAATGAGTCTGTGCTGAGAACTCTGCTCAATGTCATGCAGCAGCCTGGATGGGAGAGGAGCTTGCGGGAGAATGGATACATGTACAGGGATGGCTGAGTCCATTTGCTGCTCACCTGAGACTATCCCAGTGTTAACTGGCCACACCCTGCAGCAAAATGCGAAGTTTTAAAGAAGTAAAATACATTAAATGAAAAAGGCAAGTTGCTTACAAATACATGATGTGTATATACGAAAGTGCAATTTATATGTATTTAAAATTGCACGAAGTGATACTATATATGATTGTAGGCCCATCAACAGTCAGTAAAAGTGTGAAAAGCATACGTTGATACACCATCAGCTCCAGAATGGTGCTTGCCCTCGGTGCGAGGGAAGGTGACTGAGATGGATGAAGGTCAATGTCTCTGAAAATAAAACAGACGTGGGGTCAATACACTAACGTGTAAACATTTGTTAGGTTTAGCTGTTGGACTTACTGGGTTTCTTATATGATCTCCAGTTTCCTTTGTTCATTCCAAAGATTTTCTTACGTAAAATAATAAAATTTCAAACTGAAATACAAAAATTCCAAACTGCAAATACAGCCTGCTTCAGGTGAGATTCTGCCTAGAGGGTAAGGAAGTGTTTCATGGTTTCCAGGGAGCTGAGGGTTGGAGCTTTGCCCTAGATTAGCTGTTGGTGGTCACAGGGCTGCTCCTGCTGGCTTCTGAGTTCCCCACATCTGCTCTTGGTTCTTCAGCTTGTCCACACCTCGGTACAGAGTCCCTGCATTAAATTAGCTTTGGCTGCACCATCACGTGTGTTTTTATTTTCCCGCGTGACCCCACCTGTTTCCTCGGTGAGGATGATGGACAACGAAGCCCTAGACTTTCATACATTTGTAGAACACAGGAGGGCTTCCTTGGTGGCTCAGACGGTAAAAAATCCATCTGCAATGTGGGAGACCTGGGTGCGATCCCTGGGTTGGGAGGGTCCCCTGGAGCAGGAAATGGCAGCTCATTCCATTATTCTTGCCTGGAGAATCCCATGGACAGAGAAGCCTGGCGGGCGACAGTCCGTGGGGTCTCAAAGAGTCGGACACGACTAAGTGGCATACCACAGCACACAGAACACAGAAGAGAATGACTGGACATCGGGTCAAGGAAGGCGGGCGTCTTCTACCACCCTGCTTTCCTGTCTGTGGAAAGTCCTTCTTTACATTTACATGAAGCCAGGAGAGAAACACTAGTCAGAGCTGACACTGTAGCCAGCCTCCCCAGGAACTGAATCCCAACCCTGTGGCTTATCCAACCCTAACTGAACCCAACCCTTAGCTGTGAGATCTTGGGGGAAATACCTTCTCCGCTCTCTTCTAAAAAGAAAGTGAAAGTGTTAGTTGCTCAGTCATGTCCGATTCTTTGCGACCCCATGAACTGTAGCCTGCCAGGCTCCTCTATCCATGGGATTCTCCAGGCAAGAACACTGCAGGGGTTAGCCATTCCCTTCTCCAGGGCATCTTTCCAACCCAGGGATCAAACTGGGGTCTCTTAAACTGCAAGCAGGTTCTTTGCAGCCTGAGCCAGCTGCTGCTGCTGCTAAGTCACTTCAGTCGTATCTGACTCTGTGCGACTCCATAGACGGCAGCCCACCAGGGTCCTCCACCCCTGGGATTCTGCAGGCAAGAACACTGGAGTGGGTTGCCATTTCCTTCTCAGCAGGGAAGCCCAAAGAGGAAATGAAACAGTGAATGTGTAAAGAGTTACTAAGCATATGAAGCCCTCGCACAACACTCTCCAGTCTGCAAGTCCAGGGGCTTACCAACAGCAGATAGATCCTGTGGCTGGCACTCTCTCCTCCCTCCACTGCTTACTTTGTCTCTGATCAGCTCGATTATCTGCTTCCTTTGCACAGAGCCTCCTAAAGGAGCCCGTGTTGTAATAACAACAACAAACAAGTTAGGAAGAATTACTCTTCCGTCTCTCTTGTAAATGTCGACAGGTTTCATCCTTATATTACAATCCCAATTAAAGCGAAACTCCCCACTAAGCCATAAACTTAAAATGAAAAAAACCCTACAGGGATGAATAAGCCTTTTCCATGAACAAACCTGCTATTTATCCTTTTTTTTTTTGTCACTGCTTATGTGCGCTCAAATCCCCGCTGAACCCATCTTGCAAGCAGATGAAGAAGAAAAGCTACGGGCATCCATCCATGGGTCTGTCAAGATGTTACTTGTAACGAGTCTCCCATGGATTTGATTATTATTGGGTATTAATTATTAATGGTATTTCCTGCAGGAGGCCAGCAGTAGGCTTCTCTCTCGCCAACCTCTATTTTGAACTGGAATTAAAAATAACCAAAAATCTTCCCCAGAGGAGCCGGAGGAGAAAAAGGCAGAAATGAAGGCTATCCCTCCCAGTCTCTCACCACTAGCACCACGTGCTATTCTAAGGCTGATCTTGTAATTAAGTGTGGGGGAAGCCGACCTGCACGGAGCCTCCTGGGCCTCCTGCAGCTGCAGCCCCTCTCTCAGAACCACAAAGGAGAAACAAAGCACCCTTCTGCCTACATTCCTCTTCCTCCGGCCTCACTGTCCTGCTCTAACCTTGCCTTTTTGGCAATTAATTTCCTCTGACGGTTATGTTAATTTTTATGGCTTCCTAATGATCAAAAATATTTGGCGGATTAACATCATTTAACTTTCCTCTCCCTGTGGGGTTGGGAAGTGGGGGGCAATGCAAGGAGAGACAAGGGGGTGGGGCTCAATGGTGAGAACGAGCTGGAAAAGGCAAGGATGAAACTTACAATTCTGTGCCAAGCATGTCGAGGGGACAGTGAAAGATAGACACCCAGGAAAGCCTGGAGAGAATAAAAACCAAAAGAGTAATAATAATAAGGCTGAAAGATGAGAATCAGGGCACCCCCTCCTGCCTTCCACACACATAGTTTTATCTTTTATTCACGGCCAACAGCCCATATGTTGCTTCCTAGACATGTTTTAAAGATGGCCACACCTGTCAGGGTGTCTGGGAGGTTAAGACAGAGCAGATGTTGAGATTTGTGTCATGGAAAGGAGATCTGCTTCTTGTCTGGCAAAAAATGGCTCATTCACAAGTGTCTTGAAGGGCCCCTTCTCTAAGCCATGCTCCCCTCTTCCATAAGACAGTGGTCCCCAAATGGTTCTGCAGACGGAAAGATGGGATTTAATTTTACTGGCTTTCAATCAAAACAGAACAATGTGTTTAATATCCCTGCAGTGTAAGCGAAAGAAAGAGATTCATGACCTCATGGGTGGTGAGGGATTCTCGTATATATAAACATAGAAATCACAGTGGAGAACATGGATAAATCTAGGTTAAGATCTCCGCCTGCTTCCCTATGCTGCTACTTGAAGTTCAAGCCTTTCTGACAAAGGGATGGCACTCACCAAGAGAACAGCTGAATTAATACAAAGGTAGTTGGGCACCCTGAGCTTAATCCCAGAGGAGGATGATTTGGTGGCCATGTCAAGGTAGGAAATAAATGCCTCTGGTTGGCAGGTGTGTGAAGTAGGGGAGAGCCTTGCAAAAGAAGTCGCCAAGACTTCCACTTTTAAGTTTCACTTAAAATCCGGGAGGTAGTAGTCATATGGTTTTAAGTCTGCACTCCATGTACACTGGGGAGAAGATTTGGAAGTCAGCAGCTCAAAATGCTATAGGTAGTTGGATTCAGTTCAGTTCAGTTCAGTTGCTCAGTCATGTCTGACTCTTTGTGACTCCATGGATTGCTGCACGCCAGGCCTCCCTGTCCATCACCAACTCCCGGAGTTCACTCAGACTCATGTCTACTGAGTCCGTGATGCCATCCAGCCATCTGATCCTCTGTCACCTCCTTCTTCTCCCACCTTCAATCTTTCCCAGCATCAGGTCTTTTCAAATGAGTCCGCTCTTCGCATCAGGTGGCCAAAGTATTGGAGTTTCAGCTTCAACATCAGTCCTTCCAATAAATATTCAGGACTGATCTCCTTTAGGATGGACTGGTTGGATCTCCTTGCAGTCCAAGGGACTCTCAAGAGTCTTCTCCAACACCACAGTTCAAAAGCATCAATTCTTCGGTGCTCAGCCTTCTTCACAGTCCAACTCTCACATCCACACATGACCACTGGAAAAACCATAGCCTTGACTAGACAGACCTTTGTTGACAAAGTAATGTCTTGCTTTTTAATATGCTGTCTAGGTTGATCATAGCTTTTCTTCCAAGGAGTAAGCATCTTTTAATTTCATGGCTACAGTCACCATCTGTAGTGATTTTGGAGCCCCCAAAAATAAAGTCTGAAGCTTTTTCCACTGTTTCTCCACCTATTTTCCATGAATTGATGGGACTGGATGCCATAATCTTTGTTTTCTGAATGGTAGTTGAGTTAGGAGAGTAATATTGTGGGTAATCATTATCTTTTACAATTCTAATTTTTTTCTAAAGAAATTGCATTATTTTTATGATGATTGATGTGTATGTGTGTGTTTGTGTGTGTGTTTCTCTAACTTTGGTATGCACTCAGGGAGCTTGTGAAAAATGTGAATGCTTGGGGTCCCCTTCTGACCTCCTGATTAAGGAAATAAAATGTAAAAGCCAGTCCTACAAGCTGGTTTTAGAAAAGGCAGAGGAACCAGAGATCAAATTGCCAACGTCCGCTGGATCATGGAAAAAGCAAGAGAGTTCCAGAAAAAACATCTATTTCTGCTTTATTGACTATGCCAAAGCCTTTGACTGTGTGGATCACAATAAACTGTGGAAAATTCTGAGAGAGATGAGAATACCAGACCACCTGACCTGCCTCTTGAGAAATCTGTATGCAGGTCAGGAAGCAACAGTTAGAACTGGACATGGAACAACAGACTGGTTCCAAATAGGAAAAGGAGTACGTCAAGGCTGTATATTGTCACCCTGAACTGTGGAAAATTCTGAAAGAGATGGGAATACCAGACCACCTGACCTGCCTCTTGAGAAATCTGTATGCAGGTCAGGAAGCAACAGTTAGAACTGGACATGGAACAACAGACTGGTTCCAAATAGGAAAAGGAGTACGTCAAGGCTGTATATTGTCACCCTGCTTATTTAACTTCTACGCAGAGTACATCATGAGAAACGCTAGACTGAAAGAAACACAAGCTGGAATCAAGATTGCCGGGAGAAATATCAATAACCTCAGATATGCAGATGACACCACCTTTACGGCAGAAAGTGAAGAGGAGCTATAAATCCTCTTGATGAAAGTGAAAGAGGAGAGTGGAAAATGTTGGCTTAAAGCTCAACATTCAGAAAACTAAGATCATGGCATCTGGTCCCATCATTTCATGGGAAATAGATGGGGAAACAGTGGAAACAGCGTTAGACTTTATTTTGGGGGGCTCCAAAATCTCTGAAGATGGTGATTGCAGCCATGAAATTTAAAAATGCTTACTCCTTGGAAGACCCAGATAGCATATTCAAAAGCAGAGACATTACTTTGCCAACAAAGGTTCATCTAGTCAAGGCTATGGTTTTTCCTGTGGTCATGTATGGATGTGAGATTTGGACTGTGAAGAAGGCTGAGCACCGAAGAATTGATGCTTTTGAACTGTGGTGTTGGAGAAGACACTTGAGAGTCCCTTGGACTGCAAGGAGATCCAACCAGTCCATTCTGAAGGAGATCAACCCTGGGATTTCTTTGGAAGGAATGATGCTAAAGCTGAAACTCCAGTACTTTGGCCACCTCATGGGAAGAGTTGACTCATTGGAAAAGACTGTGATGCTGGGAGGGACTGGGGGCAGGAGGAGAAGGGGACGACAGAGGATGAGATGGCTGGATGGCATCACGGACTCGCTGAACATGAGTCTGAGTGAACTCTGGAAGTTGGTGATGGACAGGGAGGCCTGATGTGCTGCAATTCATAGGGTCGCAAGGAGTCGGACACGACTGAGTGACTGAACTGAACTGAACTGAACCGCAACTTCACCTAGCTTTCTCAGCTCTGTCTACAGGGTGTGGTCTGCATTATACTCATTCCAAACTCTTTCTAAAGGAGCACTTCCTTCTGTAGAACACTTCCTTCTATATAATTTTCCCGAAAACATTTTGCAGCTATGCCTACATCTGATTCTTTTCCATAAAAATATTTTTAAACTTTGTACCTTTCTCTCTTAGATGTGCTTTTCAACATACAAGTAATAAAGCCCAATGTCTCCAGAATCCCAGCTTGGTCCTGTCGGTTTCTCACACATATATACACACTTCTACCTCACATCAAAGGTGAGCCTGTGCCTAACACAACTAAGTATGTAAATTTGGTTAAATCAGTTTTTTAAAAAATCCACTGTTAATCACAATTGTGGTTGATTGAATGAAACATTTGGGAGGATTAACAAAAAAACCAGAAACCTTTATTCAGTTTGTATAACTGTTCGTCTAGAGAGTTGGCTCAGTTATTACTGAGGAGTCAGTGTGTAGCTGCAAAGAGGCCATCATCTTATTTTAGCTCTCTGGTGACAGAGTTCAGTCATATAATATATTGTTTTCATCTTAATTTCCATGAGTCAAGTTAAGAATGGTACTTGTATCAAAGGAAAAAAAAAAACAACAAAAGCCCTCATTGTTACAGTGCTATTTTAGGCACAGTTGACTGTACACACACACACACACACACACACAGGACACATATCAATTAGAGCTGCAGAGATTGCCCCCTCATTTGCATAAGGAGGTGGTGACCCATAAGAGTGTGTTTTTAAAGACGTTGTCAATGGGATTGAATATGTGCTCCCGCCTCCCCCAGCTAATTGCACAGAACTGCAAGCAAGAAGCCAAGACAGTTCATTTTGTTTTTGTCTTAAGCAGGAGCTATTGACGCAGAGGAAGCGCGTTTCCTCACCATCAATCCGGCCACTAAAGGACTAACTTTGCGTGGCGCTGGCTGGCTCCTCTGCCAGGGTTGGCAGCTATCCCCTCTCTGGACCTGGATTGGCTCCCGGAGCTGGGGCAGAGGGATCCTCAACTAATCAGCTGTCAGCTTCTTCAAGGAGAGACCGCCCATTTGTTTCCCTCTTTGTAAGACAAAAGTACTTGCATATTGCCCATTTTTCCCAGCCCGAGCCTTTCTAGTTAGATAGCACTTATGAACAGTAATAACACCCTGCTTGATTAGTTCTCCACTTCCCAGAGCATTTGCAGATCCATTATCTCCTTTAATCCATTCCTGTGGTTTGCCATGAACATTAGTCTTTGGGGCTCACATATAATTCTCTGACTAGCTAGTGACCTAGAGTTGGATTACTCATAACTTCTCAAAGACCCACACTTGAGTTCCTCAGTGACTGAAAATGTATCCTTTTATCTACCTGACATTCAGCTGAAATAAATTTCTGTTGTCTAGCCTGAAGGCAGTTTCAGCCTACTGTTTCTTCACTGGTTTGTCTGGCCTTCTGACCTTATGATTCTCCAATCTTCAGAGCGAGGTCCACTAACTCCACCTGTACTTTCAGCCTAAAGAGAAACTTGGAGAAAAATTTTGTCCCCAGGCAATGGAGACTGTTGAATGTAAAGTTTATGCATCCACTTACTCTACTGGGCACTTAAAATACACTTAGCATCTATTGTTTCATTTAACATGTGCCAATTCTCTTCAGTGGGTATATCTGCTCCATTTTAGAGGAATAGGAACTGAGGTTCAAAGCCATATATATGCCTGTAAGAAGAGACAAACAGCATTCAAACCTCAGTTTAGTTCAGTTCAGTAGCTCAGTCGTGTCTGACTTTCTGACCCCATGGGCTGCAGCACACCAGGCCTCCATGTCCATCACCAACTCCTGGAATTTACTCAAACTCATGTCCATTGAGTCGGTGATACCATCCAACCTTCTCATCCTCTGTTGTCCCCTTCTCCTGCCTTCAATCTTTTGCAGCTTCAGGGTCTTTTCCAATGAGTCAGGTGACCATAGTACTGGAGTTTCAGCTTTAGCATCAGTCCTTCCAATGAATACTCAGGACTAGTTCTAAATGAATCTGAAACCACTGGTCTTTTTCTCAAATTTCTTGCTGTCTCTTCCCACTAGGAGCTGCCCAGGTAGGCAGTGCTAACTGTTTCTCTTCCAAGAGGCAATGGAGTTCCTTTAGCCCTTTGACTAATGGCAGCCATATTCCACCTGGTATACCCCCAGGCTTGTATGTCATGTCTGATCATAGAAGGTGTACAGTTCTCACCCTTCCCACATTGGGCAGTCTTTGTAGGTAGTCACAATTTCTTACTTATTCGACAGCTCCATCATCTAGTAGAGTTCCTGGAATGTAGAAACTACTCAATAAGTGTTTATTGAATAGATGGGCTAATGACTAAATATACCCATACCCGGCCTGTGAAGGATAAAATTGTGGGATTCTGCCTTACAGCGCAGATGTTCACTTTTTAGGGCCATCTGGGCCTTATATTCTCCCAGGATGGTACCACTCCACATCACAAATCTTGCCTTCTCAGCCTCCCTGGTTTGGAATCAGTTTAGCATTCCACACAGAGACTCAGAACTGCCAATTTCTGAAAGTAATGGGAAGCTGTTCCCTGCTTCCTCCTTTGTGTGGCTCCCAAACCATGCCTCCTCTGGAACATATTTAGCAAGCTTCTGACAGCTGCCTCCACCATCCGAAGTTTCTAAAGCCCTGACAGCTTTCTCTGACCCATGTAAGCTCAATCCTGTGATAAATCCTCAGTGTTCCTCTAACTGCATCTGATAAAAACTCAACCCAAACAAACAAGAAACAATTTTTCTCCCAGTTTGTCCTAATCATTTAATATCACACACTCAGATGTCCTGGCCAAGCCAAGTTGACATAAAAGTTTCTAGATCCTTCCCCTCAAGTTCTGCATGTGTCCCCTCACTGACAAGGATTGGGATATGGATTGATGTCTCAGATAGTACTTGGAAAAGGCCCAATGTAGATCACCAAATTCTGATTTTCCCTGTAGAGCAGAAGATTCAATAGAATCCAAGTCACATACTAATCTTAATATTTTTAGTAGTTGCATTAGTAAAAATAAAAAGAAACAGATGAGATTAATCTTAATGTTGTATTTTATTTCACTCAACATCTCTAAAATATCAGCATTCTAATATTTAATCAATATGAAAAATTAAGATATTTTGCGTCATTTGTTTGTGCTAAGCCTTTGAAATCTGGTATCTGTCACGTACTTACAGCGCATCTCCACCTGGGCTAGACTCACGGCGAGTGCTCAGTGACTTGGTCCAGGAACTGTTGGCCTGGGCAGTGCAGTCCTGCAGCCCTCACTGCGTCACACTTGCTGGCTCCCCAGATCCATGAGCCCCTTGCAAACATCACTGTTGCCTTCCAGAAGGTCCCTCACCTATCTTCAAGCTTCAGAAGCTCTCTCACTTGTCATGACTCCTGCACTCAGTATCGATCTTCCAGAATGATTCATTTAGTTCTCATCAAGCAGGGACGGAAAAGATAGGCAAACAGCGGTAAGAAGAGAGATGGTCTCACACGCAGGAGGACAGATGGCGCTTCAGCAAACCATTCTGAGCCTCTGTAAGGCGGTAGGGACGGGTGCTCCATGGACCATAAGCCAGAATCTGCACACCGTGTCTCTTTATTTTGTGCAGTTGGAACCAGACCAGTCTCAGGTTCTAAAGAACCTAAAATTTATTCTAGCACAGGAAGAAAGAAAATCCCCGAGACTGTAGGCTGCCTTCAGTTCAGCCCTGAATCAATATGGCTCCTGGTCTTACCATGAATTCCTAGGTCTGCCTTGACTGGATTCCAACCTCTCTCCTCAGTAATGCAACATCTGCCTGAGCTGTTGCTCTGGACAGGTCGCCTTTCAGTGCTTGCTACCAAGCTATCTAGCTGCTGATCTTTGTCTTTATGAAACCTCCACCTTTCACTGTCCTTTTTCTCCTTAAGAACCATCCTGCATCACTGTAGTCTCTAGGTGAGTGCGCTTGTGATCCACTCACCCTCTGCTGTGCAGAATAGTTTTCAAGTTTCATTTCCACTACCACACTTAACTCTTGTTATCCCTTCCTTAGTCCTATCTTCATCTGGCCTTGCGTCTTTGCCTCGTATTCGCTGTATGTACATAGTTTGGCCTAGCTTTCCATGACTTAATCCCCAGTTTTGACAGTAAAGAAATATCTACAATCTTCCAAAACTAATATAGGTAAAATGACTTATGTTTTACTGACTGGTATTTAGAGTCAAAGACCATGTTATTAAAAAAAATCAATTAGCTATTGGAAGATACCTTCACTCCAAGTTTCTCTCCAATTTGCAACATAGAGGCAGTGGCTGGTTAGCATCTGGGTGTCCTCGAGACATACTGAGCTTTCCATTCATCACACATGACATTTGCATATTGCAAATATCACACTTTATGCACATGCCTTCCGGGCTAGTCTAGAGAGTATGATTGCTGCCTAACCCTCACATAAATCAGTGCACCAGGGAGAGCCACTTCTAAACAGGGGGAGAAATCAAGGATTTCTCTGCCTTAGACTCTTCCCGGGACCTTCTCATCTCTTCACATCCCAAGTAGATTCAGTGCTTTCATTTTCTCTTCTCTCTTGAAGCCATTCAAATTCTATTAGCCATTTGTGAATATTATTTTATACCATCTGCATTTTCTCTAAGTTGTGACAGTGACAGCTGCAATCATTTGTATGCGTTTTCTGTACAGGATTTTTTTTGTGTGTGTATGACTAGAAGAACAAAACCTTTCCTTTTTGTGACCGCGTATCCAAATAGAAAGATGGTTTGTTTGTAAATCTATTTCTCCTCCAAACATTATTTTATTTGCTGAGGAGACAGAAAGAGAGAAGGCAAAAATATCTGATACTGAAATGACAATGCCGGTTTGCTTTTTCGCAGCCCTTGGTTTTGCTGCCTCTTAGTCAAGCTGACCTCCTAACTCCCGACAACGTCTATTCTCTGCTTGATGGCCTGCATTTGCCCCGTGCCACTGCCACTGTAAAGCCTGCCTCCTTCTCTTTGGGTCTCAGTTAGCAGAGCAATGCATGTACTAATGCCTGCCCTTCTTTCTTACACAAGAATGCCTCTTGTTCTTTGGGAAAGGTGTCAGCTAGGTCAGGAAGCCAGGGAAACCGGCCCATAATTGATCACACTGGGAAGTCATCTGTCTGGCATTATTTCAGAAGGGTGGGTATGTTCCTGGGAGCAGAACCTGCCCCTTTTTGAGTGTCACCTGAACATCATCCAGAAATTAAATACATGCTGGACTCCAATTATGGTTTAAGCTGACCTGTGCATGAAGGGTTTAAGTAAATGTGTCAAGGAAGTGAAGTCAGAAGAATGTTCCTTGCAGCTTGATTCAGTCAGTTTCCTCCTGCCAAGCAAGGAGCCACTTGACCACCTCATGCTACAGACCTTTGGGGGCTGTCGCAGGTAAGTAAGACTTTCTTTCCTAATCGCTGATCTCACCCAGTGCTATTTGCCTTCTTCTAACAGACCTTTCTGGAAGTCTTTACTAACATTCAATGACTGAAAGCTTCATCTGGATATTGATAGTGAGAATTGGGATATTTTCTTCCGGGGCTTTCCCTGGTATCAGAAACAGAATTGAGGGAGCTTTGCTCTGAAGGGATCCAGAAACACAGTGTTTCTTTCAATCAGAGTTTGGTCCATGGGTAGAAATAGCTCTGGTTACATGTCTCCAGAATAACTTGATTGCAGACACTCTCAGCACCAGAAGCATAAATTTTCTCCTAAAATTTCCTTTAATCTCACGTTAGATGCACATATTTCTTCTATTGGAATGTTTTTGCTTTCTGTAAAATTACAACCCCCATCAGTATTTTGCTAAAGTACCATACTGCACCCTTCTTAGACTTACTTCCATTTCATACAGCCCCTCTGTTAGCTAAGAATGCCTCTGTTGTCAAAGGCATGCCAATCCAAATAGCTGTTCTCTGATCTCCCAATTTCTCTTCTGATTTAGAGGCACAGTAGGGATATGCTCTCAGCTAATCATGTCATCTCCTTGTTGGTAATGATTATAAAAGAGGGAAGTTGAGGTTGGGAAGAGAAAGGGACAAAACAGAACTTAAAAAGAGTATTAATTTTACAGTAATATTTTTTCTTAGTCTTTGTGGCACATTAAGAAAATAGAAACACCTTGAGCCTAATAAAAAACAGAGATCTCTCTATAATTGAAGAGATTTTGCAACCAAATCATAGTGTTGATGGATCCTCGTATAACCTGACATAGAGCTCTCTTCTGAGGAGTTAAATCCATAAATATTTCTGTGCACTGGGAAGAGAGCAGCAAAGACGACCCCTGGTGTGCATGGAGAGCCCAGCTTCACTAAGCTAAACGAGGTAACATAAGTCACCCAAAATGTTCTCTACAGAAATAACCAACATCGCAGATGGCTGTGAGTCAGTTGGGAGTCAGGAACTAAAGGCTATTAGTGAGTTGTCCTTTGGCCTAAGCAAAAAATATACAAACAAAAACACACCTGGAAATAGCACAGGGCTAGGGGCACTGAGGTTGCATAATTTAAGGAGTTTGTACAAAGGCGAGCGAGTGAGTGTCCATCAGCTTAACCCAATACAAAACAAAAAAGTTTAAAGTTAAGAAAAAAAAGTGAGTGAATGTTTCCCAAATATTTGCTCTCAGGTGCTTTGCGCCACTTTTGTCATAATCCTGCTTTCAAACATGGAAAAGAAACGTCCCTACAGGGCAGGCAGGCCTGCTAGAACAAATACAACTGAGTAGCTAAAAGCTAGCCCATGTATCTTTTATGTAGTTTACATCTGGATTTTCCAATTAAATTTCAGCTGTCTTATTTATTACAAATTTCTGGTTTCATATGTTGACATTCATGATGTAATACTTAAAGGCAATAAAGGTGATTATGTATTTTATTCTGTGTAAAGGGACCATCAGGCCCTGGAGAAGAGGGTCAGAGGAGGAAATGCACATTTACTGAACACCCACAAAGGCAAGCAGCTTTAGCTGACCAACCTGGTGTCATCTCCGACTCCCTTTGTGCCTTGCCATCTACGAAGAATGAGAGTACCAAATACTTTCCCAGCCTCCTTTGCAATATTGAATACAGGGTCACAGAGACTGGCCAATGGGGTTGCAGCAGCAATCTGCTGTGAACTCCTGGCATAGGGAGGCCATGATTAGCAGATAAAGTACAGGATGCCCAGTTAAGTTCCAGATAAACCATAGATATTTAGTATAAGTTGCTATATCTCAGATATTGCTTAGGAAATATCCTAAAAATGTATTCATTGTTTATCTGAACCTCAAATTTACCCAGAAGCCTTATCCAGGTGTATATTTCTGTTGTGTGTGGCTCACAGTGTCTTCTCCCCATTCTAGTCATAAACAAGGACTAAGACAATGTAATCACAGAGATGCTAACTCAAAACTCAGACATCACGAAGTCTCTGGCTAAAGGTATAAAACACCCAAACTCTGGACGATTTCCTTGTGACAAAAATAAACTCTTTTTTGGTTTAAGTCATTTGCAATGGGGTTTTTTGCTGCTGAGACACAAGGGCACTCCAAATCAACACACCTATTCTGTGCCAAACATGAGGTCGTGTCTCTGAGCTTATCTTATTTAAATATTATAATCACTCTATGAAATGAATGCTATTGTGCCTATTTTCAGATGAGAAAATAGAAATAAAAAGAGCTTAAGGCCTTGATCAGTGCCTCATAATAATAATGATTAATGCTGATTGTATGCTTAGTAAGTTCAGACAGAAGTAAACGATCACACGTACACACTCGTTTAATCCTCCCAGTGACTATTGAGAAAAATATTACAATTATAGTCCACTTGATAAATGAGGAACAGGGCTTCCCTGGCGGCTCAGTGGTAAAGAATCTGCCTGCAATGCAGGAGACCCAATTTCCATCTCTGGGTCAGGAAGGTCCCCTGGAGAAGGGAATGGCAACCCACACCAGTATTCTTGCCTGGAGAATCCATGAACAGAGGTGCCTAGCATGCTACAGTCCATGGGGTTGCAGAGTCAGATACGACTGAGTGACTGACAGATTCATTTTATAGATGAGAAAACTAAAGCAAAGAAAGATGAAGGAACTTATCCAGAGCAACAGGCTGGCTTTGAATCCACACAATGGGTTTCAGATACCATACTCCTAACTTGTATACATACTGGCCTGAAATAGAGTTGATATTCACAGTAAGCCTCAGGATGCTAAAATCTGTGTTCTTTTCCTCCAGTCTGCCTGGTAACCTAAGGAGTCCTGTGCTGGCCTGCTGGATTTGCCAAACTTTCTCTCTGCAACCTTGATAAGTGAACCTTATTTATCCTCCCCCGAGGGTCCAACCTTGTACAAACAGGTTTAATCTGACACAAATTCTGGCTCTAGGCAGTTGGCATGAGGCCTTCGCTCAGTGTCTCACAGGGTTGGCACCAGTGATTTCTGGTGTTCCAAGAGTGCAGCCATTGTACTCCCCTCATTCCCCAGAATGCAGGTTGATGCTGCGTATCTCCAAGCTGCACAACGGACCTGGTCCCCCTTTCCCAATACCCTCTCACTCAGCCCCGTGCATATTTCTAGACTGCTTGAAGCTAACTGGTTTGCCTCCTCCATCCTCACGAGTGAATTACCCTGGTGTTTTCTCCCCACTTATTCTCTTCTGTTTTTGCCTCAAATAAATCACCTCTTTGGGGAATCTACTCTCTAGACTCCCAATTCTGTCTGATTTGCCAAAGACAACAGATCCTTGACTATGCTTCCAGAGTCACCCCCAGCCTGCCCTGACCCTCTGGTTCTATCTGAATTCCTGGTCCCAGATAACTTCGCCCAGCTTAGCCTGACTGCAATCAAATTTCTCTCATGACAAGCAAGCATTTACTTCTTAGTTTTGCCTGGAGCTTTTCCTAATCTTGGAAAGAGCTTAGGGTTTGGCTTAATGCCCTCTGACAACCCAAGACTAAAAACATTTTATTTTAGGAGTGTATTGACAGTTTGCTTCCCACCCCCATGCCTAAAACAATCCCCAGAGGCAAGGAGGTATGGGCTGGGCATTCACATACTCATTGAGACGGTGTTTATTCAACCTTGTTTTTTGGGTCACCAATCATTGAAATAACAGTGAACTCTGTGTTTTGAAATAGAAAGAATCACTGTTTCGGTGTACAATGATACTTAATTTGCCATTTCTAAGAGGCAACAAGAACTGTTCAGAGTGACAGAAACTCAAGCTCCTTAATCTCATTTTTTAACATCACATCAAACCATTTACATACTCAGGCTCTGTTCAGTCTGCACCGAGGTCATCTCTCCGCATCATTTTCTATGCCCTCTGTAGATTCAAGTTTGCGATCTTCTTTTTCATAATCAGGTGTGTGGCACTCAAGTATGGACAGAGGCGCCTGCTGGTAGGAAACCATTATCTTCTTTGTTCTTGAACTGCTCTCTCTGTGTGTCCCTGTTTGTAAATATACAGAATCAAGCAATGAACAAGTCTGACTGAAGGCCTTTAGAAAATGCCTTCTTGATTTCACCTCATTTCCTGGCAAAACAGTTGGTGGTACCATTTTAGAAGTAAATGAGATTTGATTGTACAGAGATTTGTCTCTGGAACATCTCTGTCTAGACACTTTTTTCCTTACTAGATGCTTAAAGCTTGACTTCCCTGGTTGTCACTGAACCCCTTCATCTAATCATAATTATTTTTTCATTCAATGTGCTGTCCCTGTGGATTTAAATTTAAGCACAGGGGACCTAAGATATGCTTTCTGAAATGTGTTACTTTCACAGAGAATGACAATTCATCTTCTAAAAGCACAGAGATTTCAAATGTTTCCTTTCCATATAAAGCCCTCAAATAATACATTTATTCAGAAGAAAATTATATTTTTATGCTGCTACCAATAAAGGGGATCAAGTTTACTAATTTTTAATTTGCCTAGCATTTTTCTCTCTAAATGAGGAACAGATTGTAGAAGGGAAAATTTGATAACCATAGTTGGTTGCTAGCTGCTTTGTTAACACAATTTATTTCTGAGATTTTATGAGATCTGGCTTACTAAGCATGGGTTGATAAATGATTCCATATTTAACCATGATTTACCTGTACCATGTGGATGAAAATTGTGCTGATGGAGCTGAAACCACCAGAACAGAGATTTTTACATCCCATAGAATATGTCAACGTAGTGTTGAGTGTGAATCACTCACTTGGGACATAAAGTGTTCTTCTTTTTTAGGATCCAGGATTATATCTCAATATAAATGGCTGATGGAAGTCAAAAACCAAGCCCAGTGCACTGCCTGGAGACAGGTGACAGTAAAGATCAACCATGAAAGATGGAAAGGCTCCCCTGCCGTCTCTAGATGTCACAGAAGTAGTTTTTAAACTCTGTGGGTTGTATGAACCTGGAAAGTAGAGGAAGATTCAGACCATATGGAAAAAGATATAGATTCATGCAAGGAGATGAGAAGCAGCTTTTCCTCTTTAAGCGGATGATTCTCCAAGGGAGCATGATACCTGGGCTCCTCCCTGATGCTTTGCTACCTATATATTTGTTTGAAAATGAACTTCATCTAAATTGATGAGATCCAGTGTTACAACCTGAGAGATTCCAGTTGGTGACTCTACTTGTACGGTCACTGGAAAAGCAATACCAACTCATGTGACTCCAATTAGCATACAGACTCAACAGGCTAATACAATATTTATATATTATACTGTGTATGCTAAAGAAGACACAGCTTCCAGTGGTCAACGTTTTCTATTCAGGCTAGGATGGATAATAGATAACTCTTCTTCTGGGGAATCGGGAAGTTTTATTTTGCTAGACTGTACACTTTACATGTGAAGGATCACCCATGTTTTGATCGCCAGTATGTCTCTTATCCTTGCTGCAAAACTGCTGGCCCAAAGTAAATTTTAAATAATTTTATTTTGGTCTGGTTTCTTAGAGACCAAGAAATTTCAGAAGCAGTGTAAATTTGGGAAGAGAAATATCTTGAGGGGAGTACGGTAAAAATGGGCAATGGTAGCTGATCTTCCTATAGGGGAAGCTAGGAAGAAGGCCCAGGAGTCCAAATTCCACCCTCATCGTATCAATCCTTACACCCTGGAAAGGTGTCCCAGGACGCTGTTTTGACTTAACGCTAGGCTACTATCCTGTGTCTTGTTGACCTGATCCATCTGTAGCCGAAAGCAAATCTGACTTTGCTTCATCCCTTTTCTATAAATTCCCATCAAGTTAAACAGATTTTCAGTCACTGCCAATAAATACACCATACCCTGGCCTTTCTCAAGGCCCAGGGCATTTTAGCTGGTGTCCAGGCCAAGAACTAAAATAAGATTTCAAGCCCCTTAAACTGATTCTGGGTCTTGCATTTAGGCTGACAAATGACATTATTCTTGTAGAATCCAGTAAGTGCAAAGCCCTTATCCTCAAAATATGATGGCTTTGGATGTGGATAAAGGGCTGATTTTCCTAAAAGTTATGTGACTTATACCACCCAAAATATTTGGCTACCATTGTCTCAGGCCTACTTGAAGCAATTAAAAGAAAAAAAATTTTTTGAGGTGGCAGGTAACTTGAAAATCATGGTGCTCTTTGCAGAGTACTATGAAATATGAATGCATTTAATTCTAACATTTGGACTAGGAACAATTTTACTAGCAGAAAATGACAATATTAGGGTATTAGAGGTATGCAACATAAAATCACAGCACACATGTATGCAAACAACAAGCTCTTGAGGGAAGCACAAGCTGTTGTTTCAGAGTTTGGCCATTAATATTCATTTGCTTCTTGTTCATTTGTTTTGTTGTCTGCCTCACAGACAAGCAGTAGAAACCACCAAAGGTTTAGGAAAAATTTATGTAACGAAAATTTAAAGTTGAAAACATTCTATCCATTAAGTTATTATTTCCTCTAAATTGGCAAGGCTGCCATTATTCAATTTCAGCTGTGAAAAATCTTGGATCAGCATGTGGAACACTGAGGCTGTTTGGGAAAGTAGTTTGAAAATTACAGATGGAAATTGGTTTAATGCAGGTTAACAATTTGAAAGGCAGGGTCAGACACACCCAGATCTGAGTCCAGACTCTGTCTTACCAGCTGTGGGATTCTGGGCATGTCCCTGACTCTCTCTGTGCCAAACTTTTCCCTACTGTGAAATGGTTATCATCATAATACCTTGAATTGTGTGTTATGTGAGGTAGTATATTCTTAAGGACTGTTTATTTTGAGCAAAAGAAATCAACTTTGGGTAAATTAAGCAAATAGTGATTTTTGGAAGGATGTTGGGGCTTGACAATATCCATGAGAAGCTGAAGAATCAGGCTTGGGAATGGGGTTGAACTGACCAGTTCTAGAGGCTCAGAAGCAGAAAATATAGAATTAGTTTTGTAACAACAACTCTAGTCCAGTTCAGTTCACTTCAGTCGCTCAGTTGTGTCCGACTCTTTGTGACCCCATGAATCACAGCACGCCAGGCCTCCCTGTCCATCACCAACTCCCGGAGTTCACTCAAACTCACGCCTGTCGAGTCAGTGATGCCATCCAGCCATCTCATCCTCTGTTGTCCCCTTCTCCTCCTGCCCCAACCCCTCCCAGCATCAGAGTCTTTTCCAGTGAGTCAACTCTTCGCATGAGGTGGCCAAAGTACTGGAACTTCAGCTTTAGCATCATTCCTTCCAAAGAACACCCAGGGCTGATTCCTTCAGAATGGACTGGTTGGATCTCCTTGCAGTCCAAGGGACTCTCAAGAGTCTTCTCCAACACCACAGTTCAAAAGCATCAATTCTTCAGTGCTCAGCTTTTTTCACAGTCCAACTCTCTCATCCACATGTGACCACTGGAAAAACCGTAGCCTTGACTAGACGGACCTTTGTTGGCAAAGTAATGTCTTTGCTTTTGAATATGCTAT
This sequence comes from Aepyceros melampus, assembly GCA_006408695.1. Lineage (NCBI taxonomy): Eukaryota > Metazoa > Chordata > Mammalia > Artiodactyla > Bovidae > Aepyceros > Aepyceros melampus. The sequence continues at coordinate 22,754 of SJXQ01012620.1, forward strand.
CTAGGTTGGTCATAACTTTTCTTCCAAGGAGTAAACGTCTTTTAATTTCTAGTCCAGTGGTGTACAATCAAATTGAATAGAATTTTACCACTATCTGACTCTGATCTTGTTTGAAATATTAGAGAAGAAACATCTAATTGGTCTAGATTGGGTCACAAGGTCACCTCTTGTTCAGGAGTAGGGAGAACCTTTGATTACAGTTTCTTGTCTTCAGTGAGGTGCTCTTGTGTTTTTGCCACACCACACAGCATGTGGAGTCTCAGTCCCCTGGCTAGGGGTTGAACTCGTGCCTCCTGCATTGGGAGTGTGGACCACCAGGCAAATCACCATGGTCATTTATTTATGTGTTTAATTTTCTATCAGAAAGTTTGAAACAGTAAGGCCGTAATCAACACAAGGTGAAGACCAGTCTCTGAGTATCAGCTGATATTGACTTACAGAGCTCCTTGGGATCCTTGTTAGAACAGTGAGGGGACCTGAAAGGCAGGCCTCTGTTTCTCATGACTGCTCCATTAGATAATACGTACCTCATGCCCTGAAATTATATCACATAGGAGCTCCATGTGTCTTACAGTTCTGGTTTTGTTTGTTTTTAATTTTTATTTTATATTGGAGCTTCAAGGATTAAAGATGTTGTGTTAGTTTCAGCTGTACAGCAAAGAGATTCAGTTATACACATATATGTATCTATTCTTTTCCAAATGCTTTCCCCATTTAGGTTGTTACAGAATACTGAACAGAGTTCCCTGTGCTGTACTGTAGGTGCTTGTGGGTTATCTATTTTAAATATAGCGGGATGTGCGCGAGGTATCTAATGCCTCTTCAGTGGAAGTGTTGTTTTAAAGAAGAAAAGCGGGATATGATTGGAAGGGGAAACCATGTGTTCTGAAACAAAAATGTCTTTTTTTCCAGCTTTTTTGAAGTGCAATTAACAAACTGTAATGTTCAACCAGCACAATATGATGATGTGATACCTGTGTACATTGAGAAAGAATTCTCATAATTGAATTGAATAATGCATCCATCACCTTAAACATTAGTTGCTTAGACATGTCTGACTCTTTAGGACCCCATGGACTGTAGCCCACCAGGCTCCTCTGTCCATAGAATTCTCCAGGCAAGGATACTGGAGTGGGTTGCTATTCCCTACTCCAGGGGATTTTCCTGACCCAGGGATCAAACCTGGATCTCCCACGTAGCAGGGAGATTCTTTACCATCTGAGCTACCAGGGAAACCCATCACCTTACATATTTCTTACATATTTACTTTGAGTGCATGTCTGAGTGTGTGTGTGTGAGCACTTAAGTTCTACTCTCTTCACAAATTTGATTTGTCCAACAGCATTATCAACTCCAGTCACCATTAAACAAAAACGTCTTCTCTAGGAGGAGTAATACAAGGTAGTCCATGTATGGTATTTACCCTCGTCTTCCTGCTTCATTGGCAATCAGATGATCCGCAGTAAATGGAGTTGGCTTAGGCTGCTGCATAATACTCTAGTATTTTGATACCAGCCAGTGATTTTTAACAGTGTCAGAAGCCCAGCTATTAGTGGTTTTCCATCTCCCTAGAATGAGAACATGATTCACCCACAAAGGGGGTTTGGATGTCATTCCTTTGAGAGGAATCTAAGGACTCCTAAAGATGTGGTTTCTCAAACCCTGAGCCCATGGAGTTACCTAAGGTAGAGTACCTCCACCTAATGAATTGTTTTAGAGGCCTCCAGGGACACGTGGCCACTTATGTCATTGCTTCCAAGGATATCGAAGATCTTGATCTACTTTCAGGATCATTTTCTGTTCTCCTAAATGTGTGTCTTTTGATAGCTATTTCAAAATCACCATTGCCAACACACACACGCACACACACACACACACACACACACACACACCCAAAGCAACCTATACCCCTTTTTTAAAGTCTCTGCTGACTACAAACTAAATCTACAAATATTTCAGAGAGTTTGGCAAGTCTGAGTCGTCACAATATGATAATTTCACCATTTCTCCTGGAGTGACTGGGAAAATTCACTCTGTGGGCACATTTTCATTGCCAAATAAACTCTGACACCCTCCTTTTAGCCCTCTCTCACTTCTTATTTACCCTAATTATTGTATTTGCCAAATCACAGTTCAGTTTTATGCTTATACACTTTTGTACTTTAAGGAGAACTTTCTAATTATGGTCTTTTAAACTCCAACAACCTGTATTCTGATGTCAATATTTTAAAATAGAGTAACTCTTCATTTCCCCCCATTGTAATTCAGATAACAAGTCAGGGTGGACACTCCCTATAGCATACCATACACTTTGCCCATTTCAACTTTGTGACCAGATTCACCATATCACCTCTAGAGTTCTTCATTAAATTATCAGGACTCTACTGCACTTATGATTGATTTGATGGGGAACTCAGGGGCCATTAGAGCTATAGGTCTGTAGCTCCAGGTTTCTTTTTCCTTTTTCCTTTTAAATCAAAAAAAGACTGGTTTGTCACAGCCTGACCCATCTACTCAGAAGTTTGTTCCATTAACTCTTTTAATAGTCTCTTCTCCAGGGCTCTGATGAGATTAAAGTCATTTCCACCCTAGAGGCTTGAGGGCTCCTGCCTTTCACCATAACTCACTGACTCCAGCTAATGGGCAGGGGAAGAAGGGATGATGGGGGTTATTGCAAGGCTAGGCCATGCTTTTTAGACTGTGGGGTTATTGAAGAGGTGAAACAGTGAGTGCTTGTTGCTTCTTCTTAGATCTTGGTTGAATATTTACTTTTGTCTCTGCTATCCTAGAATGTAGGAAGAGAGGCTTCCATCATAGTCTATATAAGATACGCTGTTCTGTGCTTAGTCATTCAGCATGCCCGACTCTTTGCAACCCTATGGACTGTAGCCCACCAGGCTTCTCTGTCCATGGGATTCTCCAGGCAAGAATACTGGGGTGGGTTGCTATGTCCTCTTCCAGGGGATCTTCCCCACCCAGGGATCGGACCCAGGTCTCCTGTATTGCAGGCAGACCCTTTACCATCTGAGCCACCAGGGAAGTCCGTAAGACATGCTAGGAGATACTTAGTCTTCCCATACTCTTTTCTATAACTCTGACAGAGGCCTGAACTTCCATAATTAGTCATTCATTCTTTCAATTTAAAGTTTCCTAAAGTTTTTAGTACAATATGTATTGAATTTTATGAGTCATTTTTGTTGTCATTGTTCTCTGCTTTTTAGTATGCTGTCTGGGTTTGTCATAGTGTTTCTTTCAAGGAGCAAGCATCTTTGAATTTCATGACTGCAGTCATGGTCTCTAGCGATTTTGGAGCCAAAAAAATTAAAATCAGTCACTGCTTCCACTTTCTCCCCATCTATTTGCCATGAAATAATGGGACCAGATGCCATGATCTTAGTTTTTTGAGTGCCAAGTTTTAAACCAGCTTTCCCCCTCTCCTCTTTCACCTTCATCCAGAGGCTCTTTAGTTCCTCTTCACTTTCTGTCATTCGAGTGGTATCGTCTGCATACCTGAGGTTGTTGATATTTCTCCAAGAAATCTTGATTCCAGCTTGTGACTCATCCAGCCTGGCATTTCACATGGTATACTCTGCATGTAAGTTACATAAATAGGATGACAATATACAGCCTTGTAATCCTTTCCAAGTTTTGAACCAGTCAGTTGTTCCATGTATGAGTCATTAGGATTTAATTAAAAATTTTATTTTACATTTACTGGGTAGCAGACCTTGAGCCAGAAAGATGAGAAGAGGCAAAGAATACTAGGTTTCTGAGTTAGTGTAGCGGTAGAGGTGTGTTGGAAAAGTCAAGGAGTTGACTATGGTAGTTTTTACCAAACTTGACTGTATAAAACTCCTGGGTCAGGAAGGTCCCCTGGGAAGGGCATGGCAACCCACTCCAGTGTTCTTGCCTGAAGAAATCCATAGACAGAGGAGCCTGGTGGACTACAGTCCATGGGGTAACAAAGAGTCAGACATGACTGAATGACTAACACACACACACACACACACACACACACACCTGTGGCATTTAATACAGAGCTGGTCACTCTCTAGTCCCTACATTCAAATATTGCTCTGGATTCCTAAAACCATGGATACTATTTTCTAGTTCTTGGAATTAAAGTTTATCAGTCACTCTAGTCAAAATATGTCCTATTGTTTTTTTTGGCATAATTGTATACCCTATTTCATCTCTTTTTCTGGCACAACTGGTAAGGAAATTTCAGCAAAGATTTCCAGAGGAGAAACCATATACGCTGCCAATCCACAAATAACATCAGAAATGCCAAGGAATTACAGTCCAAATGAAGTAAACTTTGTTTCCATCCATGAGATAGTCACTAGTTGAGGACTCGCCCTTCTGGCATAAGACACTGGAAATCTCAAAAAATACATGAAACAACTGTGAAAAGCAGTAAAGGACTACGCAGAAAGGAAAACAAACGAGGTGAGCTCTAAAACAATTTTTGGAACACAGTGCAAGAGATGGGAACACATTCAGAGTGCAATTGTCTTGCTAGGTTTCCAGCGATCAGAATTTGGTGAGAATAAGGAGGTTTAATTTGTTGGACAGAGCACCTGAGAGGAGGGATTACATGGATTAAGGACTTTAGAAACCAGCATGGAAGTTCCTTTGAACAGGTTGCTGAATTTTAAGTTTTACACTTGTTGGGTAAGATAAGGCTGAGCAATGCACAAATGTCATTAAAACAAAACAAAACCAAGAGCTACATGGTGAATAATTCCCAGAGAGAATTGGATATGCTCAAGTTCCAATCAGTCAGATTAGAAAGAACTCAGAAAGTTCACACTTTAATAGTAGGGATAAAATAGGAATAGACTTGAAGGTATCCTAGGCATACCTTAACAACATTTATAGTTTTAAGGGGACTCTGTAAATTTAACTGCCTGCCCACACCAAACTCAACATTCTTTAAAAGAAAGTAACCAAATTTAGTGTTCAAAAATGTAACATTTACAATGTCAATCATCCAATTGAGAAACAAACAAATAAACAAACACACCAGGGAATTATATGTGACCCATAATTAAGAGAAAAATCAAATAATAGACGTAGCTCTGGAAATGAAAGAAAGGAGAGGTCTAAATGCTGCTGCTGCTGCTGCTGCTGCCGAGTCGCTGCAGTCGTGTCCGACTCTGTGCGACCCCACAGACAGAGGCCCACCAGGCTCCCCCGTCCCTGGGATTCTCCAGGCAAGAACACTGGAGTGGGTTGCCATTTCCTTCTCCAATGCGTGAAAGTGAAAAGTGAAAGTGAAGTTGCTCAGTCGTGTCCAACCCTTTGAGACCTCATGGACTGCAGCCCACCAGGCTCCTCCATCCATGGGATTTTCCAGGCAAGAGTGCTGGAGTGGGGTGCCATTGTAGATCTAAATATAAATACTGAAACTATAAAACCTATAGGAAAAATGCAGAGGAAACATTTGTCTTTGGGGATAGGCAAATATTTTTTAGACAAGGTACAAAAATACTGGAAACATAAAGACAGCAATTTGGATTTCATAAAAATGTTAAATTCCTGCTCTTTGATCTCTTTGATAGACACCACTCATAAAATTCAGAGACAAGCCTTACAATGGAAAAACAGGTTTATAGCACATTGGGCAAGGGACTTATCTCCAGGATAAAAATAAATAAATAAAACTCTCACAACTCAATAATAATTTTAAAAGCACAAAATTTTAAAATAGGCAAAATGCTTGAACAAACATTTCACAAAGGAAAATATAGTAATGGTCAACAAACATGCAAAGAGATGCTCAACATTATTTGACTTCAGGCAAATACTAGTTTTAAACTACAAGGTTACCAGTATATGCCTACTAAAGTTGAAAAAAACTGACAAGTTTTGATGAGAATTTAGAACAACTGAACTCCTACATATTAGTTTAGGAATATAAATTGTTGAACCACTTTGAAAAACACTTAACAACCTCTTATAAAACTAACCACATAACTCATCAGTTGTACAGGAGGCATTTATTCAAGAGAAATGGAAACATTTGTTCACACAAGATCTTACAAAAGAATAGTCATAGAATCTTTACTTATAATAGCCAAACACTGAAAATTAACAAGTGAATAGATAAACAGATTATAGTAGGCTTATTCAATGGAGTATGGATCAGTAACAAAACTGAATGAGCTATTGAACATGGAACAACATGGACAAATTTTAAAAGCATTATACTCAAAAAGACAGGTTATATACAAAAGAATAAGTACCATGTGATTCAATTTAGATGAAATTCTTGAACAGGCAAAATGCATCTATAGTGACAGCAAATCAGCCGTTTTCTGCATCATGAACGAGGGAGCGTTGACAACAAAAGCGAACAAGTGAAATTTTGGAAGCTGTGGAAATATGATGTATCTTGATTGGCATGGTGATTACACTGGTCTATATATCTGTCAAAACTCATTGAATTGTACGCTTTAAATTGATACTTTTCATTGTTGCTAAATTATATATCACTAATGTTGATTTTTAAATTAACAAGAAAAAAGCAAGGAGTGGGATTGCCTAAAAAAACACAAAACAGTTTATTCTCAAGTTTAGCTTGTCCTTAATTTGTGGGACTTGTGAATACAATAGAAACAGAAGTTCCTATATGCTTAAAGACTTATGAAGCATCATATCTAGATACTAAAGCTTACATACGATATGTTCTTAACTTGTTAGCTTTACTCTAATACATTTATTGCAACCTGGAAGCTAAATCTGAATCCAATATTTTTGGAGCCCTCGGACTCTGGAACATTGCTATATGCACTTTTAGCCAGTTGTCTTTCTACCTACCTGTGTTCCACGTAGTCATAAGGATATCTCAGCTTTTATGTCCAGGTTCCATCCACATAGCTCATAAACATCTTTGGGGCGTTCTTGTGGAGGCGCACACTAAGAATGGAAAGATAAACCCAGGGCAAGGCACACACAGGCTCTGCATGTCGGCCTGGGGCCACTTGGTTAACAAATCAGCGTCTTAAGAGCCTGTTGATCTGGAGGGGCCCATGAGATCCAGTTGAGCACACATCCTGATACCAGGGACGCCTTGTGAGGGGGCGGTGGTTAGATGACAGACAGGACCTTGAATGCAGGGTTCCAGGCTGATCTGAGAACAGCATTGTTCAAAGGGCAGGCATCTCAAATAGTTTTGCTAAGAAACTATCACCAGACTTCCCCTTCCTCATTCTCAAAATAAGAGAGAGGAGAAGCAGAGGTAGAGGAAATGAGCCTCGTTTAAGCCCTGTATAACTGATGCTTAAAATATCAAACCAGAGGAGACCGCAAGTCCAGCCTAGGAAAGAATAGGTACATTTATTTAGAGCAAGAGACTGTTTTGGATATTTGTGAGGGACAGCATGTAGCTATTTCTGGCTTTTAGTTCTGCATCTAAAACCATGTGGATGCTAAAGCAACTATATCAAGCTTTACAAATTTAGGAATCTTAGTACGTGAAAAAGAATTCTTTCCAATTCTCCTTTTGTCTCCCATCAACACTTCCTTCCTCCCTCCTTCCTTCTTTAACATGATTTGAACCTATAATTGGCACAGGTCTTTATAGTAATAGCTGAGGAAGACAATGTAACCCCTGGTGGTATCTTTTCTTCAAGGAATTTACAAAACCATGGAATGAAGTGTTAACATATGCAAAATAAGATGAGGCATATTATGATGCAATATGTTTTCGGCTACAAGTTCCTGGGAGAGAGAGATTAGTGTGAGTCAGCATAGTTAGAAAATACTCTGATATGTAAGTTGATCAGTAAATGGAGTAGGGAAAGTTGAGTAAGGACTAGGGAGTTGGAGGCAAGTGATACTTCCAGGAGGAAATGACATCAGCCAAGATGTGATTATGGAAGCAAACATGGTGGGTTTTAAGGAAGTAGACGAATCAGGCAGCTCGGCAATAGATGAATACACAAGCCAAAGAAAGGCTTAGTTATAAAGCTAGAGAGCTGAATATGAACTTTGAAAGTCAAGTTGGAGAAAGATTATAGAAAATATGTCCCTATATTAAGTATACAATCACTAACAATTGAAACATCTGGTAGCACCTGAGAGTTTATAGAATCTTCTTCCCATGCATTATTTCAGCTGATCTTTAAGAATTTGGGAGAAAAATCTGTAAATGAGAAAAAAAAGCTTTAAAGAAGAAAATAACTTGTACAGACTTACAGAGCTATGTATGGTGGAGTGAGGGCTCAAGCCAGAGTCTCTTAGCTTTATGACTTAAATTCTTAAGTTAAATTAAACACCACCTCCTAAATTAAGCATCCCCTGCTTCCGCTCACTAATGTCAGTTTCATCTTTAAGAGGGCACTTCGTCTGTGTATTCATTCTATTTCCTCCACTGGTTTGTCACTCTCCTGACATTTGGAATCGTATGTTCCACTTCTTTTCTCTCTTACATAGGGCTGGACTCCTAGAGGATATTCACACATTAACCATTAATGAATGAAAGAAATAAGGAGTACGTGAAGTAATGAGGTGATATAAGAGAAGGAGCTGGAACAAACTGCACATTACTCTGGTAAAATATTTAGACATGCCAGTGCCTATAACCCAGAGATGTTTATTTAGTTTGTCTAGGGTAGGACTGAGACACGGCTATTTCTTACTTGCTATTGTGTTTCTCTCCACACGGCAGAGGTTAGCATCTAGGCTTCCTATTACCTGTGTTTGAGAGGAGCTGGGAACCTTCCTCAGATGCAAATATGGACAATTCAGTTCTTTCAGGACAGAAGTAGAGTGTATATAACTTCAGTAAAAGAAACAAAAGTAACCAAGGCTTCTGTAGTTACAGGTCTCAGATCTTTGGATGAGTGTGCTTATGACAGGTCTGGAAAATATAAGAGGGGTGAGCCTTTTTCCCCTCTTGTCTTTGTAGTATTTCCAGCAATGTGCCATTAGGTAACAGCATGCGTGATTTAACAGAGAGCGCTAATGAACAGTGGAGTGAGGGCTGCTCTCTGGCCTCCTGTGTGGTGTGCGTACCAAGCAGGCTCACTGATGTTCATCCCATTCTGTACTTGGTACAGGATAGCACCCAGGAGAGCCAGCGACTGAGGCAGAAGGAAAGGGGGGTGCTCGTTTCCAGATAACAATGTGGGTGAGCGATTTATCCTTAAGCTCATCCAACACCATCCCCAGAATATTTCTGTCCTTGTATGGCTCCGAAAGCTTTGGAAACATAGTGCAAAGGCCTGATGGTAACAGCTGTTAAAGGCTCCCTGCAGATGGAAATGAAAGCCAAACTTGCATGCACATGGGAAGGAGATTATCAACCAAATACGCTGATTTCTCCCTGGATCTTTGTAGCAAAGGATGTGTGTTTCCTGAATAATAATGTTGTCTTTCGCTTCTGTCATGTCTTTCTGTCCAAGACTCCAAGACCGTCTGTCATTTTTCCACTTATTGGGACGGAGGGAAGACAGAGCATAAATATTTTGTAGCGTGACCAGCCATTTCAGCTTGACTGCGATTAGTGGTCACCATAGTTTCTCCCAGTGTCGTTGTTTATAAATTTATATGACACAAATTATTCATATTTGCTAAAAAACCAGAAAGTACTCACACACACACATACATCAGAAAGGCTTAATGGGTTATCAAGTCTTAGTTCTACAAGAGGAAAAGTTCTGGAAATGTAAATATACTTAAAATAATTGAACTGTACACTTTAGGTTGCTTAACGTGATAAGGGTTTTGTTAGTGATTTTAATCCCAATTAAAAATAAAATCGAAAGAATTTAGAGCCAGGGCTTCCCTGGTGGCTCAGTGGTGAAGAATTCATCTGCCGATGCAGGAGATAGGGTTTGATCCCTGATCTGGGAATATCCCACGTGCCACGAAGCAACTAAGCCCGCGTGCACCACAACAGTTGACTGTGCTCCAGAGCCCGGGAGCCACAGCTACGGAGCCCACGGGCCACAGCTACTGGCGTCTTTACCCTCGAGGGCCCGTGCTCTGCAACAAGAGAAGCACCACAGTCAGAAGCCTGTGCAGTGCAACTGGAGAGCAGCCTCCGCTTTTGGTAGCTAGAGAAAATCCCGCACAGCGGTGAAGACCCAGCACAGCAGGAAATAAATGAACAGTTTTTAAAAATTTAGCAACAAAGTTTAAAACTCAAGAAAATAAAAAGCAAAACTCTATTATCCAGATATAAATAATTTATAGTCTAGCAATAAATATATTTATCATATTTATAGAATGTATATTATATAAATATATTTAATAAGTATTTTATATGAAATATATGTTAATATATTTGAATTATGGAATTTTGGGTTTGTATATATACACACACACAGCTATGTTTGTAGGCATACACACATGCCCCCCACCCCACACACACACCACTTTGTTATCTGATTTTCAGTCTTCATGCGATTTAGCATAGGTGTTTTTCAGGACTATTCTGTATCTATAGCTATGCCCTGTGCTGTGTTTAGTCGCTCACTTTCACTTTTCAACTTAGGTGAGGTGAGGTGAAGTCGCTCAGTCGTGTCCAACTCTTTGCAACCCAATGGACTGTAACTCACCAGGCTTCTTTGTCCTTGGGATTCTCCAACAAGAATACTTGAATGGGTTGCCATGCCTTCCTCCAGGGGATCTTCCCATTCCAGGGATCAAACTGGAATCTCCTGCGTTGCAGGTGGATTCTTTACCAGCTGAGCTACCAGGGACGCTCATCTATAGATACAATTAGTCTTAGAAGCCCATTGTAAAACTGCTCTCTGCTCTATTCAGCCAGTCTCCATTGGTTGTATCCTGGTCCACACATACAAATCAGATTTTTGCTCTTAAAAATAGAGCTGCAAATATTAGCATCATCACATGTCACTGAGGACTATCTCATTATTCATTGATGACTTTAGTGTCCACATAGCTTATCCTTCCCAAATCCAACTGTCTTAAGTTGAAAAGATCAAGAGCTTCCCTGGTGGCTCAGAGGTTAAAACGTCTGCCTCCAATGCAGGAGACCCAGGTTCGATCCCTGGGTTGAAGATCCCCTGGAGAAGGAAATGGCAATCCACTCCAGTATTCTTGCCTGGAGAATCCCATGGACGGAGAAGCCTAGTAGGTTACAGTCCAGGGGGTCGCAAAGAGTCGGACACGACTGAGCGACTTCACCTCACCTCACCTAAGTTGAAAAGTGAAAGTTGCTCAGTTGTGTCTGACACTTTGTAACCCCATGAACTATATACAATCCATGGAATTCTCCAGGCCAGAATACTGGAGTGAGTAGCCTTTCCCTTCTCTAGGGGAATCTTCCCAACCCAGGGATTGAACCCGGTTTCCCTCACTGCAGGTGGATTCTTTGCCAGTTGACCCACGAGGGAAGCCCAAGAATACTAGAGTGGGGAGCCTATCCCTTCTCCAGTGGATCTTCCTGACCGAGGAACTGAATCAGGGTCTCCTGCATTGCGGGTAGATTCTTTACCAGCTGAGCTACTAGGGAAGCCATTATCTTAAACTGGATTTCCCCAAAACAGATTCTGAGATGAAGATTTGGGTATAAGTGATTTATCTGAGATATGATCCCAGGAACCCTAGTAGGGAAGCAAGACAAAGGAGGACAAGTCAATAGCAGGTGGATTACTGAGTGGGTTTCATGTTTAGGGCCTGGGGTCCAATACGACTAAAGACCTTCAGAGAGACTATGGGACAGACTTCAGAAGCGTGTGTCAAAGAGCCAGTCAACGCGGAAACTTATCCACTAATTCTCTTCCCCTGTCGATTAAGAGTCAATTGATTCCCTACCCCAAGAAGGCCAAAGAAACACTTGTGTCCAGAGAACACCCAGGCAGGGAGATACAGGAAAGCATCAACATTCCAAGAGCTGTTTAGGGTAGCCCCCAGGATGGACCAAAGAGACACAGAAGTGTGTCCACATCTTCTGCTCCCCTGCACTCTCAGAACTTGACTTCCTCTTCTCTGATGATGTGGTCTCCCCAGCCCCTGACAGCTGTTGCCGGTAATATCAACGCCACTTCCATTATATCATACCCTCCAGCTCCCTCCTGCTTTTTCATTCCCTTTGGTACCTGCCAGCATGACAACTCTTCTGCCACATTGGAACCTGTAATACACTGATTCCTTTACCCTTCCTCTGTCACTTATCCCCTGCAAGTCATCATGTCTATTCTTTGCCATCATCATAATCACTCTGTTTGCTTGTTTCTTCAAATCCTTTACCTGCCTCTTTAGGAAATGAACTAGCTCAGCAAAACTCCTTTCCTTAGTTAATTCAAATTTCTGTCAACTCTGTGCATGGGCTCATATTGTCTTCTATCTCCTCTTCTTCTGAAACCCCTCATATCCATTCCATGCTCACATTCCAGCTGATTATCATGTTCTATTTCTTCAAGAAAATGAATCATTCGGAAGAGAACTTTCTAAGCTCTCACCATGACCATCTCCCAGCTGCCCTGGTGTCCCTCTGTTACTGTTAGTCCGGACAAGCAGCTTAATGTCCTGTCTCAAGGACGGAGTTGTGTCCCAGATCTTGCTTTCCTGAGAACATAATCAATTCCTTCTTCATTCTCCTGCATCACCAACTTTCACCCTTCTCTTTCACATCACTTTCATCAGGACATAAACATGGTATGCACTTCTGCCATCTTAAAAATGCCATCTTGGGACAGATGCCCGTCTAACTTAGGCCTATTTTCTTTGATCTGTTATAGTAACCACTCTGCCCAAATAGCTACACTTAATGCCTGCAATTTTTCTCCTTATCTCGAATCAGTGTCTGCTACATTTCCATTGCCACCACTCCATCAACACTTTTCTTGTAAATGGCACCAGTGGCACACATCTTACTAAATATAATGGCCAATTCTCCCCCTCACCTTATTTGATTCTTAGGTGCATTTGAGTCACTTGATTGCTTTATTTTCCTTGAGATTATTCCTCACTTGCCTTCAGGAACAGTTTGATTTTCTGGCTATCATCTTTTCACATTGATCTTTCCTTCTCACTCTCCCACCTTATCTCCACAAATTCTCAGATTGGAAATGCTTGGATTTAATTCATCTTCATCATTTTTTCTATTTACACTCAATTCCAAAATCTACTCCTCTTTATCTATTCTCATTTCATTAATCAAGGTCTTGGATATAAGCACCATATGTTTCCTAGCAAGCCCAGATGTATATCTTTAATCTAACCCTGGGAATTCCAGAAAAACATCTACTTTTGCTTCACTGACTATGTGAAAGCCTTTGGCTGTGTGGATCACAACAAACTGTGGGAAATTCATAAAAAGAAGAGAATACCAGACCATCTTACCTGTCTCCTGAGAAACTTGTATGCAGGTCAAGAAGCAACAGTTAGAATGGGACATGGAACAGACTGGTTCAAAATTGGGAAAGGAATATTTCAAGGCTGTATATCATCACACTACTTATTTAAATTCTATGCAGAGTTCATCATGCAAAATGCTGGGCTGGATGAAGCACAAGCTGGAATCAAGATTGCTGGGAGAAATATCAACAACCTCAGATACACAGATTATAGTACTCTAATAGCAGAAAGCAAAGAGGAACTAAAGAGCCTCTTGATGAGGGTGAAAGAGGAGAATGAAAAAGCTGCCTTGAAACTCAACATTCAAAAAACTAAGATCACAGCAGTCCCATCAGATCCAGCCTCATCACTTCATGGCAAATAGAAGTGGAAAAAGGAAAACAGTGACAGATTTTCTCTTCTTGGGCTCCAAATTACTAAGGATGGTGACTGCAGCCATGAAATTCCAAAACGCTTGCTCCTTGGAAGGAAAGCTATGACAAATGTAGAGAGCATATTGAAATGCAGAGACATCACTTTGTCAACAAAGATCTGTATAGACAAAGGTATTGTTTATCCAGTAGCCATGTGTGGATGTGAGAGTTGGACCATAAAGAAGGCTGAGAATTGGAGAATTGATGCTTTCAAATTGTGGTGCTAGAGAAGACTCCTGAGAGTCCCTTGGCCTGCAAGGAGATGAAAGGAGTCCATCCTAAAGGAAGTCAACCCTAAATATTCATCGGAAGGACTGATGCTGAAGCCGGAGCTCCAATACTTTGGCCACTGGTGTGAAGTGTTAACTCACTGGAAAAGATCCTGATGCTGGGAAAGACTGAGGGCAGGAGGAGAAGGCAGAGAGAGAATGAAATGGTTGGATAGCACCACCGACTCAGTGGATATGAGTTTGAGCAGACTCCAGGAGACAGTGAGGGACAGGGAAGGCTGGTGTGCGGCAGTCCATGGGGTCCCAAAGAGTCAGACATGACTTAGTGACTGAACGATGATAACCCTCTCTCAGATCTCTAAAATCATATATACAACCCCTTTGTCGCATATATGATTTATACAGCTTTAATGGCTCTGTTTGAATATCCAAAAGGCATAGCAAATCTCTGTCACCAAATCCAAATACCTGATCTTGTCTAAATCTGCTATTTCCCAGTCTTTCCATCTCAGGAAGCAGCAACACCACTTTTCTAGTTGTTCAGTCCAAAAACTGTAGAGCCGTCTCTATGCCCTATCTTTTTCTCACATTTTATAACATCCATCAGCAAATCTGATAAACTCCAACACTCAAACTATATACACATGTCACTAACCAGGCTGGTCCGATCTGCTATTATGTCTTGCTTGGATTATTATCTTAGCCTCTTAACTGGTCTTCTGCTTCTAGTTTTTCTTCTGTGATGTTTAATTTTGACACCAGAGCTAAAGCAATTCTTTCAAGAGTCAGATCAGTTATTTTGAGTCAGATCAGTTATTCTTTGTTTGAAACCTACTGACAATTTCGGAACTCATTCAGTAAAAGCCTACAGGGTTTGGCATGGTCAAGCCTCACACGTTATCTCCATGAGCTCATCATCTCCCTCTCCTCACCCCTTTCTCATTCCATTCCAACCTCACCAATCTCATCATATTTCAGTTGAGTCAGACAAACGCACCCTTCAGCATTTTTGCCCATGCTGATAGCTACATAGCTCAGTCCTTCCTACATCAATGAGTCACTCCAATTTCATTTTTTCAGATTCTCCCTGATGAACTTATTTAAATTGTAGCCACTGCGCCCCCACATCCTACTATTCCTTTGCCCTTCCAAACTTTATTTTTGCCATAGCACTTACCGACATATGGCATGCTATTTTTTTAAAATACATGCATTTATTTTACAACTCTTTTTCCTAGAATGCAAGCTTGATAGGGGCAAGGATTTGTCTACTGGGTTCTCTATGCTTAGAAAAGTGCCTGACATGTAGGAGGCATTCAATAAACATTTATTGAATAAATCATTGAGTGAGAACCCGGTTTGGTTTTGCAAACAGGTTATTGCTGTGTGATCTTGGGCAAGTCTCTGGAATATTCCAACTGTGTTTCCTCATCCATACAATCACATAGGAAACATAATTTAAAGTATGGTCATGAGGATTAATGTATACAAAAGATCCTATTGCAACACTTGGAATGAAATATACAGTCAAAAAATCCACTGAATCTATTTTCCCGAAACAGAGATTTCCTGAAATGAAAGTGAAAGTAAAGTCGCTCAATCGTGTCTGACTCTTTGCGACCCCATGGACTGTAGCCTATCAAGATCCTCTGTCCATGGAATTTTCCAGGCAAGAGTACTGGAGTGGGTTGCCATTTCTGTCTCCAGGGGATCTTCCCAACCCAAGGATTGAACCCAGGTCTCCCGAATTGCAGGCACTTTACCATCTGACCCACCTGGGAAGCTCTTTCCTGAAATGGAGATTACCCAAATTTCTTGAAAACTGAAAAATTTATGTCTTTCATATTTTGCTTTCTTCTGCCTGCCCTCAGGTACTTTTTACCTCTGCTTTCTATTTTCTACATATTTTGATAAAACAACAGTAACCATTTACCTTCAGCTGCTCAGTTGATCAATGTGAATTACCAATTAGTGGTCTTGGTAGTCAGTCACTTCAATCATGTCTGACTCTTTACAGCCCCATGGACTGTAACTTGCCAGGCTCCTCTGTCCATGGGATTTTCCCAGCAAGATTACTGGAGTGAGTTGCCATGCCCTCCTCCAGGGGATCTTCTTGATCCAGGGATAGAACCCTCCTCTCCTGCATTGCAGGCAGATTCTTTACACTGAGCCACCAGGGAATGCTGAATGGATTAGCTCAGTTCAGTCCAGTTCAGTTCAGTCACTCATTCATGTCTGACTCCTTGTGACCCCATGGACTGAAGCACACCAGACTTTCCTGTCTATCACCAACTCCTAGAACTTGCTTAAACACATGTCTGTCAAGTTTGTGATGCCATCCATCTCGTCCTCTGTCATCCCCTTCTCCTCCCACGTTTAATCTTTCCCAGCATCAAGGTCTTTCCCAATGAGTCAGTTCTTCGTATCAAGTGGCCAAAGTATTGGAGCTTCAGCCTCAGCATCAGTCCTTCCAATGAATATTCAGGATTAATTTCCTTTAGGATTGACTGGTTTGATCTCCTTGCAGTCCAAGAGACTCTTCGTATCAAATAATCAAATAATAATCCTTTCTTCCTTCTGTTCTTCCATTCTCTTTATCATGTCCCTAAAGACCACTTGTCTTTTGGAGAAGGCAGTGGCACCCTGCTCCAGTGTTCTTGCCTGGAGAATCCCAGGGACAGGGGAGCCTGGTGGACTGCCATCTATGGGGTCACACAGAGTCGGACACAACTGAAGCGACTTAGCAGCAAAGACCACTTGTAGGTAATAGAAAAGACCTAACAGACTTTAAAGAAACTTTCCCGGGGACTTAAAACTTCATTTTAAAGCTAAAATGTACGTTACTGAAACAGATTTGAAAGAAAATGTCTGAGATGGTGTTAGATGAATACAAAAATGTGTTAAATTGTTATACATTTAAAGAAAGGTGTCTTGATAGAGGTAATACTTGATTTTAACCCAAAGGATGGATTGGTACATTGATAAAATAATTAATGATAACTGCTGCAACAAATAAACCCCCAAATAATATGGGCTTAACACAACAAATATTTATTTATTGCTTATGTCACAGCTTGATGTGAATTGAGGGGCTCTTCTCAGTCACTCCTCCCCTAGGTGATGATGCCCATGACCTTCTCAATATGCCACCTGCAGTATCTGGCCTCCAAGGTCACCAAGCACATCTTTATTTCTGCTGGTCCCGGAATAAAGTAGCTTATAGGCTTAATGCAGAGTCTTCATTCAGTGTGACTTTACTCAGGCAGCACTGCTCTGATTCTCAGGGTGGTTGGAACTGCCAGAAATGGTTGTAGGGTTCAGAAACATGCCAATGCATGGCAAAAACCACCACAATAATGTAAAGTAATTAGCCTCCAATTAAAATAAATTAAATTTTTTAAAAAAGAAACATTTGAAAACAACAAAGCATTATAGCCAGTGCCCCAGAAAGGGTGTTGTGAGTTTCACAGTGTGGAGTTGGAGAACAATGGTGGGCCATTCTCAACCTTATTACCATAAGGCAAGTAAGATATTCCTGAGACTGACATGGAAATGTATGAGTCTGTTGAAAAGACAGAAACATCTATAAATCAGGTAAACAGGTGCAAATGGGATTACAGGTTCATTAATGAAGTGATGGGCCTTTGAGAGAGAGATATTGCATTTCAGCAATTGTCATAACAGGTTTGTTTATGATGAGGACTGTGACCTTGGAGGCCAGTACAATGGCACTCTGCATCTTTTGAGAAGATTATACTGTAATTATAACTTTAATGGGCTTCAGGCAGAGACTCTTAAGTAACCAGAAAGTTCCTATTTTCTCTCTCCGGAGAGCATGTGCTGGTGATATATTGGCACTAGCTCACAGGTATGGCACTACTTAAAAATATCTCAGCAATTAAGAAAGAAGACAAATGAATTTCCAGAAATAAATCCCTTACATTTAGAAGGAGACCTTCAAACATAAGCAGTAGCTACTTACTTTCTGTGTTTCTCTTTATTTCTCCCCCTATCTTTACCTCTGATTTCAGTCCTTTGTCTCTCTTACTTCTGGTCTTTCCATCTGTGTTGCTTCTCTGTGGACCTGCTTCATCTCTATGATCTGGGCTGAGCATCTGTTTGAAAGGAAGATCAATTCTGCCCCACAGACTATATAATCCTTCACACTCTAATGAAATCATAATTTGTTGTCTATTTTTCAAGATACATGCCAGGTCAAAGGATAAACCCAAGCCAAAGCTCTTAGTTCCATTGTCTTGATGAATGTAAACAGGAAGCATCATAAAAAGCTAATGATCCAAAATGGAGACTATTCTAGTGGATAGAGCAGATGCTCTGTAATCAGCTTGTAATTTCTGTTACAGAAAATTTACTGGATTTTCTAGTAAAATCTGGTAAAATCCAGTAAATTTTACCAGACCAGCCAGACCTAAATTTACTCTTAGTTACATCTGGCTATGCAACAGAATTCTCTGATGTCTCTTTGATGGTCTACTGGAAGGCACCTTCATAGCAGCTGAGAATTTACATTTTACCTCAATTTGGAAAGGACTTTGAGAGGCAGGATCATCCATCCTCTTGTTCTTCAAAAGAAAGTCATCCATAGAAATAAAGAAAGAGATGAAAAGAGAGATGGGATTCCCTTCTTCTTTTTAAGGCTTTGTCCTGGAGCAAAAGAGAAATTTCTATGAAAAGAACCTAATATTTATTAAACATCTGAGTTGTGCCAAAGACTGTGCTAAGCATTTTACATGAATCTACTCATTCAGCATGGACCACAATCCTGCAAAATAGGTGTTATTATCAGGAAACTGAGTATGGGATTGCGTGGCTACTTTGGGCTCATTCTTCGTACCCACTAACCTCATTCAACTGCTGAGTCATTCTTCACAGTGAGCATTATTATCTCTAAGTTATAGGTCAGAAAACTAAGGTTTAAGAAGTTTAATGTTTGACTAAGGCAACATAGCTGGTGAATGGTAATTTTGAATCTATGTTCAGGCTGTAGAGTACAGAAGTACTCCACTCTTTCAAGTACTTCCTTTCTCACCCATCATGCTCCTCCTGAGCTCATTCCAGTCAAGATATTATGTCCTTATGTCTAACCTAGATTCCAGATGGGAGTTTGTCTTTTTCCCCCACAGTATCAATCAGCACATCAAAAACATTTATTATGAGTTTTCAGGATTTACTCTGTGTGAAGTCTAGTGCTCAGAAGGGAAAGAGGTAAAAAAATGAGTAGGAACTGGTCCCTGCCCTCAAGGAGTGATGGTCCTAATTGGGAAGAGGAAAGAAAAGCTTGTGATTAAGCTGCATGGCTTTTCCAGACAACAATGGAAAACACGTCATGAAGCAGAACGTGACAAATGACTGGAGGAATGTTACGGACAATATGTGCTGGAGAATTTCAGATGAGGGGAAATGGGGAGCAGATGGCCACATGATGCGCTTTCGTATATTGATGTTTAAAGCTCATCATTAAGCCCTTCAGGAATCTTTCGTTTAGGATAAATCTCAGCTTTCCTTAAGAATAGTATTCCCTACTTCTCTCAGCCTTTCCCTGCTTCTTAGAAAAGCATTGAACAGCATGAAGAATGAGTTAATGTTTCTTAGAGAAGGTTGGCGTCTAAAAAACAGTTGTTGAATTGGATGAATAGAGAGACTCTTTTCTGTGAGTTCCTATGTGAGCAGAGCCTGGACGACTTGCAGGCAGTAATGAAACCAGGGCTGTCCCAACACAGTCTCCATTCTGATATCCTTGAGTAGATCAAAACATAGCCTCAGGTATTTTCACATAGTTCTTGGGACTGGAGAGCATGACCATCCACACACCCAATCCTGCTTGGTCAATTTAAGGATGAGTGGGAGGTGGAGAAGGAAATGGGGGGGCGGGGATTTCCCAGCACTCTCTTAGCAACAAGACATATCCTTCCCAACTAAGCGGTAAGTAGCTTTATTCATACACTCCTAGGTAACCTCTTTAAAATGTAAATACTCTTGACTCCAGGGGTTACACAATCTCCTACTTTAAAAGGCCCAGAAACCTGTTGACAGGGCTGTATGAGGGGTGATCCAATGTAAGATTACTGCTGTTGGACTGGAAAAAAGAAAAAGACCAGTTGGGAAAGAAATGTAAAAAACTTGGAGGGCCAAATCAGCAAAACACAGGAGAGCCTGGAAGTAAATCATACCTACCTCACCATCCTGCCAGGCACTAAACCCTGGTGAAAAGTTCATGGCTGTGGAAATATTGAGCCCATTTTTTTTTTCTTTTTTCCCCCTCAGTCAAATGTCAAACACAAATCCCAGGAGACCAAAAGGTTAGGCCATCATAAATGCCCTCTATCTTGAATCAAAGGTGACAGAGAGAAGAAAAACAGACACGATGACCTTGAGAGATTTTATCTCCTGGACAGTTTTCAGGATGCACATTTCAGAAAGAGTGGTTCAGAGTCACTTTTGGGTCCCTTCCTGTTGTCACCTGATAAGTTCAAGATGTCCAGTTTGTAAGCAGACAATTCCCTGCGAAGAAACTGCCAATGAACTTTGATTCATGTTCTCTGTTTGAGGATGTTAGAAATTTTATCAAGAGCCTTTAATTCCCTTCTTCGTGTGAACTGAGTTCTGTGACAGGGAGCACAGTCCCCAAGCCAGGCTGCTCCTGGGGGCTCTTGAGCATCTGAGCCCCTGACTCACTCACTCAGCCAGCTGGAGGCGGCAGACCTCAGGGAGCCCTGCAGGCACACAGCCTTGTGGGAAGCGGACTCCAGCGCTGGCATCTGAGGCCGAAGGTGCAGGCACAGAGCCTTGTGGGAAGCGGACTCCGGCGCTGGCGTCTGAGGCAGAAGGTGCAGAGCTTCACTTGGAGATGTGCTATTGTCGTTTAAACTCACTCACTCGCAGATTCATTATCTTTCAGTTCCGTTCAGGCGCTCAGTCGTGTCCACCTCTTGTGGCCCCATGGACAGCAGCACATCAGGCCTCCCTGTACATCGCCACCTCTCAGAGTTTACTCAAACTCATGTCCATTGAGTTGGCGATGCCATCCAACCATCTCATCCTCTGTCGTCCCCTTCTCCTCCTGCCTTCAATCTTTCCCAGCATCAGGGTCTTCTCAAATGAGTCAGTTCTTTGCATCAGGTGGCCAAAGTATTGGAGTTTCAGCTTCAGCATCAGTCCTTCCAGCGAATATTCAGGATTGATTTCCTTTAGGATGGACTGGTTGGATCTCCTTGCAGTCCAAGGCACTCTCAGGAGTCTTCAACACCACAGCCAAAAGCATCAATTATTCGGCACTCAGCTTTCTTTGTGGTTCAACTCTCACATCCCTACACGACTGCTGGGAAAATCATAGCTTTGACTATACGGACCTTTGTTGGCAAAGTAATATCTCTGCTTTTTAATATGCTGTCTAGGTTGCTCATAGCTTTTTTTCCAAGGAGCAAGTGCCTTTCAATTTCATGGCTGCAGTCACCATCTGCAGTGATTTTAAAGTCATTATCTTTAAATAATGCTAATTATATTACAAAGGCAGGCCTCCCAGGTGGCTCAGTGGTAAAGAATCTGCTTATGCAGGAGACTCAGGAGATGGGAGTTTGATCCCTGGGTCAGGAAGATCCCCTGGAGAAGGGAATAATGGCAAGGAAGATCCTCTGAAGAAGGGAATGGCAACACTCCAGTATTCTTCCTGGAAAAATCCCATGGACAGAGGAGCCTGGTGGGCTATCGTCCCCACAAAACCCATGGGCCCATTGGGGTTTTAAAGATATTCTGTGTTACAGCATATCAGGAAACAGCTGTTTTCATTTAGGTATCCCATTGTCCAAGGAGAAAAGAGCTTGTAGGCAGGGTGTAAGCCAGAGAAAATAAGGCAGAACAGAGTGATGACTTCAGGGCAGTTATCAAAACCCTGTTTAGTAACCCACCCAAACCAAAAGTAACAGACACAAAGGAATGACATTAGAGGTCTAGATAGCAGCAGGAAGAGGGTGAAACAAGAGACACAGGGGGTGTCTCTACTGTGGAGGCTGGGATATTAACTCTGAGACAGGCTGCTTCAAAGCCAACCTTCTCTGGCCACTGTTGCACGTTGCACGTGTACCTGTTGCTCAGTAAAGTTTACATGGAAGATAAATGGATGGATGAATGATGGATTCCCTTGAGGAGTCACTGATATTTTCCTCAAAGTGATGGCCTGATCAACCATAACAGGTTATGTCTCAGCGTCCGTGGGGGCGACCCCTTCCAAGCGTGACCGTAGCAAACCACCTGGAAGGCCGTCACCCTGGAAATCATTCCATCTGAAACTCTTCGCTGCCCAGCAGAATCTCACTCCGGCTGCGTTGGCAGCACTCTTTCCCGTCCGAGTTCTTTCCTGCCTCTGCTTAAGCCCATATGCATGTGGGCTCAGCGTGTAATCTCACTGGCTGTAGGGCTACTGATGACTGACAGCCATTCCCTGAGAACATCAGGTCTCCCTGTAGCGGGGCTGTGCTTGGCTGGCTCACAGTGACAGGATTAAGTGCTGAAGCTTCTCCAGGGACAGCCCATGCTCAGGGTGTGTGTCTGAGATACTGTCAGACATGGCAGCCGGGGAGGGGGATGGCTACTAGGCAGTAATGCCTGCCAGGCATGAAGAGCATCATGGAGACAGAGCCCCAAGGTCCGCCTGCAGGCCAGCTTCCCTGAGCGCCTTATCCTTGTCTGTCTGGCCAGGAAGGTGTTGGTAGGAGGTAAAGGACTCCATCTGCCTTGCCTCCTTTACTGAGTGATGTTTTGCCAGTAATTAAATGTGTTAAAACCTCAAAACCCAGCTGGAGGCCACATAGGCGTACAACACTCTCTCCTCTGTGTCCAGGGACTAAACTTCCTGAACCAAATGTCTGACAGGACACATGAGCAACACGGAAGAAGGAAGGGTAACCCAGTGACTGCAGCTTTTGGAACCATCAGAACCAGAATGCATGGGGGTTTGACCACTGTCAGGGAGGAATCAGTCCACTGAATTCTCAAGCAGGATTACTATATATACTGCTCAAACAGTCAGAGTAGGAAGAAAGTGTTATTCTCAGGAACTCTTTTTTTTTTTTTTTAGCAGACTATAACTTTCTTTCTTTCTTTTTTTCGCTCTTTATTTTTTATTTATTTATTTTTTTACTTTACAATACTGTATTGGTTTTGCCATACATTGACATAAATCCGCCACAGGTGTACATGAGTTCCCACTCCTGAACCCCAGATACTCTCCCATTCCTCCATTATGACATAGTCACAAATGGAACTAGACTGGGGGAAAAGACCTCCCGCATCCTTTGCGGACTGGAAATCATTTCCATCTGAAACTCTTCGCTGCCCAGCAGAATCTCACTCCGGCTGCGTTGGCAGCACTCTTTCCCGTCCGAGTTCTTTCCTGCCTCTGCTTAAGCCCATATGCATGTGGGCTCAGCGTGTAATCTCACTGGCTGTAGGGCTACTGATGACTGACAGCCATTCCCTGAGAACATCAGGTCTCCCTGTAGCGGGGCTGTGCTTGGCTGGCTCACAGTGACAGGATTAAGTGCTGAAGCTTCTCCAGGGACAGCCCATGCTCAGGGTGTGTGTCTGAGATACTGTCAGACATGGCAGCCGGGGAGGTGGATGGCTACTAGGCAGTAATGCCTGCCAGGCATGAAGAGCATCATGGAGACAGAGCCCCAAGGTCCGCCTGCAGGCCAGCTTCCCTGAGCGCCTTATCCTTGTCTGTCTGGCCAGGAAGGTGTTGGTAGGAGGTAAAGGACTCCATCTGCCTTGCCTCCTTTACTGAGTGATGTTTTGCCAGTAATTAAATGTGTTAAAACCTCAAAACCCAGCTGGAGGCCACATAGGCGTACAACACTCTCTCCTCTGTGTCCAGGGACTAAACTTCCTGAACCAAATGTCTGACAGGACACATGAGCAACACGGAAGAAGGAAGGGTAACCCAGTGACTGCAGCTTTTGGAACCATCAGAACCAGAATGCATGGGGGTTTGACCACTGTCAGGGAGGAATCAGTCCACTGAATTCTCAAGTAGGATTACTATATATACTGCTCAAACAGTCAGAGTCGAAGAAAGTGTTATTCTCAGGAACTCTTTTTTTTTTTTTTTAGCAGACTATAACTTTCTTTCTTTCTTTTTTTCGCTCTTTATTTTTTATTTATTTATTTTTTTACTTTACAATACTGTATTGGTTTTGCCATACATTGACATGAATCCGCCACAGGTGTACATGAGTTCCCACTCCTGAACCCCAGATACTCTCCCATTCCTCCATTATGACATAGTCACAAATGGAACTAGACTGGGGGAAAAGACCTCCCGCATCCTTTGCGGATTCCACTATGCAGATATTTTTAACCAGTCCAGTGAGCTGAAGTTTAGAGTGTTCTCCATTTTGGGGATGAGGGCAGGACTTAATTCCTCTTATTTACATCCCTCCTTTCCCATCCCACCACCTCTTCCAACCTCCCATGGTCTTGCAGGCCAGGGCACTCCCCAAGCAAGTATGCCCATTCCATTTGCCAACGGAGCTCAGAATTCTTCAGGAGAAGAAGACGTGCGCCCTCTGAAGGAAAGTTCTGATCACTGTTATTAAAGCTACTAATAGGCAGTGGCAGGCCTGGGGGACTGAGGCACCTGGTCTTGCTCCGATGGACCCTGATCACTGTGATTTGGGCCTTTCTTTCGGGAAGCCTGTCCTCATGTGCTCCTTGCTGGGCAGGCAGAAGGTGACCTCCTTGAGCGATGGTATGGATCCCTTCCGAGAGAAGCTCTGACATGAAATCAGCACATCCGTTCATGCTTGTTCTCTTCCTGTCCCTGTCATCTGACTGCCCAGCATTGCCCTGCTTGCTGCTGGTTGTTAATGATCTTCTCCTTTCTTTGGCCAGTTTCCTGAATCTTTAGCCACCGCAGGTGCAGTCTCTTCCAGAAACACTGGCATTTGTGTAGGCTTGCTGCCAATGACTCCTGTGGACATAAGGTCATTTCGAAATATATAATGACAGAGGTCATTCACTTCTATACCCTAGTTATAGAATGGGCCACAGAGGCTGGAGATTTGCACTGGATTGCCCAAATTCAAACAGATATTGTGTCTGACCAGGAATTAGGATCTATGCGTTCTACTAAATAACTCCAAGATCACAGATTATCCTTATTAACTCTTTTCAATGATTCTACTCCAAACTGCATGATTCAAGTTCTCTTGTTTTCCTGTATTCATTTCCCTGCAGATCTTACAGCTCACTTTTTATCCATCCTGCTCTCTCTAATGTCTATGCCTTCTACCACGTTTTCTCTTTCTGCAACCCCCACCCACCCCAACGATTACTCTATTGTTCAGTCACCTTTAGGAAGGCACCCAGAATTGAGCGAATAGAAAATAAGTTCTGTTATTACTTGCCAGTGAAGCCTGAGGGAAGTTATTAAGAAGCAACTCTTCCTAGGGGTGTTTCTCCTGTTACTGTTATAATTGTGACTGAGATTTCAATCTCAAAGGTTAAAGTATCATGATTTCCCTTTCACTTTCTTTTATTTGTAGGGACGAGAACATAGCCAAAGAAGAATACCTAACATAGTTCTTCCCAACCCAGGTCACAGTGCAAGGCGCAGAACCATCTAGAAGTGCAGGCCCGTGAGATAGACGGAGAAGGGCGTACGGAAAGGGGTGAACAGAGAAGATGCTGCGGAGGGAGAGTCTGCGGGTGGGGGAGGACCACACCAGTTGGAGGAAATGATTTTCCAACTTCGGTTTGTTATTACCAGAGAATGGAAAAGAAGGCAGGTGAGCAAGTTTTGTTTCAAAAACAGGAATCCAGTTGGATTAGAGAAATGTAGGGCTTCCTTAGGAGAAGGCAATGGCAACCCACTCCAGTGTTCTTGCCTGGAGAATCCCATGGATGGAGGAGCCTGGTGAGCTGCCGTCTATGGGGTCGCACAGAGTCGGACACGACTGAAGCGACTTAGCAGCAGCAGCGTCAGGGTTTTCTTGGTGGCTCAGGCAGTAAAGTATCTTCCTGCAGCGCAGGAGACTGGGGTTTGATCCCTGGGGCAGGAAGACCACCTGCAGAAAGGAAGGGATACCCACTCCAATATTCTTGCTTGGAGATTTCCATTGACAGAGAGGCCTGGCAGGCTACAGTCCACGGGGTCTCAAGGAGTCTGACACGACTGAGCGACTAACACTTCCATTTTGAGTTCTTGCCTGGAGAATCCCATGGATGGAGGAGCCTGGTGAGCTGCCGTCTATGGGGTCGCACAGAGTCGGACACGACTGAAGCGACTTAGCAGCAGCAGCGTCAGGGTTTTCTTGGTGGCTCAGGCAGTAAAGTATCTTCCTGCAGCGCAGGAGACTGGGGTTTGATCCCTGGGGCAGGAAGACCACCTGCAGAAAGGAAGGGATACCCACTCCAATATTCTTGCTTGGAGATTTCCATTGACAGAGAGGCCTGGCAGGCTACAGTCCACGGGGTCTCAAGGAGTCTGACACGACTGAGCGACTAACACTTCCATTTTGCTTTCAGAGGAAGGTGGTTGTGATTAGGCCCCCTAGGAACCAAGGTAAATACAAGAGCTCTGATGCTGTGAGGATGTCTGGAGAATCAGAGAGCGAAAGCGAGAGGGGTGGGGCACCGCAGGACTGGACAGTGGGAGATGTGGTTTCTACTCTCGAAATCCTCACTTGACTTGAACATGTGATTTCTCCACTGGGGGCCTCAGTCTTCTTTATTAGTAAAATAAGTCAGTTAGACTTGATTATCCCAAGGTCTCAACTGTATTTTTCCAACTGCATTGACACCCAGATTCTCTAACGTCGCAATTCCACTTGACCAATCTGTCCAGATATAACTTTCTGTTGGCATCACCACAGAGAAGCTAACTCATGTCTTTTCTCTTCTTCTGCATGACTCTCCTCCAAAGGCCAAACTCTTCTATATCAAACACATCCAAGCATTTTTTTTGAAACCCTGTTTTACTGACGTCACAAAGCCCTGGGGGCTCCATCCTGGTGAAACTCCTCTCCACCTTACCCCTGCCTCTCTTCTCCCTAAACCCATCCCCTGCACCTAGCAGGTCGAACTCATTTAAAGTGTAAATGATAGCAAATCAAGAACCTCCTGCTGCTTGTAATGATAACACTTCCCATAATTTGCATGATAAAATTCAACTGATTTCAGACCGCATTTTCTTAGGACAGATAGGTGACACTGGGGCTCCATGAGGGGAATAAATTACCACCTCAGGTTTTATGCCATCACAGTTGTGAATTCGGATTGGCTGACATTCAGCTCCAAACAAAAGCACAAAGCCTTGTCTAATGGAGCAATGAAAAAGCATATCTAGGAAATATTAACAAGTTTTGCATGGTAATTTATGCAAATACACGCCATAACTCAGCTGAAGAGGTTCAGCTTACACCTATAGAAGGGAGCCGCACTAGCCAGGGATTTTATGGAACTGATACCACCTCATTACATCTCAGAGGTTGTGGATTTCCATGCAAATTAGCACTGGAGAAGGCAAAGGTGGCAATTAGTCCTCAGACCACCCGCATCAGAATCACCTTGGCGTGCCTATTAAAGGCAGTTCCCTATGGCAGACCCATTAAAATCACAAGCCCTTTGGAGTGGGCCTGAGAACCTGCATTTTAATAAGCTTCCCTCCTCCCGACCCCAGGCAGTTTAGACTGTCTTTCTGACCTTGGCCTCCATCATCAGTACTGTCTACATCTAGGTTATGCACAAAATGACCTACTCTCTTACTCGATGAATTGGCTAAGTTGCTTAACTATTTTCACCCCCAAGTTCCTCATCTATAATATAAGAAGTCAATCCAATGATCTCTTAAGCATTTCAAGCTGTGATTCTTTTTTTTTTTAAGTCCAAATATGGGCCAATACTTCAGGACAAGCGAAACCTACCCACAGGTATTTTGGTAAATGGTCCAGAATGGACCACATGGTCTCTTTTCAATCTGGAAGCAGTGCTTACCCCGCTGCTTCTGCCAAAGCTTTGTCTAGACTCAGAACATTTCTCCTATTGGTGACTTCTTAGGCTATTTTAAAATTTTAAATGTAGTTGATTTATAATGTCATGTTATTTCAAAGGATTCATACACACACACACACACACACACACATGCACACTTCAGTAGTTTCTGACTCTTTGTGACCCCATGAACTGTAGCCCACCAGGCTCCTCTGTCCATGGGATTCTCCAGGCAAGACAAGAATACTGGAATGGGTTGCCATTTCCTTCCTGATATATATATCCTCTATCAGATTATTTCCTCTTATATGTTATTACAAAATACTGAGTATAGTTTCCTGTGCTATACACAGAGGTCCTTGTTGGTTATCTATTTTATACACAGTAGTGGGCAGATATGTTAATCCCAGCCTTCTAATTTATCCCTTTCTCTGTCTCTTTCTCCTTTGGTAACTATAAATTTGTTCTCTATGTCTGTGAGTCTCTTTCTGTTTTGTAGATAATTTCATTTGTGCATTTCTTTTTATTCCACATATAAGCAACTTCATATGCCATTTGTCTATCTCCATCTGGCCTACTTCGCTTGGTATGATAACCTCTAGGCATATATCCAGAGAAAACGGTAACTCGAAAAGATGCAGGCGCCCCAGTGTTTGCTGCTGCGCTATTCACAACAGCCAGGACATGGGAGCAGCCTACGTGTCCATCAGTGGATAACTAGGAAAAGAACATGTGTTCAATGGAATATTATTCAGCCATAAAAACAATGAAATAATGTCATTTGCAGCACCATGGATGGACCTTGAGATTCTCACCCTAAGTGAGGCAAATCAGATAGAGAAAGATTTAGCTTTTTGAAGGTAAAAGCCACTACATTTTTCATCTGTTTTGTTTTTGAAGGCTGGTTATACTTTCCACTGATAAGTGTCTCTCCTCTAGGAAATGATGCTTTGTATATTTTATATGCTGCAGTATTGCCAGCACCTTCTAGGCACCTGCAGACTCTTTAGTTCAGTTCAGTTGCTTAGTCGTGTCCAACTCTTTGCGATTCCAGGAATTGCAGCATGCCAGGCCTCCCTGTCCATCACCAACTCCTGGAGTTCACTCAGATTCATGTCCATTGAGTCAGTGATACCATCCAGCCATCTCATCCTCTGTCGTCCCCTTCTCCTCCTGCCCTCAATCCCTCCCAGCATCAAAGTCTTTTCCAGTGAGTCAACTCTTCGCATGAGGTGGCCAAAGTACTGGAGCTTCAGCTTTAGCATCATTCCTTCCAATGAACACCTAGGACTGATCTCCTTCAGAATGGACTGGTTGGATCTCCTTGCAGTCCAAGGGACTCTCAAGAGTCTTTGTAGATGTTAATTGACTGAAGGAACTCAGGAACAATGATCTGCCGAGAGAGGGTATACAGAAGGGGGAACTAGAGAACTATACATCGAGCAGGGGTGTATTTAATAGCTTAATGCATTAGTACATAAAACTAGCATTTATTCACAACCAAATATGCTTGAGGCTTGCTACACATAGTATCACATTTACTCCTTAAATGTCTATGAGATAGCTATTAATAAATGCATTCTACCTGAGGAAATTGGCCTCAGATAGGTCAAAATACTTATCCAAGTTTTCACATTGGTAGATTGCTGAGGATGGATTCGGTGTACACTTTGTGTGGCAAAACAAGCTAAATATTTTCATCTCAGCTCTGAGTTTCCAAAGGGAAGTTCTGGCAAAAAAAAATTGTTAATCAACTGTTACATCTAAGTCAGTTTTTCCTTTACTTTATTGCTATTTCTTTCTTATCTGAAACTGGTTTGTCTGCCTTGTTAAGATATTAAAAACAAGACTGAAGTTTGTTTAGATTGGAGCTCAGCTGTTTCTGCAACAAAGACAGCCAACCAGTGACTATACCATGACCTTGGGAGATGGTGTGTCAAGGCAAAGCCTCCTGGCGTAGCTGTGATGAAGGGCAAGCTCAGGGGTCCAGACCACGCTGCCACCACACAGGGGCTCACATTTCTCACGTCACCAGATTACGTGCTGCCTTCTCTTTAATCTTCCACACTTTTCCAGGCACCTCTTATTCCTCGAGTGTTCCCTAGATATTCCCTCCTGCAACCCTCATGATTTCTCCGGTTACATAAGTTCTGAGGATGGTGCATGTTGAGTGCTAAGTCACTTCAGTCATGTCTGACATGTAGATGTTAATTGACTGAAGGAACTCAGGAACAATGATCTGCCGAGAGAGGGTATACAGAAGGGGGAACTAGAGAACTATACATCGAGCAGGGGTGTATTTAATAGCTTAATGCATTAGTACATAAAACTAGCATTTATTCACAACCAAATATGCTTGAGGCTTGCTACACATAGTATCACATTTACTCCTTAAATGTCTATGAGATAGCTATTAATAAATGCATTCTACCTGAGGAAATTGGCCTCAGATAGGTCAAAATACTTATCCAAGTTTTCACATTGGTAGATGCTGAGGATGGATTCGGTGTACACTTTGTGTGGCAAAACAAGCTAAATATTTTCATCTCAGCTCTGAGTTTCCAAAGGGAAGTTCTGGCAAAAAAAAATTGTTAATCAACTGTTACATCTAAGTCAGTTTTTCCTTTACTTTATTGCTATTTCTTTCTTATCTGAAACTGGTTTGTCTGCCTTGTTAAGATATTAAAAACAAGACTGAAGTTTGTTTAGATTGGAGCTCAGCTGTTTCTGCAACAAAGACAGCCAACCAGTGACTATACCATGACCTTGGGAGATGGTGTGTCAAGGCAAAGCCTCCTGGCGTAGCTGTGATGAAGGGCAAGCTCAGGGGTCCAGACCACGCTGCCACCACACAGGGGCTCACATTTCTCACGTCACCAGATTACGTGCTGCCTTCTCTTTAATCTTCCACACTTTTCCAGGCACCTCTTATTCCTCGAGTGTTCCCTAGATATTCCCTCCTGCAACCCTCATGATTTCTCCGGTTACATAAGTTCTGAGGATGGTGCATGTTGAGTGCTAAGTCACTTCAGTCATGTCTGACTCTCTGCGACCCGATAGAACTGTAGCCCACCAGGTTCCTCTGTCCATGGGATTCTCCAGAAAGAATGCTGGAGTGGGTTGCCATCCCCTCCTCCAGGGGACCTTTGCAACCCAGGAATTGAACCCTCATCCTTTATGTCTCCTGCATTGGCAGGCAGGTTCTTTACCACTATTGCCACCTGGGAAATCACACACTGGGGAAGGTGGGATATAGCCAAATAAAACAAGTGTAATGGCATCCCACTCCAGTACTCTTGCCTGGAAAATCCCATGGATGGAGGAGCCTGGTAGGCTGCAGTCCATGGGGTCGCTAAGAGTCGGACACGACTGAGCAACTTCACTTTCACTTTTCACTTTCACTTTTCACTTCCATGCATTGGAGAAGGAAATGGCAACCCACTCCATCGTTCTTGCCTGGAGAATCCCAGGGACGGGGGAGCCTGGTGGGCTACCGTCTATGGTGTCACACAAGTCGGACACGACTGAAGTGACTTAGCAGCAGCAGCAGCAGTCCAGGCAAAGGAATCAGCATGGGCAAAGGTTCTGAGGAGCTCCAGTGGTCCAGCAGAGGATTTAATCCTACATTGTCTTCCCTATTTAGAGCTACTCAGAGGCCCTTTTCCTTATTTCTGTTTTTCCTTTTTTGCCTCTTTGTCTCTGCTCACATACAAACTCTCTGAGAAAGGATCTCACTGCTTAATGAGTCCTTATCATTCCTGGTGAACAGAGCGCTTGAGCCAGGCCACCTCACAGCCTGATGGTCAAACAGAGACCCCTGGTCCATTTGCGGGATCAGATTTCCGAGGAGGAGAGTGGACGTGGCAAGTCCTTGGTGCTTAAGAGTTTCCTCTGCAATATCCTTGCCTCGTGCTCAGCAGAATGTCTGACCTCTCAGCACATACATGTTGCAGACACCCAGCTGAGAGTTATTGCTGGACAGAAAGGTATCCAGGTAGACACAGGTATGTGTGTGCGTGGATGGAGGTGGTGTAGAAGGCATGCTTAGCATCAGTGGAAAGACCACAACAATGGGCAAAGCACAAGTATTATCTGATGGCCCATTTTGTCCACCTGCTGCTTTTCTGTGTTTACAGGTGTGCAAAGGACATTCCCCCATGGACTCAGTTGCTGAAAGTCAAATATCTGGCCTCCGTCTCTTTAAACTCTGCCCCCTCCTTTCTGTCGGAAGGCATCAGGCCATGGAAGACTATCAGCCCACCACGTGGCCTGCAGCCACAGTTCCTGGTTCCTCTTAGGGAGGAACGTGTCCCTCGTCGGTAAGAAGCACACAGGAACACACGCTACCCTGGAGGCATCGCCATAGCTTCTCCTTAATTCAAATCACGGCCCGACGTCTGGCCCCTCTGGGCTCCACGTCCACTCTCTCCCTCCATTTTTGTTTTGAGCGTGTCTTCCTTTGGTTGCAGTGAAGTCCGGTTTCATCGCTTTCTTCCTCAAGTCTTTTCTATAACTGTTCTCTTTGCTCCCAAAGCCCACCACATAGGGACTCTCTTTGTTCTTCAAAGAGCAGAGACTCTGTTTAGAGAGACAGGGAGGAGGCTCTTGTTTCTCTGAGTCACAGTTAGATGCATTCTTTGCACTTCCATCCGCTTTCAGGCATGTGACAGAAACATAACGTCACAGAGGGGTCATGTCTTCACGGGTTTAGGGTGGAGTGGATGTGTGTGTTGAGATGAAGGACGGTGTGATTTGCCAGAGTGAGAAATAAGACAGAAAACTAAGGGGGAAGAAACAGAGGAAGAGAGAAAGAGAATAGAGTGAAACAGAGGAGACGTTTGGAACAGGAAACCCTTTAGCAATGGTGCCCCAGACCCAGGGCTTCAGTGTCTTCCCCCCAGGGGAGTGGCTTGATGTCAGATCTTTTCAAAGCTCCCTGCAGTTCAGGGGTTCGGTGGGTGTCTGGGCATCATCCAGTGTAACATCCGGAGTGACATCCATCAGGTTCCCCTTTGGGCGCCTCTTCGGGCTGATGAAATTAGAGTTGTCAGTGTGGAGACAGGCAGCTCAGGGCTGGCTGTAGCCAGGGACCCCAGCCGAGGGAGGGAAACCACGGCCCACATTCTGTCCTGGGCGGTCTCGCTGGGTGCCAGGCTCTGTGCCCCAAGCACAGTGGTTCAGCCTTCACTTTTCATTTGTCACCCCTGCTTTACGTCTGTCCTCCTGAAAGGTGGTTTAGAGCCGAGGAACGAGGGAGAAGGCTGGAGGCCAAGTTCACACGTCACCGTCAGGACCCCAGTTTGGCTTTGCCAGCTTTTTCACCCTCTGTGCAGCTCTGCAAAATGCCCTTTGATGGGCTGATTCTGACGGATGGGAGCTGTGCTCGAGGCCTGGCAGTTAGTCCCTGTGTGATTCCGGCCTCAGGACCACACTCGCAAGCACTGCAGATGGGGAGGTCAATGAAATAACGCCAGCCACTGCTTTTCCTCCCCCTGGTGCTTGGCACTGCTAGTGAAAGGTGCTTTGTGGATTATTAACAACAACAATTAATGGAGGGTAATTGACTGTGAAAGGAGGCCAGTGGGGGTGGCGGGGACCACCGTCCAACCTTACCTTCCTGGGGCCAGAGCCTCCCCAGGGAGTAGACTGCCTCCTGAATGAGCCATCCCTGAGCCACGGGGGAGGCACACGTGGGGCTCCCAGGGGCCCAAGTTTAGGAAACGCTGGCCTGGTGCTGAGTGAACACAGAATTGCAATGCCTGACAAAGGCTCTTTGTTGGATTAAGCTTCTCATTCTGAAGGGAGAGTCGTTTCCTTAATGTGCAAAGCCATAGGTTCACAGGCTGGCCGTTGGAGCTAAAAGGACATTCCCTGTGTGATTTGAGGCCCTTCCTGTAAGTTCCTACAAAAGATAATTTGCCTGGATTCAGTGATAATACCTAGTCATTTCCCAGAAGTCACTGATAACATCTAGTAATTCACGGCTGGAGATCCAGTATGCAAGAGGCTAAAATGCGATGACCACATGGGAAGGATAACACACTGAGCACTGCAAATCAATAACGTGATGGGATAACAGCAACAACAGCCGATGCTCGTCAAGATGCGAGCATCATTGCCGGGGTCGCCAACGCCATCACCCTTTTACACACATTCAGTGCGTAACTCCTTGGGTCCTCATCACAGCACTATGATGCCAGTGTTACTATTATCCCCTTTGTCATAGATAAGGAAACTGGAACAGAATATTTAAGCAAATTGGCCCAGGCTACCAAATACGAATGTTTGCCCCAGTTAGCAAATGTAGGTGCCAGAATTCTAAACTGTGAGCTCTTCTTGGCTACCGAGGGTCTTTCCTGTGAACCACCATGCTATCAGATCAGAGCAAATGGAAGGGTCGTAAGGTCAGTCCCCAGGCTGAGTGACTGGGCCTCTGTGTGCCTGAGTTCCTGCTTCCCAAGTGGCTCAGTTGTAAAGAATCTACCTGTCAACGCAGAAGACCCAGGAGACGTGGGTTCAGTCCCTGGGTTGGGAAGATCCCCTGGAGGAGGAAATGGCAACACACTTCAGTATTCTTACTGGAGAATCTCATGGACAGGAGAGCTTGGCAGGCTACAGTGCATGGGGTTGCAAAGAGTCAGATGTGACTGAGCGACTGAACTTGCACACATGAATGGCCGATTGCATGTGTCTGACACGGGAATACACATGCGAATCCAGCCAAGAGGTCCAGACCTCGGTGGAGGCAAGGAAGACACCTGGGTACCAAGTTGAAGGAGGGTCTCCCACTCAGGGTAGTGCATGAAGAATCCCTACACACTGCCCATGGAAGCCAACTCCTTGTTAGGCTTTGAGGTCCAAGCAAGTGGGTGTCTTACTAACCTCATCCTTCTCTCAGCCTTAGTAGCAAAGGCTAAGTGAGATCCTTTACTCGGGTTTCTAACATTCTTACATACACATTTCCTTCTTTTTTCCTGAGATTAATATTGTGGGATGTTTCCTAGGCAGCACAGTTGATTACAAGAAAGAGAAGAGATGGCAGAGACCCACTGCCCTTGAACTGGGGTCACCAGGAACAAGAAAGGGAACTGGGGTGGGGTGGGTTTGCTAACAAACTTCACATTTGCTTAGACCCTGCTTGGTTCACTGGAGCCCATGAGTGACGCTTCCTCCTCACGTGCTAAGGCTCTCACTGCAGAGCAGTGGGGAACCAATGCATCGGCAGCCCCAGAGATGCTCCTGCGTCCAGGCTTCTCAAACACTGACTCTTCGAGCTGTGTTTGTGGTGTTTGTGTTCTCCAGGCTGCTGGCAGTGCCACCTGCTTTCGACAGGGCACCCACATGTTCCTCTCAGTGAAGAGGCCCCTGCCGGGGGTGGTCAGCAAAGTGACCCTTTGGAATAGCAGGATATGACTGCTTGAGGGGACCTTCCAGCCCATTTCCTTAGACGCTCTCCGTTTACAGATGTTGCACCTAAGGCCTGGGGAAGGGAAGCGGTCTGTCCTCCGCCCGTGGATTAGGGATGCGCGTGGTCTTTGGTTCTGGCTCTACACAGCTTTCTGCATTATGCATGTGATGGGTGCCAGTGAGGTCAGCAGTGACATTGCTGGGAAAAAATCTTGCTTTAAACAGCCTAACTTTTCCCCTGCTGGGAAAAAACCCCGCTTTTAGAAAGCTTGAATCCTTGAGCTTTCTGCTCTTTCCTGTCCCAGAAATTTCAAGTAATGTATCAGTAACTTTCATGAGAGCAGAAACTGTATTACACAAACCACCTCTCTGGGTGGGAGATGGAAAAACTGAATCCTTTGTGTGTGTGTGTGTGTGTGTGTGTGTGTGTGTGTAGGTAATGGAAGATTTGGATCTAGCAGGTAACAGAACAGTTTCTCTCCCTGTGAAAGCTAATTGCAACATTTCATTTCTGAAACCCAGCACAGGGCTAGGCACAGTACAGGTTCCTTTTCTGTGTGTCTTTCCTCTCCTGCCATCTTGAATTCCCAGCACTCTGCTCCTGAAAGAACTGAGCTAATCTTGACCATATGGATGTTGCCACCACAGCATGACAATTCTGCTTTAAGGGACTCATTGCTTTTTGCATCTTTCTCCGCCTTCCTAATGATGACAGAGTCACAGGGCCAGTTCCATTCTCTTTTCCCTCAGGTCACGAAGTGGCTCCTTCTAGGAGTCTGGTTGCTTGCTAATTACGGATGAAGTCTGATCTGATGGAGCCCGCGGCTGTATGGATGTTCTGATTCTCTGAAATCTGAGAGCTGAGTATTTAACTGGGCATTTAGGATAATGCCTCCCTCACCCTTTGGGACAGTGACAAAGTCAGCGTTGACCACAAGCACCAAATGCTTCCGAGAGAAATGCTGGCCAACTACTATTGCCCTTCCCAGATGACTTCTCCCTGGTCACAGTGATTCAGATAACACAGCCAGAAATAATTTTGAGGCAATTTGCAGTAGCCAAGTAATGATGATGTCTGTTCATAGGTTTGTAGTCCTGAATTATCATAGAAACTGGAAAAATAGTTCTGCATCATTCGTTCCCATATGTTCAGTGCTTGTGTATGTGCTGGGATAGATACTTATTTAGACTAATATAGCTTGGATAATATAGAAAAATTCCATCAACATCATTTTATTTAAACCTTGCAATAACCCTGTACGGTTGCTTCTCTTATCTACATTTTTCATTTAAAAAACAAGATTTGTCTGAAGTCATCTAGCCAATAGGAAGTAGCGGTGGGACTTAGAGCCAGGTGTAATGAGCTCTCATTTAGTGGCTGTTCAAGGATACCATACTGACTTTCGGAAACATCCCCAGCTTGTATTGGTGCCCTGCTCCTCGCAGCCACAGACCAGCAGGGCAGGCAACTCTGGGAGCTTGCTAGGAATGCAGCATTTCAGGCCTCATCCAAGACCTCCTGAATCAGAATCTGCATTTTAACAAGTCTCCAGGCAGTTCCTCTGCACATTGAAGCTGAAAAAGCAATGCTTTAGGGCAGCACTACCCAGTAAAAATATGGCATGTATTACATACATACTTGGAGTTTTCGTAGAGTCAATAAAATGTAAAATGGAACAAGTAAAATTAATTTTGCTTTTATTAATACATTTCACTTCAAATATTGAACACATTATCATTTTAATACATGTCAATAAAAAATGATTAGTGAAACATTTTTACATTCTTGGTTTTTTTTTTTTTTTGGACTAAGTCTTTGCAAGGGGCTTCCCTGCTGGCTCAGATGGTAAAGTTTCTGCCTGTAATGCAGGAGACCCAGGTTCAACACCTGGATCAGGAAGATTCCCTGGAGGAAGAAATGGCAACCCACTCCAGTATTCTTGCCTGGAGAATCTGTGGACAGAGAAGCCTAATGGGCTAGGGTCACAAAGAGTCAGACATGACTAAGTGACTAACATTTTGCAGTCTGGTGTGTATTTTATACTCACACACCTCTGTTCAGGCTGAAGACCTTTCATGGACTCAAATGCACATGTGGTTGGTGAGTGAGAGCCCTACTGGATGGTGCAGATAGACAGCGGTGATGGAGTAGGGTTCTCAGACTTCGACACAGATCAGAATCCCTGGGAGGGCTTGAGAACAGGGCTGGCTGATAGTCCACTGACAGACACTGATTCGTGGATCTGGGTTGGGACTCAAGTATTCACATTTCTAACTAATTCCCAGATGATGTTGCTTCAGCTGCTCCCAGGACCACCACTGTTCTACAGGTTCCTCAGCCCCACTTTAGAAATTACCTGCACCCATTGTGTGCTCAGCTGTGTCCAACTCTTTGCAGCCCATGGGCAAAGCCCACCAGGCTCCTCTGTCCATGGAATTCTCCAGCAAAAATACTAGAGCGGGTTGTCATTTCCTAGGCCAGGGGATCTTCCAGACCTCGGGATCAAACCCACCTCTCTTGCGGTTCTGTATTGGCACAGTTTCTTTACCACTAGCGCAACCTGGGAAGTCCAGAAACCATAACGTTCTAGATTTAAATGAGAAAAACAAAGACCTTGGAATGTGCAAGGAGGGGAAATCTCAACCCGAAGAAAGAACATCAGCTTCTCAGCCTGCCAGGTAGAAAGAGTAAGATGGTCTCTGGGTCTTGAACCTAGTTGTCCACAGTAAGACAAACCAGAAAGGAGATTTTTACCCAGCTTACAGAGCATGCATGCCTGGGTCTAGCTGCAGTGACTGCAGAGTTCAACGTTCCACTAAAGGTTAGCTTCAGAGGGTGTATCCAGACATCCGTGGGCCTTCTTGACACTCCCCGTTCCCTGCACCCAACGCGCAATCTCTTACTACCCCCATCTCCTTCCTTGAAAACAACCTTGGACCTTCTCATTCCTTCTCTCTCCATCCCACTGCCCTCCCATCCCACCTGGTAGCCCCCTGGCAGTTCTCCCCTCCTCTGGGCATGTCCCACCCTCGATTCATCCTGCACACTGCAGCCAGAAGACCTTTTTCAAAGATAAATCTGCTCATGTCTCTTCTCTGATTTAAACCACCTTGGAAGCATCCCCTGAGCCTCAGCATAAGGTCCTACTGTTTTGCTGACCTTTGACACACCTCCTGGCACTCTTTGCCCACTCTCCCGTCACACGGGCACTGCTCTT
The DNA here is from genome assembly GCA_006408695.1 of Aepyceros melampus. Lineage (NCBI taxonomy): Eukaryota > Metazoa > Chordata > Mammalia > Artiodactyla > Bovidae > Aepyceros > Aepyceros melampus. The sequence goes on from SJXQ01012620.1 coordinate 61,364, forward strand.
GGTTCAGCGCCATGCTCCAGAGACACTCACTTTCCTCCTCCTGAACACAAAAGGGAGCGCTTCTTTCTGACTCGGCCTTCACACACATGGTCCCTTTGCTGGACTGGTTAGATCTCCTTGCGGTCCAAGGGACTCTCAAGTTTCTTCTCCAACACCACAGTTCAGAAACATCAATTCTTTGATGCTCAGCTTTCTTTATAGTCCAACTGTCACATCCATACACGACTACTGGAAAAACCATAGCCTTGACTAGACGGACCTTTTTTGGAAAGTGACGTCTCTCTTTTCACTTCCTCTTCTGATTTGTCGAGCTGGCTGTGCTTCCTTCAGGTCTCAGCAAATGTCACTTCCCCAAGAAGGCGGATCAGACCATCTTCTGGAAAATGGCTTTCCCACTCGCCAGGTTTCATTAGAGCACCTGATCATCGTCCTCAGGCCATTTAACACAACTTGTTATTACATATTAATTTGTGCATACCAGCCTCCCTCAATAGTTTATAAGCAACCGAAAGAGTGGCGCCATATATTTGGTTTACTTCTATAGGCAGTCTGACCCAGAACTATGGCCAACAGAGTAGTAGACCCTGATATATCTATTGGATGAATGGATAATTCTGTCGTGTTAACCAGTTAAAAGACATAAAAGATAGAAAAGATGATCTTGAGTATGTTTTCAATTGCTCAAGGCCATTGGGTAAGAGCTGTCAAGGAAGGAAGGTACTGTTTTAGTCAACGGTATTAACAATAATACAAACACATATGTTCTGAATATTCAGAAATGGTTCAAGAAAGCAGAAAAATGGACCAAGTCAGGCTAGCTGGGTTATGAAGGTCAACACTAAGAAGGAAATATGTCGGTTATCCACAGCAAAATACTTGTTGGGAGAGGCAGCCTGGTGACACAGAAGACAAGGGACATTTTATTTGGACAGTAGGTAGAACCCGATAGCCCCTTTGCCATTTTAAGTTAAATGGAATCCAGCACCATTGCTTTAGTTCAGTTCAGTCGCTCATTCGTGTCCGACTCTTTGCAACCCCATGGACGGCAGCATGCCAGGCCTCCTGTCCATCACCAACTCCCGGAGCTTACTCAAACTCATGTCCATTGAATTGGTAATGCCATCCAATCATCTCATCCTGTCGTCCCCTTCTCCTCCTGCTTTCAATCTTTCCCAGCATCAGGGTCTTTTCCAGTGAGCCAGTTCTTTGCATCAGGTGGTCCAAGTATTGGAGTTTCAGCTTCAGCATCAGTCCTTCCAATAAATATTCAGGACTGATCTCCTTTAGGCTGGACTGGTTAGATCTCCTTGCGGTCCAAGGGACTCTCAAGTTTCTTCTCCAACATCACAGTTCAGAAACATCAATTCTTTGATGCTCAGCTTTCTTTATAGTCCAACTGTCACATCCATACACGACTACTGGAAAAACCATAGCCTTGACTAGACGGACCTTTTTTGGAAAGTGACGTCTCTCTTTTTAATGTGCTGTCTATAATTGCTCACTGTCGAATTTTATTTCTAGGCTTTGGTCACAGTCTCTAGGATATATCCCACTTCCTTTTGTATTGATTCCCAGTATCGTTTTTGCATCCCTGTCTAGGTGCAGACAATAAGCACTCTCCAGCAGAAGGGATTGCCTGCTCCCCAGAGGCTGCAGCCCGAGAAATCCCAGAAGCAGCTTGGCCACAGGCCCCTGGATGACGGTGTCTGGCCCAGGCTGGACTGCTGAGCATCAGTGGTGGGAACGGGGTGGGGTGAGGGGATGCTTCCTCGCCTGCCACAGAGGTTCTAATAAATCAGGCGGAATCCTGCAGAGGGTCCCCACTGGCTCAGGCATTTAGGCGAAAGCTGAGCAGAACCAGAGCTAACCCATTCTTCATCCTGCCTGACGATTCCTTGCTCCTGGAGGTGCTTTTGTGGCGCCCTGGAGCCTGTGCCCTTGTGAGCCTTTTGGGGAGTCCCCTGGGTCTGTTTGGGGAGGGGGTTGGGATTGGAAGGAGGGAGTGCACACCTCATATGCCTTTTCTCCCTCTTTTCTCCTTTGTATTATTATCATTAATAATGAAATATTGAGTGCAGGCTGCTAGTTTCTTTTGTCGCCTTCAGACTGTCACTTCAGAGTAAATTACTTTTCTCTGCGTCTTGTTCCAGTCATATTACACCCGCGTGACCCTCCCCCGCCCTCCCCTTTCTAATTTCAGGGTTATTCTCTCTCTCTCTCTGCAGTTTGCTAAGCAAGGGAGGGCGTCCCATCCATCATACTTAAACCTGCGCCGCGTGTCCCCTCCTGCAATTGAGACATCATTCTTGCGGCTCTGGATCCAGCCAGGTTTTAAATACTTACACAATACACATAGATATAGCCTATAAATAAGTAAGTAAATAAATAATATATAGTCATCTCTGATTGTTGTTTCTGGAGTTTTGTGGAGGAAAATTTAGAGACAAGGAGACAGAGTGAGACCTGTTTCTCAGGGAGGGCGGCGGCTTCACAGACAAGCTGTACTCCTTGCTGTTGGCTGACACTGCCTTCTGCTCAGCCCTGGCTCCTGTTCATTTCATGGTATGCTAAGCATTTCCTTGTCAATTGGGGAATGTCAGGATGTGAAAACAACCAACATTAAGTAGATATTCTGTGCCAGCACGACAGCAAGTGTCTGGAATATGCTTTTGTCTCCTGTTCAAAGATGCTAAACTGGTCTCCAGCAAACAGCCACCATTTCAGCATGCTTCCTTTGCTACTGGGGAACACAAAAGGCTGAAAATTCAGTATTGCTTTCCCTTTCTCTGAATTCCTTCCTGCTTCCTTTTCCTCTTGTCTTCATACAAGGGCGCTCAAACCTCAGTTTATACCCCAGCTCTGCTGTTTGCTGTGTGATCATGGAAAACTAATTTAACCTCCCTGTGTCTGCGTCCTTATCTATGAAGCAGTGATAACAGTAGTATTTATTTCATAATGTTGTAAGGACTAAATGAACTCATACATGTATGTGTTCATTATGGTGTTTCATACTTTATAAAAACTCCATAAATCTTTTTTTCCTCCCCCCCCCCCCTTTTTAAATTCTCTTCTGCTTTTTATCCCAGTGTCTCTCTTGCCCTTCTTTTTTACCACTGGGAATTCTGACCTCAGAGGATTAGCTTTTACTGATCACCCACCTGTCTCTTTCTACCCAGAGCTGAACATTATTTCCACTGTTTGGCTGATAGTCACAGAAAGTGCCATGTAGACCCATTAGAGCCTGAAAAAAAAAAAAAAAAAAAAAAAAAAAAACAACCAACAACTCAATAATACTGATACAGTACTTGTTTAAAAATTGTATCTTTTGTTCATCATGGGTCTCTTTGTTTTACTTTAGATTTTATTTAAAGTAGTCCATTAAAATGTCATTTATCTTGCTTACTGAGCTTCTGACAACACTTTAATTTGTGCCCAAGGCAGCGCATTATGGGCTTTGCTTGCCTTACTTTAGCCCCAGCCCTGGCTGTCACGGAAATCAATTTTCTTCTAGTCACCCTATTTTCTTCTTAGTCTGTGTGGACCCTTGTAAGGGACATATCTTCTCTACAATGGCCACCCACCTGGTATTGATCACTGCAGAGGACAGGAAGTGAGAGTCAGTTTTAAGCAGAAGTAAAAATTCCTTTGGGCTGAACACGACGCAAAAGGCAAGCAGGGAAACGCATTTGAAATCCGCATGACCTAAGGGTTAGGCCTTCAGATCTCCCCAGCTGATCCATGAAGTCTCGTCTTGCCCACTTAGATAGGGTGTGGATACGGGCCAGCCGGGAGGTGGGGTTGTTTATGCACTGACAGTCAGGGTGCAGGATGGTGTCCACGGAGGCGTCAGGCAGCAGAATTCCAGTGGCATAGCTTTTCCTCTCCCGTTTCCATCCAAGTAAGAATCTGTCCTGGGATTAAGCATTTTTATGAGGGTCTTCTGCTATGCCCCGTGATAAAGTAGGGCTGCACAGCAGTTATCCCTTACAGTTCCTTTGATGTACGACTAAAGGAAAGCTTTTGATCAAACAAGATGCTGACTATGCAGGCTTCTGGACTCTCGCACTATCAGGACCACCTACCACAGTGCTGAACCCCTCCCTCTCGGCACTCAACACACTATTGGGAAATCACACAAAGCCTTCTAGGGACTTCCCTTGTGGCTCAGCTGGTAAGGAATCTGCCTGGAGAAGGGGAAGACTACCCACTCCAGTATTCTGGACTGGAGAATTCCATGGACTGTGTAGTCCATGGGATTGCAAAGAGTTAGGCACAACTGACTTTCACTTTCATTTTCTAAGCTTTGAGGATCTGGGGGGCATCTCGGCTCCTTAGATAGGCCTCAGAAAAAGCTCTGTGTGTGCATACTGAATCAGTTCAGTCGTGTCTGACTCTTTGGGACACCATGGCCTGTAGCCCACCAGACTACTCTGTCCATGGATTTCTCCAGGCAAGAATACTGGAGTGGGTTGCCATGCCCTCCTCCAGAGGATCTTCCTGACCCAGGGATCAAACCCAGGTCTCCTGCATGGTAGGCAGATTCTTTACCATTCTAACTACCAGGAAAGCCCATTAAAATTGCTGGGCTCCACTATCGGTGTTTCTGATTCAGGAGGTCTGGGGTAGGGTTTATAACATTTGTAGCATGCTCCCAGGTGATGTTGCTGCTGTGCCTTGGAGATCAAGCTTGTAGGAACACTGGCGTAGACTCCAGGTGTCCATTGGGTCACATCTTCAAGTCAGTGCTTTCCCGATCAGTTGAATTATCTTACAAATTTGGTGTAGAGAGAAAATGTCTTTCCTTTATTATCAATCAGGATAGGCTATATTCTTATGAACATATATTCCTTTCCTGGGCCCTATCTTATATTATCTTTGTCCTTCTCCACATCCTTGGAGTCCTCTCCCTTTAGCTGGTGGATGGGAAAAAGAGTAAGGGGAAAGCACACCCCTTCTTCACCACGTTGGCCCAGATACGGCACATATCACTGGAAAGATGGAGGAGAATGGACTGTGGCAGTGAGCCTAAGAGGAAAAGAAACACGTGTGGGGGAATTTATAGCCCTCTCTGCTACAGCCCTCAAGAGTGTTTGGGAGTTCCATCTTGTTTTGTATAAATTCTTCCATCAGTGGTCTCAATTTTCCACTTTATGTCAACTGTATCAAATACTGGTAGTTATAGCCTGTGTTCCGTCCCTAGTTAATTGCCAGCTTGATATAAAGCATCAGTCCTTCCTAGAGAGAAGACGTTCTCTCTCTGTGTAGTTGGGTTTTGAGGAAGCATATCCCCAGGTGGGGAAGACATTTCCTTAAGAGGCTTGTGATTCCCTTCTTTAAGAACGTCTGAGGCAATAGCAAGCAATCTGACAAACCCCTCTTTACTTTGTGCTGTGTTTAGTTGCTTAGTCGTGTCTGACTCTTTGCGATCCCATGGACTGTAGTCTGCCAGGCTCCTCTATCCATGGGGATTCTCCAGGCAAGAATATTGGAGTGCACCAGGCCCAAGCACCCTGTATCCCGTATCGAACCTAGAGTGGCTCATGTACAGCTATGGCAGATTCATGTCAATGTATGGCGAAACCAATACGGTATTGTAGAATAAAAAAGAAAAAAGAATATTGGAGTGGGTTGCCATTCCCTTCTCCAGGGGAGCTTACTAACCCAGGGATCAAACACAGGTCTCCTGCATTGCAGGTGGATTCTTTACTGTCTGAGCCACCAGGGAAGCTTTCTATTTTAAATGCCCCTTATTTCTTATATTCTTTCATTAATGGGCAGAGAACAGGGGTAGAAAGGAAGTGGAAGGGAACAAGACTAAAACTTTTAATGCTCCTTTTTACTCACCTTGCTTCTTCTGTATTTCTATTACCTATAGTCTGTGTGAGGGCATGAGAATGAACAGCTGACCAGGCATCAATTTTTGTTGCAATCAGGATTCTGACAAATTGTATGATGCATAACTCTGCATGTAGGGAGAGATACTTAAAATAGTCTAGAAATCATCACTTGCATGCAGGCATATTATTATATGTGATGAAATAATGTCATTGTATTCAAGGAAGGTTAAAAGGAAGACACTGAAATCAGGTTCTCTCCCACCCTCCTGGAGTTTATAGGGAGAGAATGAATTGCTGTAAAATCTGTTTTGGCTGCTGGCAACTCTGACCATATTCATACACTTCTGCTTGTCCCTTCCGGGGTGTTTATTTCCTATCTAGAAAGTCACTGAAAGCAGCTCCTCTATAGAGCTTTCATATTCTCTAGAGATTATTAGGACAGGGAACAGATACACTCAAATCATTTCGAATAGCAACAGACTATTAAATGCTTGTAATTCCTTATACTTTTCACAATAAATCTGCATATATTTTCTCTTTTGGTGCTACTTATAACCTTGCAAAAATAAATATGTATAGGGTAGGTGGGTACTATCTGTTCCCAGTTTACAGATGGGAAAAGTGACATGCAAAGTATGAGAGTTATTTGTGTAAATTTACCAAAGAAACTTGAAGATGGAGTGAGGTCTAGAATGGAGACATGCATGTTTAATTAGAATAATGAGTGCAGACACACGTGGATATTGTTTTTGTACAATCACTACATCGTGTCTCTTTGCAACAGCATAGACTGTAACCCATTTCCTTCCCCAGGGGATCTTTCTGGACCAGAGATCAAACCTACGTCTCCTGCACTGGCAGGCTAATTCTTTACTACTGAACCATCAAGGAAGCCCCATGTGAAAATTGCCCCTGACCCTAATGTTAGGGACCCCTTTCCATCTCCTTCCCACAATCAGTCGAATGGTTTGTGAAGTTTATGAAGTTATCATTTGCATAACTGTAATAAAATAGACCAAATAAATCCTTTTGATGATATGAATTTTCAATATGTTCAGGCATTGGCTCCAGGGAATTCTAATACATGCACATTTTAGACATTAAATTATTTATCATCAACGAAGTGGCAATGTCAAATATCATAGGCATCGCTTAAGCAAGCAAATGATCAAACACTTTCCATCAGCCTCTCTGTATTCTGAAGAAAGAAAAACACAGCTCCAAACACTCATGTATGTTCTGTCTCCTCCTTACCCAACTATTTTCCAAGATATAAGGATCCAAGGAAACCAAATTCAGGAGGATCAAAGAAGCATAATAGCGACAATGACTTAGCACCTCAGTAACATTTTCTTAGGCTTTCCTAGTGGTTCAGATGGTGAAGAATTCGCCTGCAATGCAGGAAACCTGGGTTCAATATCTGGATTAGGAAGATCCCCTAAAAGAGGGCATGGCCACCCACTCCAATATTCTTTTATCAAAAATACATTATCACTATTATTAATAGGACTCATTCCACTATTCCAAATTTCAAGTTCCAACTATTGTTCCTAGGCGTGGTCCTCTATATTATCAGATGTCCACTGGTATCTCTAAGTGTGATGTCATCATGCAGAATGAATACACACTCTATGGAAAAATCCTGAGCTTCCCTGGTGGCTCAGATGGTAAAGAATCTGCCTGCAAGTTGGGAGACCCAGGTTCAATCCCTGGGTCAGGAAGATCCTCTGGAGAAGGGAATGACTGCAGTATTCTTGACTTAGCAGCAGCAGCAGCAGTATTCTTGCCTGGAGAATCCCATGGACAGAGGAGCCTGGCGGGCTACAGCCATGGGATCACAAAGAGTCTGACATTGACTGAGAGACTAACAGTACTTTCTATGATCCATCAGACGAGACACACGTAAAATGACAAAAGAGAAAAGCAAAATAAAGAACTTCTTTACTTCTTTCCTCCCCACTCCCTGCCCCCCGCCAAGATGTGCTCCGGTTTTCTGTTTTACAAAACTCTTCCTGAAATTGTTTTTGTATCATATATCCCCAGACAGTAGAGGATCAGAGTGGAGGCATCAGGGAACGTGTCCTTGCACTTCCTGCGAGCCCCCCTCTCGCCAGCTGGCTCTGAATGCCCTCGAGGCGCTGACTAGCAGCTGGGGCGGCATCCAGGCCACTGAGCCCTGCCGCAGTGTGACTGCATTTGCTGCAAGTTCAACTCCAGATGCTTACTCACAAGTCACTAAATTAACATCAGGTTCATTTTGGCTCATTAACATTACACCAAGATCGCAACAGGATCACTACCCAGAAAGGTGATCCTGTGCTTATCCTGTACTCTCATCATCCCTTTGTTTTCATTTCTCTAAAATGAAGTCAGAGAAAAGGAGGGTAAAGCCCCCAAGAAGACCCATGCCTAAGATATCATAAAAAAAAAAAAAAAAGCTGTGTCACTATCGAGAGAAAACAACCACCAACCTATGTCTGATTGACATGTTTTATGAAGGGCAAGTGACAGCTTTTAATGTAAGTACTGACAAAATTACTGTTGGAGGGCTTTTTTAGAAAACGCATATACTTTATGACATGAAATATATTAAGACGTCAGTGTTTTAACCAATGTTTATAAAAATCTATTACGGTCATTTATTGAGTCTGTAAAGCATGTTATGGGCTAACAAGATAAAAGATGCTTTGCAAATAAAGTTGCTATTATTTAGAATGTGAATCTGCTGCCCTAGTTTACCCAATTAGAGAAGTGGCACATTTAACCACTTGTAAGCAGAATATTTTTTTTTTTTTACCAAGTGCTTTATTTTAGAAGATAAATAAATTAGTCAACATCATAGTCAGCACTCACTTAAGCAAGCTCCTCTGTGTTTCTACCCAAGTGCTTTTATACAAAGTCTGGTATACCTTGAAATATTTAGTATCTGCCTGAGAAATTGGTTCCAAAATCCAGCACAGCCATTATCCACATACTGGACTGTAGACCCTCAGCTCAATGAATCAGGGGATACATTATTTTCATTGTGTGCCCAATGCCTGGCTCAAGGCAAGGCACATAATAGGTAATCAATACATGTTTGTTGAGTAGCTAAACTAAATAATGAATGAACAGAGCTTAACCTGGGCCCGCTGACCTGTCCAGTAGTCACACATTTGAATGAGGATAGGCAGTACGTCTATTTCAAAGAATGGCTTTTCTAGGTGTGTTGTTCTGAAAATATCAGACGTTTTACGTTTTAAAGTAACAATTGTTAACTGGAGAGGTGCTGTTTCAGATGTTTAAGCTTAACTAGCAAAGGATATCTCTGCTGAGACAAGAGCCCGGAGTTCAGGTTGTGACCTCAGATTTTTTTTTCTTTTCGGGGAGAAGAAATTACTGAGTGAACAGACCTTCACGTTGTACAAATCAGGGGTGGACGTCCATGTGGTTAACTGGTCTTCATATGTCAATAACTTTTCAGCTAAAATTTCTCAATATCCCTTTCTACAAAAATGTCACTGAGGGAGGAAAATCTTAAGTGAAAGTGGTATCTTGATTTGTCTTTTAAAGCACCTGCTTAATTTCACACACCACCAGGCTATTGTCCTGGGTACTGTCTTCTTGGCTTCAGACTTCTGGAAGCCACGGTCTCTGTTACCCCAGTGCTGAGAGGGGTAATGCGGGGTTTAGGCATAGACGATGTCTTACTTTGCTGAGCACATTCAATTCAGGAAGGGGTTAGAAATGACATTCAAAGAGCCAGAGCCACAAGCTGCCACATGTGAGGTGCTAGAACTAGACTCAGACTTAATGTGGCTGTTGTTCTGTAAGCTACAAAACCGTTTCCCATGGTTCAGAACGGAGTTCATTTGAAAACACATTCACATTGAAGAAAATCTGAAAATTAGAGAGCTACAAAGATAGAGCATGAGGCCACAACAAAATTTAGCCACTGTTTGTGTTTTGTCTTTCTTTTTGTTATATATAGAGAGAATATAGAATATTCACTTATATTCATATGCATAATATGTAAATATATTTTATGGCTAACTCAGTTCATGTATGGGCTTTCCCAGTGACTTAGCAGTAAAGAATCTGCCTGCCATGCAAGAGACACAGGAGATGAAGATTTGATTCCTGGCTTGGGAAGATCCCCTGGAGGAGGGCATGGCAATCCACTCCAATATTTTTGCTGGGAGAATCCCATGGACAGAGGAGCCTGGTGGTCTGCAGTCCTTGGGGTCACAAAGAGCCGGACACGACTGCAGCGACTGAGTGCCAGCTCAGGTATATCGATTTGTATCCTATGTTTTTACCTAGATATGACAAAAGCTGGGATGAGGTTAAGACAAATTTATCCAGCGATAGAAACGCTGCCTTTGCCCATTGAGAGTGGGATATTCATAAAATACCACAGACTGAAGTAGTTTCTAAGTTATTTACTCAAGCCTCGCTTCTCTTTCCCTCTCCACAGATCAGGAGAAGAATCTACTTGTGATCATTGCACGTGCTTCTCCTGGTTTGCACGGCACTGCTTTATCACAATAGAACAGGCGTGTGAGGCAGGACAACACAGGTTCTGGAGTCAGACTGTCTCTGTTCAAATCCTCGCTCTGACAATGCCTAGCTCTGCAATTGTGAGTGACCTATTCACATTCCCTATGTTACCGCTTCCTCTTCAGTAAAACAGATACAATGCTATTGCCTATCTCATGATCGTTATGGAAATTAAGTGAGCAAATATACAGAAAGCACTCATAAGAGAGCCCAGGAGTTAATATGTTGCCAGTAAACGTTAGCTTCTATTATCAGTGCTCACAGTATTGTACCTCTAGGAGAAAGTACATTTACAAGTCCATCTGTTATTGTTGCTGTTCAGTTGCTCAATTGTGTCCATCTCTTTGTGACCCCAAGGACTGCAGCGCCCGAGGTTACAAGTTGCAAGTCCAGGGTCATGGTGAATTCCATTTAGAAACTCTCTCAGAGACTGAATGTCCTGATCTACAACATGAGTTTTCAGCCAATCAGTTGAGCAGGGGAAAAAGTGTAATCAAATATATTAAAGGATCAGGCCTTAGGAGATTACAAGTGTAGTTTACAATTATACAGTATAGCTCATAATTTTCACTGTGGAAACAAAAGGTAAAAATGAAGCAACTTTGATACATCTTTAGATAGTCTCTAACCATGTCAACAGTTGTCCGTTTCCCTTCATCATCAGTGGCTGACCAACCCAGCTCCGGGAGTTGGTGATGGACAGGAGGGCCTGGCGTGCTGCGATTCATGGGGTCACAAAGAGTCGAACACGACTGAGCGACTGAACTGAACTGAACCCAGCTTCCTCTGGCAGCTCACCTTGCTCTCCCAGGATCATCACTGCCCCTGGTGCCCAGCTACGGAACAGCAGCGCTGAGCCTTCGAGAAAGTTCCTAGAACAACACAGTTTATGAGCTGCACATACATTGCAGTGACTGATTAAAAAATACAAGATGAAATATTGCAGCTATCAATGATTCCTTCACATGGCTGACTTCTAATGAAAAGGTACAGTTTCCGAGGGAGAGAGAAGAAATGAAGGAAAAGGATTTTTATCAATTTCAGAGGAATCCTTGATATCATCCTGAACATTTTTCTGGGTGAAGTAGTTTTCTTATATTACCCTCCATCATGCTGTGTTTGTTTAATTTCCCCTTTTCAGCAGGTATATATTTCAGTTTTTAATTTAAAAAACATCATTGCCCCTCATTGGTTTCCTCACGTCATTTCATTTCCTATTTGTTCACTTCTCCTTACAATTTTCTGCTGCTAGTGATGAGGAATTTCTGCTGATACTTTATTCTCCAAAACTTGTGTACAAAAAGGAGAATAGACCCACAAGTGATTTGATTTTTACTAGACTTCATATCCATATCTGCCTCCAAAGCAATACGTAATTTCTGTTTCTACCTCCAACACAGAGGCTCAGAACCACCTCCGTCAATATGGCCCTCTGAAATATATTAGTGAAAATATTATGAAAAGTAAATCATCTGTTGTGTAGTTAGTGGGTGTCTTAGCACATGGATTATGGAGAGCGTGGTGAGGCTGTGAGAAGCCGAAATCTCTCTGGCTGATGGATGTCAAGGCAGCATGAGGATCACTCTGCACAGGGCCCCACACACCTTTCTCACCATCTTCCTGTCTTTCCCTTTCTGTCCCCTACTCCAGGCACCCGTGTTTCTCCTCCCTCTCAGGGCTTGGCTACTCCTGTACTACCTGGGCGTTGGGCAAGAAAATGCAAAACAAAAAAAAAAGAGAGAGAGAGAGAGAGAGACAAGAGCACTTTTTCCTTAGCTCTATCCCACGAAATTCAAGTGCAGGGGCACACTTCTATGAACCTGAGGAATGACCTTCATCACAGTCCACAAATAACATCTCTTGAATAGATCTTGTTAGTCTGGCTGAATTCTGGACATCAGACGTAGAGGGGCATCCAGGAAATAAGCAAGCTCTGAAGTTAAGATGTCAGTCCTGCAGACTGCTGCTCTGCTCCAAACTTCTGACACCAGCTACAGGTTCAGGAGTTTCCCCTAATCACTGTGTCAAGGAAAACACTCACTGTTTCCTCGACTCTCACCCTCAACACTTCTGTTACCAGATTTGTAGATTTTTTTTTTCCCATATGAATCAAGTCTTTGCCACTAGTTGGACGCCCTACAACTCAGTTCAATTCTGACTCCATAAGTTAAGGGCTTAGTCCCACAAGACTGCTCCCTGTATTAGATGTCAGTTGCAAATACTAGGTCCCCAGGTTACCCACCACTTCCATCTGATGGGGCTGCAAATCAAAGCTTCCCATGATCCCCTTCTTGGGGTCAATAATTTGCTCAAGCTTTGCTCAGAACCCAGGAAGAGAGTTTACTTACTGGTTAGTGGTGAGTTAGTCACTCAGTCGTGTCTGACTCTTTGCAACCCCACGAACTGTAGCCCATCAGGCTCCTCTATCCATGGTATTCTCCAGGCAAGAATACTGGAGTGGACTGCCATTCCCTTCTCCAAAGGATCTTCCTGACCCAGGGATCGAACCCAGGTCTCCTGCACTGCAGGCAGATTCCTTACCATTTGAGCTACAGGGAAGATCCTTACTTCCTACTGCCAGTTTATTAAAAAGAATATGTTAAAAGATACAAATGAAATGTCTGATAAACAGATACTTTGGGGAAGGTCTGGAAAACTCCTGAGTAGAGAGAGGAGCTTCTACTCCCTGTGGAGTTTGGTTAAAACACCCACTTAGCACACAGAAGTGTTCATCAACTCCCAGATTCTCTGTATTCTGTAGTTCAGGGACTTATTTTTTACAGCAGCTTCAGCATGTAGCCATACTTGGTTATTAACTAGTTTTTCAGCCTCTTCCCCTCTCTAGAGGATGGGAAATTGGGCCAGAAGTCCCAAGCTTCTAAACACGGTTTCACATTTCTAGTGACCAGCCCTCATCCAGAAGCCCACCAAGAGCTGGCTTATTGGAACAAAAGATGGTCCTGTCACCCAGAAAACTCCAAGGGATTCAAGAGTTCTGTGTCATAAGCTCCGATCAAAGGCCAAATGTTAGCAGGAACTAGGAACAGAGAAACATATATAAAAATAATTATTTACATACCCTTAAGTTCAAAAACTCACTAGAAAGATTCACAGAATTCATTAAAAAACTATTATACTCACATAAAGAAGCAACAGTTAGAACTGGACATGGAACAACAGACTGGTTCCAAATCAGGAAAGGAGTGTGTCAAGGCTGTATATTGTCACCTTGCTTATTTAACTTATATGCAAAGTATGTCATGAGAAATGCTGGGCTGGATGAAGCACAAGTTGGAATCAAGATTGCCCGGAAAAATATCAATAACCTCAGATACACAGATGACAACACCATTATGGCAGAAAGCAAAGAAGAACTAAAGCATCTCTTGATGAAAGTGCAAGATGAGAGTGAAAAAGTTGACTTAAAACTCAACATTTGGGAAACTAAGATCATGGCATCTGGTTCCATCACTTCATAGCAAATAGATGGGGAAACAATGGAAACAGTGAGAGATTTTATTTTGGGGGTCTCCCAAATCACTGCAGATGGTGACTGCAGCCATGAAATTAAAAGATGCTTGCTTCTTGGAAGAAAAACTATGACCAACCTAGACAGCCTATTAAAAAGCAGACATTACTTGAGCAACAAAGGTCCATCTAGTCTAAGCTATGGTTTTTCCAGTAGTCATGTATGGATGTGAGAGCTGGGCTATAAAGAAACCTGAGTGCCAAAGAATTGATGCTTTTGAACTGTGGTGTTGGAGAAGACTCTTGAAAGTCCCATGGACTGCAGGGAGATCCAACCAGTCCATCCTAAAGGAAATCAGTCTTGAATGTTCATTGGAAGGACTGAGCTAAACCTGAAATTCCAATACTCTGGCCACCTGATGTGAAGAATCGACTCATTGGAAAAGATCTTGATGCTGGGAAAGATTGAAGGCAGGAGGAGAAGGAGACGACAGAGGGTGAGATGGTTGGATGGTATCACCAATGCAATGGACATGAGTTTGAGTAAACTCTGGGAGTTGGTGATGGACAGGAAAGCTTGGCATGCTGCAGTCCATGGTGTTGCAAAGAGTCAGACACAACTGAGCAACTGAACCGATTCATGATTATTACAGGAAAAAGATACAAATTAAGACCAACCAAAGGAAGAGACTCATAGGATAGCATCTAGGAGGGTTCTAAACCCGCTCTTCCATCATCCTCAGGACGAAGTCCACTCACGCTTGGTATACAGAGTTTTGTTGAGGCTTCGTTACATAGTCACGATTGGTTGGTTGTCTGTGTCGCTGAACTCAGTCTCTAGATAAACTGATACCTCAAAACCAAAAGCCTCCACCCTCTAACAATACTTTCAGCCTTTCTGGCATAGCCAGTCCCCACCCTGAGAGTATCAAGGATGACCAGCCCACCCTGAGTCATTTTGTGAGATAAACTATCAGGAGTGTGTTTAGGGGACACCACAAATAATAAGCACTCTTGCTAGGAGCCAAGGACAAAAGCCAGACCTCTATTTAGATGTGACCACACTCCTCCTCACCACTCCAGGGGTAAGAAGCAAAGCAGAAAAGCCAGAGCAGCCGCCCAAGCCCACCTGCTCCCCTGAGTACTGCTGTCTCCTGCCTCACTCCTTGCACTCTGCAGAGGGTCAAGTGTATTCGCTGCTGTGCTAAGTCACTTCAGTCCAGCTCTGTGTGACCCTACAGACAGTAGCCCTCCAGGCTCCTCAGTCCACGGGAATCTCCAGGCAAGAATACTGGAGTGGGTTGACATGCCTTCCTCCAGGGGATCTTCCCGACCCAGGGATCGAACCCGTGTCCCTTGGATTTCCTGCACCGGTAGGCAGATGGTGACTGCAGATGGTGCCGCCTCATCACAGTGGCACTTTACCATCAGTGTCACCTGGAAAGCAAGTGTATTCTAAACAGAGTATTAATACAGAACTGTTGCTTGGACCTAGTATGTATTTTAAAACAATATAAAAATAATATAAAATTCCTATGAAGTCCCATAGGTGATGTGTTCACATAACACATTCCCATCAGTGATGTGTTCTGCCATATTGGATACTACTAATATTGGCATCTTTCATATCATAAGTCCTCTCCTTAATGTTCTGAATGGAATTTGCATGTTTCTTTTAGAGGTTTTTATATAGAAGATAGTGTGAGTCACTGGAAAACCTGTTTGTTGACTGGGAGAGGGTTGTTTTAAATTCAACACAGGTGTTTTCCAAACAAAACATTTCCGTGAATATCATGTCTTTTCTATCTGATTTCATATGCTTTGAACATAGAAGAAATTGCTGCAAATTTTGTAACTGTAATGTTTTATTTGGTTCCATCTTACTGGTGTTTTCAACATCTTAGAGATTTGAAACATTTCTATCCATTAAAGGCAACAGGAGGGAACTCCTTTGTGAATAGAGATCCAAGTCCAAATGTTTGATCGGTGATACAGTACTTGTCTCAAAAACGGTTAAAAGGAGGCTGTAATATGCATCCACGCACAGCCACCTGCATCTTCACAACGGCAACACGTCAATTGCGCGCATATTCACAGGTGGTGATTGACTGGTTCGTGCCTGTCTGGGCAAATTGGTGCGTTCAGCTTCGTGCTTGTGGATGTGGGTGTATTTCACAGAAGCAGGTTGGGCAATAAATTTTGAAACTTTATCCTCATCTTTGGATAGAGTAATAAAAGTTTGTAGGCTTAAGAAAGCAATATTCCCTGGAACTGCAATATATGGGAATGATGAAACTGAACTAAAATGTACGGTAATCTCTAAGGCCTACCCAAGCTAGGGAGGTGCAAAGTGAGGGCCATAAACCAAGATTTAACACCCGCCACACTAAAAGTCATTTTTGGCCTCTGACCAATTTCACACAGAATTGGAAATATGACTAATATCAAGGCCAGAGTCCCTGGAGGAGCTTAAGGAGGAGCATGTCAGGAAGAAAAGTGATGGCCCGTTGCTAGTGGAACCAATGAGAGGTCAGTGCTGGCATCAGAATGGCCCAAAGTCTGCCAGGCAGCAGCTTGTCTTCCCTTTTCTTAAATTCCATCTGCTGTGCAAAACAAGATTTGCAGCTGTCCTTGGAGACTTTGGACTTCTGTAGGTTAAAAGGTCTCCATGGCAGAGACTTAGGATCTTCCTTTCCAGGGGGTGTAGGTTAGGGTATGAGAATCCACTTTTCCCATGAGGCAGTGTTTGCAGTGTGCAATTCACTGTCACCAAGGACATCCCCATGAAGCCAGGCTTGACGAGGCAAGAAACAAATAACCAAACTCACATAGCTATCCAAAACTGATCAACACATTCAGCTAGCCCAAAGCATTTATATTTACAGTTCCAAGGCTAGAAATGGTGTTCTATTATTATTATTATTATTATTATTATTTACTTAGTTGGTCATTATGCTGAATTCGGGCACCTGGGTTCCCCTTCTTAATGTCTATTTCTTTTTATTATCCAGATACCGTAAGCCTCTACATGGTGAACTTGTCCTGTGTCCAGCTTGACAATCTCTTTCTGTCCCAGCACCCATGATTAGCTCCATGCTTGATGATGGTGGACACAGCTTCATGTGACCATCAGCTCCAGTTAATATTCTTGACTGATTGCAAGATCATTGCTGTGACAGGAACATGTCAACGGTGGGTGATTTCCACTGAACAGTGACTCCTAGACTGTGGCTTTGCAAGCAGAGCAAGGAGGAAAGAAGAGCAATTATCCAGTGGACGTGATCCATGCTGACAGCCAATCTGGATAATTCAAATAGAAACAACTTCCTTTGCTTCACTGGCAGGTTTGGGGCTTGATTTAGTGAGATCAGTGTTTAACTTTCTTTGCCTGTGGAAAGGCAGTACATGTGTTTGCTGGTTAAGTGAGGGTTTGGGGGCTATAACCACAGCACTGTTAATTTGACATTCAAGTTTCACTCTGGTTTGGAAGCCCCTGTGCCTAAAATTTTAAAGCAGCAATACATACCTATCTTCCAGATGTCTGGGAACTCAGATTGCATATGCTTCTTGGTTTTCTAATCTGCCCAGAGAAATAAAACCATCACCTGAGCCAAAGAGTAGTTTGCTTAATTGGATTTTTTTTTTTTCATTCTGGAGATACACAAAATGTATTCTAATGTCGCAGTTGTCTGAGTGACATTGTGAGCTGAGCCAGACCACTTACCTAGACTTGAAGATTTACATTTTGATGATGTTTTTCAAGTGCTGTTTTATCTGGAGAAAAAAAAAAGCAATATTTTCAGCAGCTGCAGAATTCTCCACACATCTGCAGGAAGTCCTTCCTTCTGCCCTGGGCAGTGCAGGGTAATGGCTACAGCATAAGTTTCAGAGTCAATTTGACCTGGTTTGGATACCAGTTCCAAAACTCATTAGGTATAGTATCTTGAGCAAGGGACCTAATCTTTTCAAGCATCAGTTGCCTCATTTATGAAATAGAGGGTGAGCATCATTCTGATAACTTCAAGACTGCTATGAGGGCTACAGATGATATATATTCAATGCACATTTCCTGAGTGCCTACCGTGTGTCACGTGCCGGTTCAGGCACTGGGAAAACAGCAGTGACTCAAGTAGGTGAAATCACTGCCTTCGTGGAGCTGGTGATGTATTTAGTGAGACAGACAGAAACAAGATTAATAAGGAGGATGAATAGCAGGTGAGATGGGTGGCATGGAATCTGGGAGAAGCATGAAAGATGGAAGCGGGACAGGAAGTGACAGTGGGGAGGAGGGGTGGGATTCGTGATGAGCTGTCAGAGAAGGCTTCAGTGACACATGGCAATAAACACAGGGGCGAGAGTGTAGGTCACGGGGAGAAGACTGCTATGAGATGAACTGTGTGCCTCTCGCCAAAAGATGCACCGAAGTCCTGGAGCCGGGTAACTGAGACTGTGAACTTGCTTGGAGATAAGGTCCTGTAGAGGTGATCAGTTCAAAAGGAGGTTGGTAAAGAGTCCACCTGCAGTGCAGGAGACCCTGGTCCAATTCCCGAGTTGGAAGGGTCCCCTGGAGAAGGGATAGGCTACCCACGCCAGTATTCTTGGGCTTCCCTGTGGCTCAGCTGGTAAAGAATCTGCCCACAATGCGGGAGGCCTGGGTTCGATCCCTGGATTGGAAGATCCCCCGGAGAAGGGAAAGGCTGCCCACTCCAGTATGCTGGCCTGGAGCATTCCATGGACCAATTGCACAGAGTTGGACACGACTGAATGACTTTCACTTTCACTTTAGGATGGGTCCCAATCCAATATGACCTGTGTCCTTATATCAAGAGAAAATTTGGGAAGAGAGACAGATGGGCACAGAAGGAAGACATTGTGAAGACACACGGGGAGAAAATGGCCAAGTGACTGAAGTGAGAGAAAGCCAAGGAGTGCTGGCAGACACCGGGAGCTAGAAGGGGCCAGAGAGGACACCCGTAACCCTCAGAGCATGGCCCCGCAGACTCCTTGATTTCAGACTTCCAGCCTCCACCACGGTGAGGCAACATATTCCTATTGTTTGAAGTCACCCAGTCATGGGTGCTTTATTATAGCAGACTTGGATAACTAATAAAGAGCGCCTGGACTGAAGGAGCAGCACATGTGAAGGCCCTGAGGCCAGGAGGGCATCAGAACACAGGAGGAACTGCCAAAGAGGGCTGCATGCCTGGAGAGGGACAGGTCAGAGAAGAAGGGGGAGAAGACGAGGTGGGAGAGGCCAGGGGTCGGGACTGGGTCACCCTCACGTCTGTGCCTTGACTCTGCAAGACAGAAAAGAAAGCATCAGAGGGCTTGGAAGAGAGGAGGCTGGGATCTGACTCTCATTATCAAATTATGTCTGTGAAGTGTTGCCTGGTTGGCAATGAATATGTATTTTTACCCCCTTAGCCCACTTCACTTCTGATAAATTCTAGTTGAAGAGTGGGGAAGGCAATGTTTTTAATATTCATTATTTATGCGCTGTTCCTGCGCTGTGTGCTGTGGAGAACTTACACTCATAATGATTGCCATCCTTGGAAGTTTACAGTGACAGAAACTTCTCTCTACCTGCACCATGCCAATGCCATTTACTCAGGTCTCATGCACTGAGAGGGTGACTGACTGAAATCTCTCTCTTCATTGAGCTTTTTAAAGTTTATTTATTTCTTTGCCTGTACCAGGTCTTAGTTGTGGCATGCGGGGTCTGGTTTCCTGACCAAGAATCGAATGTGTGACCTCTGGATTGGGAACACAGAGTCTTAACCACTGGATGATCACTTGGTAGGGGTGGGGGTGTCTCCTTCATTTAGTTCTGATGATGCTTTGCCTGTGTGTTTCTTTGGCTTGGCTGGAGAAAGATAAGCTCCCACATGGCTAGCTGACCATTTCTGGAGAGGTAAACAGAAGTTTCAGCACGCAAGATAAAAGGGAAGTTTTGGAAGGAGACTTGCTGGAGATACCAGGGTTTTTGGTGAATGAGTGAGAAACAGAAAGACGCAAGGAAAGGAGGTGATGCCGACCTCAGGACACGAAATAGCGTGGCCGTGTTCACTGGACTGAGCAGAGCGGTGAGCCTGGGATGCCGCTTCATTCATTCTGCCTGTGTTTACTGAGCATGCCCTGCCTGGCAAATCTTGGGTTAAACACCAGATATTGGGCTTCCCTTGTGGCTCAGCTGGTAAAGAATCCGCCTGCAATGCGGGAGACCTGGGTTCCATCCCTAGGTTGGAAAGATCCCCTGGAGAAGGGAACAGCTATTCTGGCCTAGGGTAGCTTAGAGGTTAAAGCATCTGCCTGGAATGCCGGAGACTTGGGTTCGATCCCTGGGTCGGGAAGATCCCCTGGAGAAGGAAAATGGCAACCCACTCCAGTACTCTTGCCTGGAGAATCCCATGGAGGGAGGAGCCTGGTAGACTACAGTCCATGGGGTGGCAAAGAGTCGGGCATGACTGAGCGACTTCATTCATTCATTCATTCATTCTGGCCTAGAGAACTCCATACACAGGTATTAAAAAGGTAATACAATCTGGCTCCATCTATACATGATTCTCAGTGTGTGTGAACAAAAAAGAAACAATACAAAAGGAGGGAATTTATCCTTTCCGCTCAGGAATTGAAGAGAATATTGAGGCAGGAAGAACAGGGGACCCAGAGAACATATGATGAGGCCCAGACATTAAGCAGTTTCAGGCTCGCAGCCAGCAAGAGGGCCGTCAGGAAGATGGAAGCTGAAAGCTGACGTGGGGCAGGTGACAGATGAACAAAGCGGGCCGGGAGGAATTCTAGGAAGTGCAGGAAGATCCATAAAAACAGGCAGGGCATCTGGAAAGTGTCTTCACAGTTGCAGAGCCCAGATGCAGGGTTGGGATTCAAGGGGAAAGACTCCATTTTACGGGGACAGTGATGGGGAGTGGAGGGGAGGAGTCACCAGGCATAGTGCCGAGGGTGATACGTGTCCTGCTTGTTGTCAGACAAGGATTTTTGGGTTTCAGCAGAGAGACATAGGGTGAGTAGTTAGTTACGAATAATACCTGAGTGTAAGATGGGTTCAGGTTTTGGAAACAAAGCAACTCTCTGATTATTGTAATGGGGGACAAAGGTCAGCAAATTCAGAGTGTGGAATGCTAAGATCAGACCTTCTCACACGGCCCCATCCCCAGGGTGTGGTCACGTTTACCCCGAGCGACCCCCGTGATTAACTGTGGGGAGAGAAAGCCCACGAGGAGACTTTGAGAGGCAGTGATTCAGCACGAAGTGTCTTGCATAACCTGGGAATTACTTAAACACAAGCTTAAACCACATGGTCCACGTGAAGGAGAAAAGGAAACTCCCCATGGCCCTGGACCAGGCCTCTTGCCAGGCATACCCACACCTGCCACACCACGGCCCACCTCCATGGGCCAAAAGTTAGCTGTTCCAGGCAAAGTGCTTTCCTGTATTCTTAGTGAAACAAAAGGGAAGAGGAAATGATAGACTCTGAGATGGATGGGAGGTTAGACCCCAGCTATTCCTCAGGAAAGTAGATCACATTTATACTCCCTGCTAGTAATAAACATCTCAATGAACTAGAAATATCTTCCTCTCTTGAATGCCACTGGAAATACTTGTGTATCTGCATTTAACTCTTCTGTGTGGCTACTGTTACATTCTTATCCTAAACAGAGGCATGGAAAAGACTTTCTCTTCCTGTCCCCTCACCCAGAATGTTTAAGAATATTTAAGCCTCTAACATGTGCTCTGAGGTCAGAGTACCTGTACTGAGTTCTGACTGTATTTCTTGCTAGGAATGTAACCTTGGACAGGTGATTTCACCTCCTTCTGCCTCAGTTTTCTCATCTATGAAATGGGAATGTTATATTAGTATTGTTAGAATGTTAGATAGGATGAGAAAATTAATACTTGTAAATTTCTAGAACAATGCTTGAAATGAAGTAAAGTGAAGTTGCACTGTCATGTCCGACTCTTTGCGACCCCATGGACTATAGCCTACCAGGCTCCTCCGTCCCTAGAATTCTCCAGACAGGAATATTGGAGTGGGTTGCCATTTCCTTCTTCAGGAGATCTTCCCAACCCAGGGATCAAACCTGGGTCTCCCGTATTGCAGGCAGATGCTTTACCATCTGAGCCAACAGGGAAGTTAGAACAATGCTTACCACATAGTAAATACACAATAATTCTTTGCTAATAATATTACTTTTATATGTGACCTTACTTGGGTGACCTTGGGCAAGTCACTAAAACCATCTGGGAATCATTTGTAAAAATGAATGGATTGAGAAAACTTTTCTGATGCTAAGTTTCTAAGGTTCTGTCCTACAATGTTGCCATAAAAGTGAAATCAATAGTTACATTTTCACATTGACTGCAACATTTCTGGAAAACCATGCTTTGGGGGTTTAAAGATGAATGTCACTGATAATTGGAAAACTTTCTCTCTTTCATGAATGATCTTCTCCATTTGCTCCTTATTGCTCATAAATTGAAAAAGTTGTCTTGAATTTCAGTTTTACCGAATGCGAGCATTAGTGAAGGAACACAGATTTAAAGATGAAGACCATTAGAGCTCCTTTGTCTTTTCCAGCTTCATTGTGTGGGTGTTTACATTCTGCAGGCGAGGAGACTCCAGCTCCATCTGACCCTGACCTTTACATAATATTTATTGGATTAGGAAAAAAACAATTCAGAGTAATAAAGATTTCTGTGCATGCATTTATTATACACAGAACTGTGCTTCATTTTGGAAAATCTGTCCCAAACCTACTCAGGCAAATCATCCATTACAAGGTCACTGCAGACTTAGCAGAAGGCCCTGCTGAAATCTTATATATTCGCTGGAATGGCAGTGATGGGATGAAGAGAAAGAGAAGAGAGACGTTTATCCCGAGGGAGGGGCTTTCACCAACTCTGTGCAGATAAGAGAGAAGTATCCACGGTGATCTTAGGAAGGCCCACTGGCTACAGAGGAACCACCAGGGTTTGCAGGGGACCCGCTTTCGTCCCCAGGGGCTAAGCTCCCCTGCTTCCCTCATCTCCTCAATTGCCTTATTTTCTCCTTCTTAAAAAATCTCACAGATCCAAACTTTCTTCTCTGTTCCCAGTTATACCACCCCAGGCCAGGATATCTCAAGTCTCAAACCCTGTGATCATCTCTGAGCACCTCTGTTTGCCACTCCTTGGCCTAACAAATCTGTATCACATGAAGCTTCCAAAAATACTTACATTCTATTTTCCTTTGGTTACTTAAATAACAAAGCCCAGAAATATGCTCTTACTTATCAGTTCAAACCAACGTTTCTCAGACTATCATCCTCAGCTCTCTATGGATTAGTTCCTCAATATCTACCTAGTTTATTTCTGAGAGATCTGAAGTCTGGTTCCTCCCATTCAGCAGGTTCATCTCTCTCAGCTCAACAAATATTTCTTAAATAAGACAGTTTTAATTAGACAGGGCTCAATTGCTCATATAAATATAGGACTTATCAGATTTTCTATTTCTTTTTGGGTTACCTTTTGACAAAATATTTTTCTACAATTATATTCATTTTTTTTCCTACACATATATTTATGTAACTCTTGGTGACATAGCAATCCATAAATGTTGTAGCCATTGAGAGTTTGAGGTTATTTGTTACATAGCATTCCTGCAGCAAAACCTGACTGATACAGCTCATGTAGAAAAAATGTCAGGAATATGCTGAATGAAAAAAGCTAACTATATAGCAACATAATCAATATGGTTTGCATTTAAAATATCTATCTATCATCTATCTATCCCCTCATCTTTGCTTGTATTTTTTGTTTGGGTTTTTTCTGTAACATCTTAAGAAAGTTTATTTATTTATTTATTTTTTACTGTACCATCTTAAGAAAAACCCAAATGACCTTTTTGGCCAACCCAATATATGTATAGAAAATATCTGAAAAGATATAAAGAGAGCTGTCAACAATGGGCACCTCTGGAATGGGATAGGGGCAGGAGGATGAGAGGGAAGAGAGACACTATTTAATTCATATTTTTACTGTTTGACTTTTTCACCAACATGGATTACTTTAATAATAAAAATATTAAGAAAAGTTTTCATTTTTAGTATTCGCTATTTCAGTTTACTATATTCTAATTTTGAGCATTGCTTTTATCAAGTCATTATACCTTTAAAATACTATAATTTCTGGTGGGAAAAAAAACCACAAGAAATGTCCAAGCACTGATAAAACACAAATATGATCTGTATCCTTTCAACAGAGATATAATGTCTAACTCTCAGAGATTAGTCCTCAACACTGAGGAGATCAGTGGAAAAGAGTGGGGGGAAGTGGCAGTGATGAGTGGCTACTGTCTTTGTGTTCTTTTGTCACCAAGACAAAGGCAAATACTGAGAAATTTGAAGGCAGAGAGGTAGATACTTTCTCACTTTCTCTCACTCTCCCTCTCTTAAAGCCAGAATTGACTATTTCCCTGTGAGAAGCAAGAACTCATATTCAGAATGTGTTTAACTTTTTTCTTTCTAATTTGAGAAATTACCAAAAAGGCTTACCCCAGATAAACCTGAGAAGTAATCCTTTCCCTGTTCTATCTCAGACTAAGAAAACGAGGCTTTCCTTCGTCTTATTCCTTTGTGGGAAAAACAAAGGTCTCTTTTCCCTTGAGGCCGTTGTCTGACCGTTTCCTCTCAGAAGATTCCTCCCACACCTTTACCTTTCACCTCATTAGTGCCTGGTCACATTCACAGCTCAGAGGTCACATCATTTAGACACCTGCTGTGTCCCCCCAGGCCAGGAATGGTCCTCCTGTGTGTCCCAGTCCTCCTTACCATGTCTGAAACACAAGCGTGGAACCATCACATGCTGCTTTCAGCGCCTGTTTATTTGTCTTTCTCACCCATGAAGGTCCTTAAGGTCAGGCACTGTGGCTTGTTTATCATCATACCCTACTAACCAATCTTGTGCGAGGAATATAATAGCTGCTCAATAAATATTTCCTGAACATTTGATGAAAAAGAGTGCTTATAGGATAAAGTAATTTGTTCCCAGATGTTACTGTCTTGCCCTTTAGAAATGTTCGCTTTTTAATATTGGGTTGGCCAAAAAGTTTGGAGAAAACAAACAAACAAAAACAAAAAAACCAAATGAACGTTTTGGCTGACCCAGTAGAAAAGGGCAGGCAGGAATTTTGGATTCTTCTGCTAATAGGTTGGTAGGGGAGGAGTTCCTGATTCCTCGGGTGACCGGGGGTCTGGATTTGGCTGAAACTGAGGAGTTTCCCAGGACTGGGGACTTTTCACTGCTAGCATGGGTGCGCGTGCGTACGTGTATGCTCAGTCATGTCAGACTCTTTGTGACTGCATGGACTGTAGCCCTTCAGGCTCCTCTGTCCGTGGGTTTCTCCAAGCAAGAACACTGGAGTGGATTGCCATTTCCTCCTCCAAGGGCTCTTCCTGACCCAGGGATGGAACCCGGGTCTCCTGTGTTTCCTGTATTGACAGGTGGATACTTTACGACTGTGCCATCTGGGAACCCCCAATATGGGGATAGTCTTGGACCAAGTAGAATGACTAGTCATTCCACTTTTAGATCAATCACATAAGAATTACCAAGTGTTCTTATATACATATCAAGGAAAATGTGCTATTCTCCTCTCACTGGAATTCAAAAAGAATACCACCACGTGTTGTTGACAATATTTTCATTTCTGATCCCCTAAGGATCATCACATCTTAATTGATAAGATTGATTTGGTTTCACAATGGATTCATCAAAGATATAGATTGAAGCTTTCCATCCCTTCCTGCTGTGTCCACAGAAGGTTGTCAGTCAACATAAGGAATTTAGAGATTAAGTACTTAAAGGGCAGGGACTGTGGCTGTTTTTGTAGTGACAGGAATAGTACTGAACCAATGCACCTTTCTTATCGTAGCCCTTTCATGCCAATAGTGGTGATGAGAGAGAAAGTGGTTTCAAGATTATTAGGCATACTCTGACTTACATGAGTTATTCAGTCTGGCTAAGAGTCAGGACTGTTACATAAGCACATCTCAAGTAATCCTCCAAGGAATGTTTATATGCTGGAGCCAAACAGACAAAGCTCTTGTCTTTGTCGAATCTGAAGTTTTCTACCAGAAATCAAACTGCTTTACCCCAAAAGAGAAGGGTATCAGTCAACATAAGGAATTTAGAGATTAAGTACTTAAAGGGCAGGGACTGTGGCTGTTTTTGTAGTGACAGGAATAGTACTGAACCAATGCACCTTTCTTATCGTAGCCCTTTCATGCCAATAGTGGTGATGAGAGAGAAAGTGGTTTCAAGATTATTAGGCATACTCTGACTTACATGAGTTATTCAGTCTGGCTAAGAGTCAGGACTGTTACATAAGCACATCTCAAGTAATCCTCCAAGGAATGTTTATATGCTGGAGCCAAACAGACAAAGCTCTTGTCTTTGTCGAATCTGAAGTTTTCTACCAGAAATCAAACTGCTTTACCCCAAAAGAGAAGGGTTGGCTAAGGCAGCTGCTGGGCACAGCTGTGAAACCCAGGGATTTCTAGATCCAAACTTTGTCAAGAGATCAGCTCTCTGGCCAGCAGCTGTGCCCCAGCTGTGATGAAACAGGAAGGGCTCCCCCAGAAGACAGCTGAGACTGAACCAGACTCCTGCTCCCAAGGGCTCAGTCTTCTCAGACACTGAGGTTTACTCTGGAAGCATCAGATTGCACCAAGTAGGGCTGTTCTCCAAACTGTGCCTTGGCCAAACTTTGACCTCTTCAGAGACTTTCTCCCTTCTGTGATTTTCTGTAGAACCTATGATCTGGGTGAAAAGGGACAGAAAGAACACATTAATTAGAAAAAGAAGTGCTGACCATCTACTGAGTCACCAACCATCACTTCTGCTTCTCTGTGGCAGTCGGCGCATCATAGGTAGTTTTATCACTTTCCTTGCTACTTCTATCCACAAAGTGAGGCTCTTAAGCAACTTTGGGGAGAATACCAAAGTTTCTAAGTGGAAGCACAGTTTACAAAAGCTGCTGCTGCTGCTACTGCTAAGTCACTTCAGTCGTGTCCAACTCTGTGCAACCCCATAGACGGCAGCCCACCAGGCTCCCCCGTCCCTGGGATTCTCCAGGCAAGAACACTGAAGTGGGTTGCCATTTCCTTCTCCAATGCATGAAAGTGAAAAGTTAAAGTGAAGCTGCTCAGTTGTGCCGACTCTTAGCGACCCCATGGACTGCAGCCTACCAGGCTCTTCCGAACATGGGATTTTCCAGGCAAGAGCACTGGAGTGGGATGCCACTGCTTTCTCCCAGTTTACGAAAGGGATGTATTCAAAAAACTTTTTTAAGAGAACAGTACAGAGGTTCCTTAAACAACTGAAAATAGAGCTCCCATATAACCTCCCACTACCTTATAGCTATCCCACTCCTAGGCAGATACCCAGAGAAAACCATAATTCAAAAGGATGTAAGCACCCCAGTGTTCATTGCTGTACTATTTACAATAGCCAGGACATGGAAACAACCTAAATGTTCACTGATAGAGGAATAGATAAAGCAGATATGGTATATAACAGTGGAATATCACTCAACCATTAAGATGAACAAAATGCAATTTGCAGAGAGATGTATGGACCTAGAGATTGTCAGAGTGAAGTAAATCAGAAAGAGGAAGACAAATATCATATAATAGTGCTTATGTATGGAATCTAGAAAAATGATACAACTGAACTTATTTGTAAAGCAGAAATAGAGTCAAAGATGTAGAGAACAAATCTATGGATACCAAGGGGGAGAGGAGGAGGGGGATGAATCGGGAGATTGGGATTGACGTATGTTTAAACAGATACCTAGTGAGAACCGACTGTATAGCGCAGGGAAATCTACTGGTGCTCTGTGGTGACCTATATGGGATGGAAACCTAAAAAAGAGTGAATGTATACATATGTATAACTGCTCAGGCTTCCCAGGTGGTGCTAATGGTAAAGAACCCACCTGCCAGTGCAGAAGACATAAGAGACATGGGTTTAATCCCTGGGTCGGGAAGATCCCCCTGGAGGAGGGCATGGCAACCCACTCCAGTATTCTTGCCTGGAGAATCCCATGGACAGAGGAGCCTGGCGGGCTACAGGCCATGGGACTGCAAAATATCGAACATGACTGAAGCAATGTGGCATGCATAGCAGGCAACTGATTCACTTTGCTGTACAGCAGAAACGAATACAACATTGTAATGCAACTAGACTCCAATAAAACCAAAACCACCGTTTTAAAGATAACATGTTGACAGGATGGTTATTAAAACTGTGATAATAAGCTATTAGAAGAAACAGTATAAATGGATGATAGTAAAACAGAGAGAGTAGGAGGTGAAGGGAAGGACATTAAGGACTGACTGTGTAGCCCATCCCTTCCTCCTTTCCTTACCCTCATATTGGGCTTGAGATCCTGACCTTACAACTTGGTTAAACCTCTTATTCCAGGGATGCTTATGATGCCTGCTTTGTTTGTTTCTCCTGTGGCTCTTGGGTAGAGGTGACCCCTTAGATTGGGAGTGATCACTAACCATGAATAGTGTCATGGAAAGCAACATCTCTCTCCACAGTAAGAGAAAAAGGAATATCTCCTGAATTAGCTACCATTGCTGAGTCACAAACCACCCCCAAACTTAGTCACATAAGACAACCTTTCTTTTTGCTCACAGATTCTGTGGGTGAGGAATTAGGACAGGGAAAAGCAGGGGTGACTTTTTTCTGCTCCATTGTTGGGGAGACCTAAAGACTGGAAGTGATGTGAAGGACACAGGCTGGAATCATCCGGCTGCATCTTTACTTACATCCTTGGAGGTGGATGTCGGCTGTCAACAGGACCTCAGCTGGGCTGTTGGCTGGAGCACTTACATATGATTTTTCTCCATGTGGTCTCTTGGCATGGGCTAGTTTGGGTCTCTGTATCACATGGTGACTAGTTTCCAAGACCAAGTGTTTCAAGACAGCAGGAGTGCCTGACATTTTTGATCTTCCCTTGGAGGTCACTTCTGTCCTTCCCTGTTGGTTGAGACAATAACAAAGTTCTATTCAGCTCAAGGTGGAGGAGACATACACTTTATCCCTTGATCGGGAATTTTAAGGTCAAATTATAAGATGAGCATGTTGGATGGTTGGTGTTGCTGTCATCTTTGGAAAATATTACCTGCTGCATCCTTCTAAGTTAAAAGTTTTAGAAGAATGGTTAGAATTTAGGAAAGGTTAGGGGACTGGAAGTCATGATTTTTTTCTTTGACAATTTCTGAGTTTTCTTCCTGAATACATTCTGGTTAACCTCCTTATGTTTGTCCTTGCAACTCACTCCACCATGAATGTCTTTCTTGTCTTCTTTGTCAGACATACTTTGATTGAATGTTCCAGAGAATTCTATTGGTAACTCATTGGTAAAACTTCTCTGGTGAACCAAGGTAGAATTAGTCATACATTTCTCTGGGCTTCAAATAATAACTAATGTGTAGTAAACACTCCTCTATGTATGAGGCACCGTTCCAAGTAATTTTCACGGTTTAAATAATTTATTCTTCCCAGCAAGGCTGTAAGGTAAAAGACGTTATTATTATTTTAACTTTACCAATGAAGAAAAATTGGTACAAAAATTTTGAGGCACAGAATTTTGAGGCACAAAAATTAAATAACTCGGCTGAGGGCACATAGCTTTAAAGTGATGGAGCCAAGACTGAAGGCAGAATCAGATAGTATGCCACTCCTAGAGGGACAGTTAGGAAAAAGACTTCAGAATGATGTCTATAGAAAATATTTACTAAGAAATTTGGCCAAAGAGTGTAGGTAGGAAGTGGAATAAAATTCTTGAAACTTTGTTCAGTTCAGTCTTTTCAGTAACCTTAGACACCAACTCCCTCCAGTGAATCACTTAAGATCAGATATGAAGCACTATCAAGAAAAAATTTTCCAGCAATGTAAACCAGCTTATACAAGGGGAGCATACAGGGAGCTTGAAAACACAGAGTTTTAAAATCATTATGTCACAAATGTTTCTGCAAAGTCAGAGAAGAGTTAAGGATACGATTTTCTCTTTTCTCCTTATGGAAGAGAAGGGGAATTTTAAACAGCTCCTCTTCCCCAGCTTGGCAATATTCTGATTTTGGAAGATGTCTCTAATTGCTCAGATTTCTCTCCTTGAGAAACCTGGAAAATGCTTTAGGCTCTTTCTTTTTTTTCCTTTGCATTCTTCCCAACCCTCTCCACCATCCTTCCACTCCACACACATCCATGCATTTACTAAGCATGAACGTTGATTTGCCTGACCTCAGACTCCAGGCATCTTTGTACTTTTAGAAGAGTTTCAGGATGGGGAACACGTGTATACCTGTGGCAGATTCATGTTGATGTATGGCAAAACCAATACAATATTGTAAAGTAATTAACCTCCAATTAAAATAAATAAATTTATATTAAAAATAAATAAATAAATAAATAAATATTCCATGCCAAAAAAAGAAGAGGAGTTTCCAAAGTGAAAGGGTAAGAGGTGGTTCAATGTCATTGGGCCATTCTTAATTTTTCTTGAGAGATAATAATGGTAACTGTAGTCTGATTACATGGGTAGTTAGCATCAAATATGCAAATACCTTGTATGTTTGGAGAATGTTAGTCCTCAAGATGCCAGGAAAAGCAGAAGCTCCAGGGAGGAGAAAACTCAAACTTCTCAGATGCAGAAATTTCATCCAAAAGTCATCCTAGACTTTCATGTATTGTAAGAGGTTTTGCAAAGCCTTCATGGTCCCATTTTTCTGTTGCCCATACTGATACTACTGCCTCAGTCCTGAACTCCCCCTCTGACATCTAAGTGAGATTATAGGCAACCATGCATTGTGTTTAACTTTGGAAATCCAACACTCACTCTCTGAGGTCTTCAAAGTGGTCCAGTACTCAAGAGGCAGTTAAAAGATTACCTGCATTCATGCTGAAGGAGCGCATTAGGAGGACGTGTCAGCCAGTTGACATTGGAACTAGACCACGGCAAGCAGGAAGGTTCTCACCTCCTCCCCTGTTCTTGGAAGGTCTGTTCTGTCAGCAGTTTCCAGAGTGGGAGCTGCTCCAAGGATGCAGCCTCGAGAGAATAAGGGGTTGTTGAAACCATATGAATAGATGGAAGGTATTTGTGACTGAATCCAGTTAAGGCTTCTATATAAATTTTAAAAATTCTGCTGGGTGGGTGCAGCCATCTATTCATCCTGTACCCAAGACAAGCCTTGCATATGAGTTCTCTTGATTGTAAAAACTGCCACCTACCAATCTGGAGTAGCTGCCTCTTTCTTTAATCTCTCCTTGCCCTCCATGTATGGGGCCAGTTTATGAACCCACACTCCTTGTGACCAAGTCACTCTCCCCCTCCCCCAAGCCCAAGATTCCCAGCATGGTGTTCATCTGAATGCCATGCTAGTCCTCTCCAATTCATCTTTTTATAGCCCTACTTTCTACTATTTTCTTGTGATTGAACAGTGGAAGTTTATAGAAATAATGTTTCCATCAAACTGTAGGGTTTGAGATAGAATATATAAGACTTTAGCATTTACAGAATTTTTATTAAGTATTGAATTGGGCAGAGTATTCAGTAAGATCTTACAGAAAAGTCCAAATGAACTTTTTGACCAACCCAATATTCCCTAAGGGAACTATTAACTTTCAGAAGTGATCTTTAGAGGCCAGCAGTTTCTTCTTGATGAGTTTCAGGTTCCAACATGGCTATTTCAGCCATTTTTGTATGCTCCCTTTCTGGGTCTTTGAATTAATAAATCGATTGGAAATTTGTTCTTTGGTTTAAGTATTATCAATGTGCTTTTTTCTGTCTTGATTTTTATTTATTTAATTTTTTTGGCTATTCATTTGAATCTCAAGAAGAATTTCAGATGTGCCCTATTGGCTCTGTCTGTGGCTACTTCATGCTCAACTCAATTCAAAGATCCAATTTGGAGAAGGGACACACGTCAAGAAATGTAAATTGCTGTGCTCTGCTCCGTGGCCATCAAACATCCTTTGTTAACATTCTCATTTTCTACTAAATGAGCTATTGTGGCTACAAGTCAGTGGTTCCAATACAGAATTTGTAGCACAATAAACAAAGTGTAAAATGTATGTAATGAGGACTGCCTCTAATTTCCCTTAATTGCACTTTGAATTACAGCCAGCACGACCCTGACACCAACATTACTTCCTCAATACATAGCCTTGATGTACAGCAAAATTTTCTTGTATGACAGGTTTATTTCTTTGTTGAACTATTTAGGAGGTATTTCATTGTATGTTGCAAAGATGTAATTGGGCTCTGGCTGGTTTAGTCACTTAATAGATATGGTCATAATGATATGTCACTTCATAGTAGATGAGCTCCTCATTCCTTTCCAGGTTGATTGCTTTATCTCGGAGACATCAAATGGAGTCCATCGAAAATAACACCTATGGGAAGATGAACTGGAGATTTATTTCTCACTTTAAGTTCAGGGCTTTGGTATGTTCAGAGAAGGCTGTTAGCTTCATATCAAATAAGACTGAAAAAAGAAAGGTAGTGAAATCTATGAATAAAATTATTATCCTTTAAGATTTAAAGTGTATTTTCCTTGAATGACAGGGAAAATCTATACAGGTGTTGACTACTCACCAATTAACCGTCAGGCACAAAAGGAGTGAGGTGCTTTGGGATTAAATTCCCAGAAAAACATTTATGGTGATAGTGATATCACTTGCAACATATCATTTAATCCAAAATTATTTTATTGTTTGTATAACCAACCTTAGTACTAATTGCTAATTCAGTCTGAGTGCTGTTCTTCTCCTTATTTTCTTTTTGTATTTGTCTCCATTTGTTTTCATCACTGTGTTTATCACAAATAAGCTATATTTATTGTAAAACTCAGAAATAAGAACATAAGTATTGAGAAGAGGTGGATTCAAGAGAAGGAAAGAAGTGAAAGTTTGGAGGGGCCAGGTGATTTGGGCATAGCACAGTAGGACTCAATGAGTAAATCACCAGCGGTGATCTGATCTGCAGGGATATTGGTTTGGGTGATGGCCAAGGGGCATTGTTTTGAACAAGTGTAACTATAGTAACATTGGTGGTGACAGGAATATGGCTGGCTGTGGTCATCAGTGGTGGCTGCTGCAGTGACCTTGTGGCTCCATATATATATTCAGCAGTAGCAGCATCAAGAGCAGAGCCTCTATCAGACAAAAGCATCTGCCATGACGTCTTCAGTAGGTACGACTGACATGACTGACAGTTTTAATGTCAGGAGTGACTTATGATGTCACCACAGCAGTTAAAGAAAGTGGGTAGGAAAAGAGCTGAAACACTGCAGTTTCCAATTAAACAAGTGCTCCAAGTGAGATACCTGCTGTGGATTGTCAGAGGCTGAGCGTCAGGTGTGGGGTAAAGAGGCTATTTTTCCAGGAGAGTTGATAGGAGCAAAGTCAGAGAGGACTAGTATGTATCTTGTAAGATTGTATTAAATTGAATAGCAAGGTGTAAAGCAGGAAAAACCATGTCTGGTGTTTATTACAAATTAGCTAATTTCACTAATAAAATATAGTAATAATAGTATATCATAGTTTCCTCTTGTTAAGCAATTATTAAGTTCAGGGGCTGAACCAACGTCTTTATTTGTAAAATACAAACAACATTTTTGTGCTACAACAAGGTCTTTATTTGTAAAATACAAACAGCATTTTTGTGCCACGACTCTATTTATAGACTATTATAGACTGAATTGTGCCCTCCCCATCCCAAATTCACATGCTGAAGCCCTGACTTCCAGGAGAACTGTATTTGGAAATGGAACTTCTAAGGAGGTAATTGACTGAATGAGATCATAAGTGCTAAGTCACTTCCGTTGTGTCTGACTCTGTGCGACCCCATGGACTGTAGCCTGCCAGGCTCCTCTGTCCATGGGATTCTCTAGGCAAGAATATTGGAGTGGGGTGCCATGCCCTCCTCCAGGGGATCTTCCCGACCCAGGATTGAACGTGCATGCATCTCTTATGTCTCCTGCATTGGCAGGCGGTTCTTTACCGCAGGGGTCTAGCACCACCTGGGAGATCATAAGGATGGGGCTGTAATCTGATGGGACTGATGTCCTTACAAGAAGACACCAGAGCACTCTCTCTTTCTGCTCACACAGAGAGATGCCCATGCCAGGACACAGTGAGAAGTCATCGTCTATAAGCCAAGGAGAGACGTCTTGCCAGAAACCAACCCTTCTGGCACCTTGATCTTCAAGTCTTTCAAATGGTGAGAAAACCAATTTCCATAGTTTAAGCCGCCTAGTTGACGGTATTCTGTTGTGGCCGGTTAAGCAGACTAATACATATACCAAAAGACAAACATAAAAACCAACTCTTCCTCCCCAATCCTTTATTTTCTGTAAGTCATTTTCTATGACCTTACTTGCTCTCCTACCCAACTGACAGGAAGAACACTTGATCTTGCCAATTAAAGTTTTCTTGGCTTTCTGATTTTTTAAATTTAATTAACTTTTACTAGATTATAATTGCATTACAGTCTTGTGTTAGTTTCTACTGTACAGCAAATGAAATCAGCTCTACGTGCACCTATATCCCCTCTTTTTTGGCTTTCCTTCCCATTTAGGTCACCACAGAGCACTGAATAGAGTTTCCTGAGCTGCCGAGTAGGTTCTCATTAGTTACCTACTTTATACATAGTATCAGGCTTTCTGATTTAAAATGAACTATTTGGGTAATTGCTGTCTCCCCTCTCTTTTCCCAAGATGGCACCTAGGAGCAGAGTGACATTTTTTTTTTTTAGCCTGGATTAAAAAAAATATATATTCTTTCCCACTGTAGTTTCTTATAGGATAGTACAGTTGGACCTTGGGCTGTACAGTTGGACCTTGTTGTTTATCTATCCTATATACAGTCATTTACTTCTGCTAACCCCAAACTCCAGAGAAGGCAATGGCACCCCACTCCAGTACTCTTGCCTGGAAAATCCCATGGGCGGAGGAGCCTGGTAGGCTGCAGTCATGGGGTCGCTGAGGGTTGGACACGACTGAGCAACTTCACTTTCACTTTTCACTTTCATGCATTGGAGAAGGAAATGGCAACCCACTCCAGTGTTCTTGCCTGGAGAATCCCAGGGACTGGGAAGCCTGGTGGGCTGCCGTCTATGTGGTCACACAGAGTCGGACACGACTGAAGTGACTTAGCAGTTAGCAACCCCAAACTCCCACTCTATCCCTCCCCCAACCCCTCGGCACACATCAGTCTGTCTCTGTGTCTGTGATTCTGTTCTGTTTCGTAGATAGGTTCATTTGTGTCATATTTTAGATTCCACATATATCATATGGTATTTGTCTTTCTGACTTAATTCCCTCATGATAATCTCTAGGTCCATCCATGTTTCTGTAAATGGCGTTATTTCATTCTTTTTTCATGGCTATATATGTACCGCACATTCTCTATCCATTTACCTGACAATGGACATTTAGGTGCTGCTATGGACGTGGACAGGGAGGCCTGGCGTGCTGCAATTCATGGGGTCGCAAAGAGTCGGACATGACTGAGCCACTGAACTGAACTGACATGAACACAGGGGTGCGTGTATCTTTTCGAATGATAGTTTTGTCTGGATATATGCCAGGAGTGAGGTTGCTGGATCATATGGTGATTCTGTTTTGTTTTCTGAGGAACCTCTATACTGTTTTTCACAGTGGTTGTATGAATTTACATTCCCACCAACAGGGACACTTTCTTCTGCTTGAGGTGTTGAGGTCTGAGGTCCTTCTGGTCATCTTCAGGGAAGGGATTTGTGCTGTATCCATTGTCAAAGTGTCACTTTTAGGGCCTTGTGATTCTCCCATAGTGGACGTGGGTCTCATCTTAGCAGTCCCTGGGACTGCTGATCCTTAGGGTCTGACTGAGACTCTTCTTCCATCACTAAGGCTCCTGGGAATGTTAGATCCCCCACAGACTCTGGGAATGGGGTGAGGGCAGGGTTGTGGGTGGAGGGTGAAAGACTAGTCTCTCAGGCAGTTTCATATGGTGTTTCCTAGGTCATTTCTACTCCAGCATCTAGATGCCATGTTGGTCTTCCTGCCTTATAGACTCAGGGCATCTGTAAAAGGCAGGAGCTCTGGGAGGCAAGGGATACTCATGTTACTTTGTAACCCTTGTCTCTAACTGGAGGCTTTTAGATTTCCCCCAACATTATCCTCAGAAGGACAAGGAAATGAATTCACTTGTATCTGTCCTCCAACTTTTCTTCTCTTATTCTCAGGCTCTAACTGCTTATTTTCTATTTCAACTCTGTTGACACAAACCGCCCTTCAGTCCAGTCCTCTCCCTTCCTCGCCTCAAGGCTTATGCTAAGACCCTGGGTCCTAGGCTTTCTAGCTTTGGCTCTTGATTTATAAAGCTCAGCTTTCAGGGTTCAAAGAAAACACCTCATCAAAGCCCAAGACTCTGAAAATTAAAAGCACTTGTCTTTAGCCTATCATCCTACAATGAACAGCATCAACAAATCTATATTTTAAAACTCAAAGCCAAGCAATGATTTACTTGATCAAGAGTAGTATATCTCCCCCCTGAAATATTAGATGTTTCAAGGGTGACAGGGAAATGAGCAATAATTAAGGGTTTAAAAGGAAAGACAATACATTGATTAAATATTTTCAAGATACTCTAACTGCAGTCATTTCTTGTTAGTAAATCTTTCCACATTCAACCTTTCCCCACAGAGTATCTTTGCCTTTATGTCTCTCCTGTTTCAAAGAAAGTAGGAGCTAATGTTTGTCTAGATTTTGTTTTGATCCCCTCTTCTCCACAGAGTTCAATCAACAATAGCAGGCAGAGTTTTTGCAGGGAACAGAGATAAGCCTTGAAATGACCTTGAATTACTAGAGGGTGTTAAGCAACTTTTTTTTTGTGAAAATCTAGAGAAAGAGAAGGGTGTTACTCTGACCCTAATCCCATCACCTCCCGGCCTTAGTTACTGTTTTTTCTCTGGCAACAGGAAGCCAAAAGGCAGCACTGGCTGAACAGAGGCCACTTACTTCTATGCAACCCAATTATGGGTTCACTTTCCAGCCAGACTTTGGAATCTGATTTCTTTCTCTGAAACACAACTTGTCCAAATCAGTGAACTAGTGATGTGACTTACAGCTGCCAGAATCATCCTTGCCTTTCCAAGAAAGGTTTTGGTTCTTTCAAATATTTAGATTTCAAGAAATCAGCTTTAAAGTTGTTTCCCCTGCTTGTCCTTTTCTTCTTTCTCTTGGTTATCTCTGTATACTGTTCTTCAGTAGGTGCATTCATTCTCTTAGAGAAACCCCATTATTGGCAACATCCAATTTCCAATATGGTAGAGTAAGCACGGAGTAGCAATGGCCAAGGGATGGGCATGTGAAGAAAGCTTCAGGTAGCCTCCCAGGGTCTTATCACTCTAGTAGGGTATGAATGAAGTAACTGAGAGTTCCTTAGACTCTCAGTTGGGCTACAGAATTGGAGAAAGAACTGATGGATAGGAAAATGTCCAAAGTCCGGAGAAGGAAGCTGAAGAAGGCAAGAATCTTTTGACAGAGGATTTGGCTGAGAGTGCCAGCAAGACATCACAAAGATTAGACCTGATCAGTCCTATCTGAATGGATGTCAGATCTTGATGCTTAGGGCTTGGTGAATCCAATTTTGCCAGAACAGATGAACAAGAAAAGAGGCCAGCTGCCCGAAAGTCATGCATAATATGATGCCTCAGCTGCAAACTGGCAAGGGTTAGAAGCAAGCACATTGTATAAAATTCCCCTCCAGAGACTTACTTATCCTCAGATAGAAGGTGAGATGCAGCAAGAGAAACCTTAGAAAGAATGAATTCTTACCCAAGTGGTCTAAGATTTGAATGAGATAAACACTGAGAAAGTTATATTTTGATTTGAATTTATAAAAATCACTGAATAAGAATGGAGTGGACTAGAATGTGATAAAATATATCTTTTGCTATAGACAGATGGGCAGTTTATAGAGTTGGTTTGACTGATTCAAAAATGTTATTTTTTTTCAAATTTGAGTTTTTATACTCACCCCCTGTACTAGTTTATACTTTAATCAATCCTGTAAGGAAATTAGGCTCTGAGAGATCAAATAATTTGCTCAAGGTCATAGTTAGTAATTAGCAGAGCCGAGACTTTAATTTAATCTGAAATCAAAGCTTGTGATTCTAACTACTGTGCCTATACCTCAGAGTTATATGGCTATTATTTTTAGACCCTGTGTTGTTTTTCATCTGTAGGAGGGTGTGGCCTGAAAAATAAGAGGTATTAACTATAGCCTGTTGTAAATGTCCTTTATTTGCCTTTGTTCTTAGTTCTTGTTTCTTTTTTTTACCCTCTACTTCTTTAATCTCTCTGATTTTGTCCCCTTTATCATGCTAATTCTCTATTTTGTCCTGTTTTTTTTTTTTTTTTTTTTTTTTAACCACTCCACTAAGCCCCCCAAGGGTGATGATCAGGTCCTCTCAAAGTCTTCTATACCTACAACAAGCTGTATGGCCCTCAGACCATATTATGTGGAGCCACCTGGCCTGGCATCTTCCCAAATCTCAAGCAGGAAGCAGGACATGAAGACCACACTGCCGTTGGATTTAGAAGCCTCCAAATTAAGAGTTCATTGTGTTTGAGAGGTCCAGGAGGATTGAGTTTCAGATGAATGAAATAATCATCTTCCAGAGAAGTAAATTTACTTGGCAGGTTTCCACTAAAATGGATTTTAAAAAATGTCAGATGGAACTAAAACATTTAAGACATATGGTGCATTAACTAAATGTTTAAACATTTGCCTTTAGCTGCATGAACATATCATTGATGAGATGAGCTCAGTGAGCTGTGCCGAACATCTTTGACGGAATCACTGTCCAGTAGAGAGCTCTATTTCTTGAATCTATTTAATATAAACCATCCCCAGATGCTTACAACAGATACCAAATATGTGTTATAATTTCACTGCTGAATGCAAATGCACATAAAAATGAAAGATCCAAAATGAGAAAATCTATCTGTAATCTCAGTCATTACCTTTTACTTGAAATTGCTTCTCTATGAGAAGGGTGCAAAGAAGAACATCTTAGGCATGAAGCCAGTGAAAGTTCTGGGGTGCCATCATCCCATTCTACTGTCTTCCAAAAATCCCTTAATACTTTACTACAGAGTCAGCTTACATGCAGCAAGTGTGGGAGTGCACCCCCTCACCCCGTGTCCATAGCAGATATTGTTAATCCATCACAACACTTAATTTTCCTGCTGAGCCTGCACTTGGCCTGAGACTTTTTCTCCACCCAGCACCAGGCAACCACTATCGATTGATCCAAGTTGGCACTTAAAACTTATCTGCAGTCTCCAGACACAGAACAATGCTGGAAAGGTGGAGTGTTTCTACATCTGATGTACCTAACAGATGTGATAATGGTGGGCCCTAGGCCATTGGATACTGTTGGGGCTCCTTGGGTTCTGGAAAAACCCACCAGAAATAGGACAGGCCTCTATCTAATTGTATAAAGGGCCAGTATTCTGTCTTCGAGGCAGACTGATTCCACACATACCTATATCCTTTCTTTCTTCACACTCTGAGTTTTAGATCCTCAAGCTGAAAATTTTAAGCCCATTTGAAATAGAGTCAGAAACTACCAGAGAACCTGAAACTAAGGTAATCATTTAACTTCTGGATACCACAGAGAACTTCCTAGACTAAAGGTACATGTATGTTGATGGGCAGATGGAGTGGAACTTGTTTTTAAGATGTGATCTCATATGCGTTCACATTTCCTACTGCTATGTCACTTCAGTCGTGTCCGACTCTGTGCGACCCCAGAGACGGAAGCCCACCAGGCTCCCCCGTCCCTGGGATTCTCCAGGCAAGAACACTGGAGTGGGTTGCCATTTCTTTCTCCAATGCATGAAAGTGAGAAGTGAAAGTGAAGCCACTCAGTCATGTCCGACCCTCAGGGACCCCATGGACTATAGCCTTCCAGGCTCCTCCATCCATGGGATTTTCCAGGCAAGAGTACTGGAGTGGGGTGCCATTGCCTTCTCCGTCACATTTCCTAAGTTGGCTGTAAATAATAACAGCTACTATTTATTTATCTGACATGTATTAAGCACCAAAAGACCTGCACTTTCTTTATAAAAAAAAATTAATTATTTTAATTGGAATAAAATTGCTTTATAATACTGTGATGGTTTTTGCCATACATCAGCATAAATTAGCCACAGATATACATGTGTTCCCCCTGCAATCCTGAACCCCACCTTCTATCTCCCTCCCCACCCCATCCCTCTGGGTTGTCCCAGAGCACCAGCTTTAGGTCCCCTGCTTCATGCATTGAACTTGTACTGGTCATCTGTTTTACATATGGTAATATACATGTTTCAATGCTATTTTCTCAAATCATCCCATCCTCACCTTCTCCCACCGAGTTCAAAAGTCTGTTCTTTATGTCTGTGTCTCCTTTGCTTCCCTGTATGTAGGATCATCAGTACCATCTTTCTAGATTCCATATATACGTGTTAATATACAGTATTTGTCTTTCTCTGTGTGACTTAACTTCACTCTGTATAATAGGCTCCAGGTTCATCCACCTCATTAGAACTGACGCAAATGATTCCTTTTTATAGTTGAGTAATATACCACAACTTCCTTATGCATTCATCTGCCGATGAACATGTAGGTTGCTTCCATGCCCTAGCTATTGTAAATAGTGCTGCAATGAACACTGGGGTACACGTGACTTTCAGTTCCAGTTTCCTCAAGGTATATGCCCAGCAGTGGGATTGCTGGGTCATATGACAGTTCTTTCTTCAGTTTTTAAGGAATCTCCACACTGTTCTCCATAGTGGCTGTACCAGTTTGCATTCCCCCCAACAGTGTAAGAAAGTTCGCTTTTCTCCTTACCCTCTCCAGCATTTATTGTTTGTAGACTTTTTGATGATGGCCATTCTGACCGGTGTGAGATATCTCATTGTGGTTTTGATTTGCATTTCTCTAATAATGAGTGATATTAGGCATCTTTTCATGTGTTTATTAGCCATATGTATGTCTTCTTTGAAGAAATGTCTGTTTAGTTCTTTTCCCACTTTTTGATTGGATTGTTTGTTTTTCTGGTATTGAGCTGATGAGCTGCTTTTATACTTTGGAAATTAATTCTTTGTCAGTTGTTTCATTTGTTATTATTCTGAGGGTTAGGACACGCCCTTTCATTTAATCTTTATATTATCTCTCTGAATACAACATCCCCATTGTATCACTGATGAGACTGAGGCCTGTGATGTTGGGATCTTAATCTAAGATCAGACAGACTGTATATGTCTGTGTCGGGCACAGTCTTGATGGAAACGTGATAGAAACAGATGGCTAATTCTAAAGGATAATTGAAGACAGTTTAATGGAAGAACTTTTTACAGAGATGAGGATAGGATTCCTGAGAAATCTATATGCAGGTCAAAAAGCAACAGTTATAACCAGACATGGAACAACAGACTGGTTCCAAATTGGAAAAAGAGTACTTCAAGGCTGTATATTGTCACTCTGCTTATTTAGCTTCTATGCAGAGTACATCATGAGAAATGCTGGACTGGAGGAAGCATAAACTGGAATTAAGATTGCCGAGAGAAGTATCAATAACCCCAGGTACACAGATGACACCACCCTTATGGCAGAAAGCAGAGAGAAACTAAAGAGCCTCTTGATGAAAGTGAAAGAGGAGAGTGAAAAAGTTGGCTTAAAACTCAGCATTCAAAAAAACTAAGATCATGGTGTCTGGTCTCATCACTTCATGGCAAACAGATGGGGAAACAGTGGAAACAGTGTCAGACTTTGTTTTTTTGGGCTCCAAAATCACTACAGATGGTGACTGCTGCCATGAAATTAAAAGATGCTTGCTCCTTGGAAGAGAAGCTATGACCAACCTAGACAGCATACTAAAAAGCAGAGACATTACTTTTCGATAAAGGTCTGTCTCATCAAAGCTATGGTTTTTCCAGTAATCATGTATGGATGTGAGAACTGGACTATAAAGAAAGCTGAGTGCCAAAGAATTGATGCTTCTGAACTGTGGGGTTGGAGAAGACTCTTGAGAGTCCCTTGGACTGCAAGGAGATTAAATCAGTCCTGAAAAAGGACTGATTTAAAGGAAATAGTCCTGAATATTCATTGAAAGGACTGATGTTGAAGCTAAAACTGCAATACTTTGGCCACCTGATGTGAAGAACTGACTCATATGAAAAGCCCCTGTTGCTGGAAAAGATTGAAGGCAAGAGGAAAAGGGGACAACAGAGGATGAGATGTTTGGATGGCATCACCAACTCGATGGACATGAGTTTGAGTAAACTCCAGGAGTTGGTGATGGACAGGGAATCCTGGTGTGCTGCAGTCCATGGGGTCTCACAGAGTCGGACATGACTGAGCAACTGAACTGAATTGGATAGGATTGAAGGAACTGATGCAGAATGATTCCAAAGCCTCGAAAGATGGGCAATGATTGAATCCTTTTTACCACTCTAGACATTATATTGCTCAAACAGCAAAAACTTGTGTGAGAGATCCCTGAATATGAGCTGGTGCCTTAAGGGGAGTAAGTTCCTTACTGCCCAAACCAGCTATGTCTTGGCTGGCTGCAAAGGATATAGGAGAGGACAGAACCTATGTCTCCAGATTGGTCAGATCTAACTGAAAACTAGAGCTGAAGGAACTCAGATTTCCACAGAATCAGCACAAAGCAGAAAGAGGATCTGAGGGGCAATGAGAAAAATAAGCTGACTTGTGGACCAGCAGTGAAACACAATATTACTCTGAGCCCATTCTCATAACTGCTATTGTATATTTCACCCCTTGCCTGAGGTTTAGGAGGTCTTGATCTAGAGGTTCCAGCCAGTGCTTGCTGTCACTCCAGAGAAGAAGAGAAAGAAGATTTAACCATCCTGAGCAAACTATGGTAGTACACGCTGTCCTTGGCATATAACAAGTGTTCCATGAGTGCTATTTATGATTATTTCTTCCTCTTCCTTTTTCCTCCTTTTGTCTAATTCCTTCTTTTTGTGCCTTAATTACTTGACCAGAGAGTTGGTACTCAGTGCACAGGAAACTGATTTAGAATGTCCAGTGCTTTGCTTACAGTGTTTAATTTATAATGAGATATAAATGTGTTAGTATTAGTCACTAGTCATGTCCAACTCTTTGCGACCCCATGGACTGTAGCCTGCCGGGCTTCTCTGTCCATGGGATTTTCCAGGCAAGAATACTGGCGTGGGTTGCCATTCCCTTCTCCAGGGGATCTTCCTGACCCAGGGACTGAACCTGGGTCTCCTGCATTGCAGGCAGATTCTTTACAGTCTGAGCCACCAGGGAATGTGAGGTGGGTATTTATTCCCAATTTCTAGAAGAGGAAATTCAACTTCACTGATGTGATAGCCAGTATTCTTCTTCAATGTGAAGTTTCCTGTAGCAAGTCAGCAGTAGCATACTCTCACAGGATGAAAA
This sequence comes from Aepyceros melampus, assembly GCA_006408695.1. Taxonomy (NCBI): domain Eukaryota; kingdom Metazoa; phylum Chordata; class Mammalia; order Artiodactyla; family Bovidae; genus Aepyceros; species Aepyceros melampus. The sequence goes on from SJXQ01012620.1 coordinate 104,743, forward strand.
AAGAAAGATGACTGTTGAAAAAACAAAAACAAAATGTTAGCTGTTCTAATAATTGTTAAATTTACCCAAGATTTATCAAGGCATAGATAACTTAAACTTAATCACAGGAGGTTCTGGGGCCACCACCCATTCCACATCTCTCTTTCTCTCTCTTCCTCAGTCTTTCCTCTCACTGCTAAGTCACTTCAGTCGTGTCCAGCTTTTTGTGACCTGTAGCCGGCCAGGCTCCTCTGTCCATGAGATTCTCCAGGCAAGAATGCTGGAGTGGGCTGCCATGCCCTCCTCCAGGGGATCCTCCCAGCCCAGGAATGGAACCTATGTTTCATGTCTACTGCATTGGCAGATGGGTTCTTTAGCACTAGCGCCACCTCTACCATTATTACCTTAATCCCATCACCTTCCATTTACCTACCACCTTTCCCCATGCTTCCCCACCCCCCTCTTCTTCTTTTACTTCTGTTCCTGCCATTTCACTAGTATTGATGAGCTACATCTTAGGGGTGATGCTTGCAAGCTCTAAATGCAAACTGTCTAGATTCAAGTCCTACTTCTGTCATTGTTAAGAATGTGACCCTGTGTAAGTTATTTCATCTCTTTAAGTCTCAGTTTCCTTATAGGTAAAATAGGATAATAAAAGTATTCATAATGGAAAAATTAATAATGAACATTAAGGACTTCATATCATAATTATTATTTCTCTCTCTCCTTTGTCCAACTTTCCTTCCCACATTTTCCCCAAAGTTGTAGTCTTCAGTGTCAAATGTTTGCTGACTTATAAATTCATAAAAAGGCCAAAGACTGGCGAGTTTTATGACTCATATTGTAGAAGAAAAATGCAATGAGGGAGATAGCAGCATTGGAAATGTGGTAAAGAATGCTTACAAATGAGAAGTTGGTTGTTCATGTGTGTTTTGAAAATGTGTGTTTTTGTGGTTTGAGAGACTTCTTGAAGGCAGTGTCCCTATTGCATTCAGTTGAAAGATGGCAGCAGCCGCAACCTCCAGGAATAGCAGGTATTACTGGAGAGGCATGCTTTCAGATGGGAGCTGCAAAGACCCACGGGTTGACAGAAGAGTTGCATAATTGCTCAGTATTTAACTCTCCCTGGAATGGCTTAAAGAGGAAGCTATGTGCGAAGTGAACTTGTGGATAAATAACTCTGGCACAGAGCTCTGCACCATCTGCAGACGTTGCAGAAATGAGCAAGGGAAGCCAACGAGCTGTGAGTGACAGAGATTAATCTTCAAAGTCACAAAGGCATGTAGTTCTCTTTGGAATTCAGGCAACACTGGAGAGCGTCACAGCCCCAGAACATTTCTTTGAGGCAATGAAGACATTTATCAGCCATAACTCTCAGGTGACTGCGTGTCCTGGAATCCTTGATACCGTAGAATCAAAAGAATCCAGAAGAAAGACACTTCCTTTTAAAAGTAGGAGAAGTAGGAAAATGATTATGTTCAATTCTTCACTTGAAACGACTCACCGTGGTGCCTTAGAGGAAGTTGACCTACCACATCCAAAGGGCTGGGAAGGACACAGAGAGGTCACCACATCCTACACGCTGCTCTTCTTTCTAGCTGGCACATGGATTCCCCATTTGGGATGTTTGGGAATTATACTTTTTGGAATATTCACTTATTGATCAAAATGTGTTTTTAGAAAACACATTTATAATCATAAAATAGTTCTGTTGAAAAATGCTTTCAAAAATAAAATGCTTTCTAAAATAAGAGTAGCACATATCTATTTACATTTAACAAAATAAAAATTTTTATTATGTTGATTATATGAAACATTAAAAATTATATACACAGAGTAACTGTGTTTGATATACTTCCCATACACTAATCAATTTCTTGGTATTAACTGCTTACCATTTTTCTGGCATTCTCAAAAATGTATTTTTTTTTCAACTTAGTCTCATTGAAAAATAGGAGTTACAACAAGAGTCTCAGTACAAGTTGAAACATTCCAAACTACATTATAGAATTTTAAATTTAAATATTTTTCACAGCAAGAGGATTCATCCTTTTATTTGTTCCCTTCTTTCTGTGATATTTTAAAGATAACTTTAGTGATGTTTCATTAAGTCATGACTTTCTGGAAAACCTACACCAAGTAACTGTTAGGTTTTGAAATCACTGTGGATGTTTTCACAGCAGATTAGCATGTTACAGTTTCACACGGTCACAGATATCATTATGGCTCCCAAGTTAGACAAATGCTAGCAAACATTTTGTGCAAGTAATGTGTTCATCAACTTTCTTAAGAAGTTTAGTGCTTAAATTTTCATTAAACATGTGATTTCTTTCTGCTAGAATTCACTGCTGCTAAAGAGTTATTCAAATATTTTTAAAACTTATCAGATAATAACATAACTAAAAAGTTATAGGTTTAGAGCATGTGATAAATAATAAAACCACTGTACTATGAATTATTCTCTATATACTCTATGGAAGGACCCTCAGTCTCCATTTCCCATATGCTTCACATTCACCTAACCCACAGTTCCTCAGGGCTCCCCTGCCCCTGTGCCCTGGTACTCGGTGGCTTCATGTGTCTTGCTTGTAGTGCTGGCCATGAAACCATTTGCATGTGTGCTCGTTGACTTGGATGGGGCTGTAGTAGTAAGCACTTCTGTCAATAACACCTCCAAAGACTGAAGGATCTTGCTTCCCAAGCCCTAGTGTGGAGGATCATTTTCTGTCCTTCCAAGAAAGGTATTATTACGCTGCATCTAGAAAGACGAAGAAAGCTCATCTCTGGTTGGTTTCCAAATACAACCAGCTATTAAGAACTCTGTTTATGGCATGTGTAGTTCACATATGGACTACCTGAAGCCATGGCAGAAGCTAAATTTTAAAGTGAAAAGCCTAGAAAATTCAAAATGTTTTAATACAATTATTAATAATAATACTTTTATAAAAATGAAAAACCCAAAACACATGCTGAAACAGATGGAGTGCCAGGACACTAGACTAGTTATCAGTTCAGTTCAGTTCAGTCACTCAGTTGTGTTCAACTCTTTGTGACCCCAAGAATTGCAGCACACCAGGCCTCCCTGTCCATCACCAACTTTCAGTGTTCACTCAGACTCACATCCATCGAGTCTGTGATACCATCCAGCCATCTCATCCTCTGTTATCCCCTTCTCCTCCTGCCCCCAATCCATCCCAGCATCAGGGTCTTTTCCAATGAATCAACTCTTCACATGAGGTGGCCAAAGTATTGGAGTTTCAGCTTTAGCATCAATCCCTCCAATGAACACCCAGGACTGATGTTCTTCAGAATGGACTGGTTGGATCTCCTTGCAATCCAAGAGACTCTCAAGAGTCTTCTCCAACACTGCAGCTCAAAAGCATCAATTCTTTGGTGCTCAGCTTTCTTTATAGTCCAACTCTCACATCCATATGTGACCACTGGAAAAACCATAGTCTTGACTAGACAGACCTTTGTTGGCAAAGTAATATCTCTGCTTTTTAATATGCTATCTAGGTTGGTCATAACTTTATAGTTTGAGGCAAACCTGGATATTTGCGTCCCCTACTTGGCATTTAAGAGGCCAGTCTTTAGACCATTCTGGACCAAATTCTGGCTGTATCAATTAATAGCTGCATGACTACGAGCAGATATCTACCCTCAACCTTCTCATTAGCAAATTGAGAACTAAACTTCCTGCCTTACTGGGCTGTTATAAGAACGCATGGAAAGTGTCCAGAGCAATGACCAGGTACACAAAGCAGCTGCTCACTGCTTGAAACAGAGTTGTATCATTGTTATCACAATGCTTCTCTTGTGTTGTGCTATGCTAAGTCGCTTCAGTCATGTCTGACTCTCTGCAACCCTTGTGCGCTGTAGCTTCCCAGGCTCCTCTGTCCATTGGGATTCTCCAGGCAAGAATACTGGGGTGAGTTGCTGTGCTCTCCTCCAGGGGATCTTCCTGACCCAGGGAGCAAACCCTGTCTCTTATGTCTCCTGCATTGGCAGGTGAGTTCTTTACCACCTGGGAAACCTATGCTCCTCTTGCCAATGACTTATTGGGTACAAATGTCATGGGATAATTGTGATCCACATTGATTTTTCCCATGAAATATGAAGCAGGATCAGAAAGAATCAGGAAGAACAGAAAAAGGAAGAAAAGAAGGTGGTTGAGTGATATAACAGCCCTGAAGTATTGGTAAGGTGGTTTAGATTTGTGTTGTTATTCCTTCAAAATAAGAGGAGAACCACTGTTTATCAAGCCGTCTCCAAGTCCAGCCCTTGAGTCAATATTTACTCCTTTTTATAATGGGACTCTATCATTGTCACAGGCGTGCTGCAGTCCATGGAGTCACAAAGAGTAAGCCATGACTTAGTGACTGAACAATAAATCAGTGTCACTGGTACTTTCCCTATAACTGCCATATGGGGCACTGTTATTGTTATCTCCATTTTACAGATGGGGAAACTGAGGCTTCAAGAGTTTAGAGAACAAAGGACTTCCCTGGTGGTCCAATGGGTAAGAATCTGCCTTCCAATGCAGGATATGCTGGTTCAATCCCTGGTTGAGAAATAGCATCCCACATGCTGAGGAGGAACTAAGTCTGCCCACAATATCTACTGAGCCTGTGTGCCACAATTAGAGAGAAGCCCATGCATTGTAAAGAAGAGCCCCCATGCTGCTACTAAGATACAACACTGCCAAAAGTAAATAGGTATTAAAAAACAGTTTAGAGAAGAAGAGCTAACGCAGAATGTGAAAAGTGAAAGTGATAGTCACTCAGTCAGGTCCAATCTTCTGCAACCCATGGATGTAGCCAGCCAGGCTCCTCTGTCCATGGAATTCTCCAGGCAAGAATACTGGAGTGGGCTGCCATTCCTTTAGATATAAAACCCATGCTCCTAAGTCTATGCTTTTTAATCTACTTTACTTCTCAGAAGTTACAAGTGGCCCAGTACACTCACATCTGGAGTTTCCTACCTATAGTTATGTCCAGCAACACTAAGTAGTATTTTATGAGAAGATTAGAAAATTAGAAATTCTTAAAAGATGGTTCATCTATAAATTTATCTAAATGGTTTTCAGACATATTTGTAATTGTTAGCTATTGGCAGTAGCAAGTTTTATAATGTCTCATCCAATAAGTATAAACTATTAATAGTCTATGTTGCAGTAACACGTAACCTCCACATCTCAGCTGTTATGGTAGCAAAAGATTATTTCTTGATCATGTTACCTGTCAATTGCAAATCCTCAAGGTAGGAACTCAGGAAATGGGATTGATAAGATAGTCACTGTCAGTTACCAGCCAAAAGGAAGAGAGCTCTTGAGGATCTCACGTTGATGATCCAGCTTAGAAGTCATACACTCACATCCCCAAAAAATTCACTGGGCAGAACTAGCTGCATGGCCTCAAGCACAAAGGACCTAAGAAATAAAATTCTACCATGTGTATAGGAAAGGAGAAATTAAAATATTTGGCAAAAGCAACAACTGTTGATACAAAGGAATCATTGATTCCTACAAATGTTGTAAATTATTATTTTTCTCTTAATTTTTGTAAAATGTTCCATTTCAAGCTACCTCTACTCAATGTATTCTATTATTAGGTAAAGAAATCCCTGTTCACATATTTTAACAAAATTTCCACCTTGTTTCCAATGAAAGAACATCAGGTTGAAGAGTTACTTCTGTCTTTTTTGAAGAAGTTCTATTTAAAAAAATGACATTAACTCCTACCTAAGGGGGATTCCTTAAGGAAATGTGTCATTTTCTTGTCTGGAAGTCAATGAGCTTGAAGAAAAATAAGGGTAGGGCTGAAAGGATGTGGAATAAAGATCCAGTTAATGCCTAAAAGACGCCAAATTGGAAAGTGTTACTGTTCCTTGTATCATCCATCACTGCAAATGGCTCAGCAGGAAAAAGACCATCTCAAGCTGGCAGTCTTGCCATAGAAATAGATCATTTCAATATGGGTGGCAGAACTGCGGAGCTCAACATGGCCAGTGACATTCCATCGACTAGTGATGAACGAAGAAAGGTAAGAACTGAGTTAATGAAAATTCAATCAAGTCCTAATCAAAATAACATTCAATAAATCTGGGAAATACTCTTGTATTGGATTTTTTTTTTGGTCCCTAAATATTAATCAGCTATAAATTACTTTCAAGTTATCAATTCAGCTTTTTAAAATGGATTGAGCTTTTCATAGGAATCTGTATTCAAAAGTAAAGATGGAATTTAATCTCCTTAGCTTAGATGTACTTCAAAAAGTGAGGTCTTTTTGGCTGCATTCTTAGCACATAATAAGGAATGAGAGCACAGGAGACAGTTCAAGAGCATGGAGCTGGAGGTATGCAGTGTAGAGACTGGGAGCAAACTCAAATTTCAGGGCCTTCAAAACCACCCACAGAAAATTCTTTATTGTTTCTTTATTAAACTCCTATTTGGTGATCAAGAAGTAGGATAATTCAATTCCAAATATAATTATTGAGCACCTATGAATATGCCTGAGAGTTCTTTGCATACTTCAGTGAACCATATGAGGGGAGAAGTACTATTATTGTTGTAACGGCATGACACTTGAAACTGCAAAGGCAATGCAGGTCAACAGAGCAGGCAATGAAGAGAAAAGTGACGAGACAATCAGCCATTAGATTGGAGTATTGATCAAGGTTTATGTTTTGCAGAGTAAATGTAAGTCCAAAGTAAGTATTGGTTAAAAATTAGTTGCTTAATTTGATATCTATGTCAAAGCACATTTAAAATATTATAAAGAAAACATTTAAATCTCATTTTAAATTCTAATCTGTAAAATATTAATACTTTATCCCATCAGCTGATTAGTTAAGAAGATCTTTATGTGATGTTAATTAAGTTGGCATTCATTTGCAGCCGCATGAATGGACCTAGAGATTATCATACTAAGTGGAGTAAGTCAGACAGAAAAAGACAAATATCATACGATATCACTTACATGTGGCGTCTCAAATATAATATAAATGAATTTATTTACAAAACAGAAATAGACTCACAGATACAGAAAACAAACTTACGGCTACTAAGGGGAAAGGGAGTGTGGGAGGGGTAATTTAGAAGTTTGGGATTAGCAGGTACAAACTACTATACATAAAATAGATAAACAAGGTCCTACTGTATAGCATATAAGAAATATATTCAATATCTTATAATGACTATAATGGAAAAGAATATGAAAAGAATATATGTGTATATGTGTGTTATATAATCACTTTGCTGTATACACCTGAAACCACCATAACATTGTCAATCAACTGTACTTCAAAAAATAAATTTTCAGCATATTTAGTTATCATTCAAGACATGGACATGATTGTGGGTGGTTAGCAGTTCACAGCTAATAGGTTTTTTTAGAGACTTACAGCAATATCAGATGCTCTTAAAAATATTTTAATGAAAATTAAAAATTTTCACCTTAAAGTTTTTTAATTCCCCCAATTTTTATTGATATAACAATGGTACATTAAATACAAAAGAAACTTAAGAAACTTACAGTATTAGTTGAAAATATATGATTTCAGCTAATTGATATATTTATATTAATATATGACAAAATAGGTTTTAAGAAGGAAGAATTATTAGAGATAAAGATGACCATTAATCAATGATAAATCATTCAGTTTACCAGGATGTAATGATTCTAAATTTGTACATACCCAGTAACCTCAAATATATCCAAAAAAATTAACAGGACTACAAGAAGGAAGTGGCAATTTCACAGTGTCTGAAATTTTAGTGTTTTTTCAATTGACAACAACAAGCATATAAAAAAATTAGTAAAGTTGTTTAAGACTGAATGAAACCTGCTAGAGATTATAAAACACTATCCAACAACTGAAAATACATATTACTTCTAATTAAACATAAAAGATTGATGAAATTTTCCATGGCGAAGCCACAGAATTAGTCTCAACAGATTTCCAAGGGTAGTTATCAGTAGCAAAGGTTAGTTACATGGTTACTAACTATGCTTCCTCTTCCTGCGTCCACCACATTTTAGTCCCCTTGCACCTAAATGGGAATATGGGATTAGTTCTGGTCAAAGGAAAGTAGGTGAAAGCGATAATGCTATTTTCAAACCTGACCACTGACTATATCCTATGCAACCTCTAACCACTCTCTGCACTCATCAGCTAGCTCAGTGCAGCAGGGTGTTCAGTGAGGCCTGGGGGACAAGCATCTAAGCACATGTAGGCTACCTAGAGGTAGCCTAGATCCCTGAGTTGTTATTTGGAGGGGAGCCACTCAGGAAAGTCCACTGAACAGTAGCTTGATGGGAGAAGCTTGGGTGTGTGTGTCAAGCCACTGAGATTTTCAAGTTTCTCATTCTACCAAGTAGTTGACTAAAATGGTATTGTGCAAATTGCATTCTTTGACAAAACTGCAATTAGGTTAAAAACTTAGCATAAATAATAATGAGAAGAAAATCTATAAGCTCAAAAGTTTTGAAACACATTTTATAAACAACTCAGGTACAAGAATAAATAACGATGAAAATTAGAATGTACTCAAAGCTGCATAATAATTTAAACACCAATTATCTGTCTATGTATGAATAGCTTAAACAGTATTTATAGGAAAAATATTGCCTTAAGTATTAACATTAAAAATAATGAGGGCTCCAGAAATAAATCCATACACCTATGGTCAATTAACCTATGACAAAGGAGGCAAGAAATACAATGGAAAAAAGACAGTCTCTTACAAGTGGTGCTAGGAAAGTTGGACAGCTGCATGTAAAACAATGAAATTATCAATAGAACATTCCCTCACACCATATACAAAAATAAACTCAAAATGAGTGAAAGATGCAAATATAAAACATGACACCATAAAACTCCTAGAAGAGAACACAGGAAAGTATTTTCAGACCTAAATCATGTGAAAATATTCTTAGAGTAGTCTCTCAAGGCAAAATAACAAAACAAAAGTAAAAATAAATGAGATCTAATCAAACTTAAAGCTTTTACACAGCAAAGAAAACCATCAACAAAAATAAAAGGTAACCTATGAAATGGGAGAAAATATTTGCAAATGATGTGACCAAACAAGGGATTAATATCCAAAAGATACAAACGGCTCATACAACTCAATATTGGGAAAAAAAAAAAGACTAGTCAAAAAATGGACAGAAAACCTAAACAGACTTTTCTCCACAGGCACGTGAAAAGATGCTCAATATCACTAATTATTAGAGAAATGCAAGTCAAAACCACAATGAGGGGCACAAATATAACAAACTAGGTTTTTAACTTGAAGAATTAGAAAAATAACAGCAGACTGAAGACTGGAACAAAAATTAATGAATAGAAAACAAACATATAGTATTTAAATCAACTCATGTGAAACAGAATTTATATATCATGAATTTTGCCATTTTAAAATTGACAATTTACTAATTTTTTTTAGTATAGTCCCAAATACGTGCAACCATCATCACTGATTCCAGAACATTTTCATTACTCCAGAAAGAAACACCATATCTGCTTGCAGTGATGCCCTGCTTCCCCCACCCCTCAGGCCCTGGGAACCACCAATCTACTTTCTATTGTTGCTGCTGCTGCTGCTGCTGCTAAGTTGCTTCAGTCGTGTCCGACTCTGTGCGACCCCATAGATGGAAGCCCACAATCCCCGTCCCTGGGATTCTCCAGGCAAGAACACTGGAGTGGGTTGCCATTTCCTTCTCCAATGCATGAAAGTGAAAAGTGAAAGTGAAGTCATTCAGTCTGACTCTTAGCAACCCCGAGGACTGCAGCCTACCAGGCTCCTCCATCCATGGGATTTTCCAGGCAAAAGTACTGGAGTTGGGTGCCATTGCCTATTCTGGATATTTTATATACATGGAATTGTACGATAAGTGGCCTTTTGTGTATGGTTTCTGTCCTTTGCATAATGCTTTCAAGCTTCATCTATGCTGTAACATCTATCAGTCCTTTATCTTTAAAAAAAATTTTTAATATGTTCACCTGCTTCTTAAGAAACCTATATGCAGGTCAGGAAGCAACAGTTAGAACTAGACATGGAACAACAGACTGGTTCCAAATAGGGAAAGGAGTACATCAAAGCTGTATATTGTCACTCTGCTTATTTAACTTATATGCAGAGTACATCATGAGAAATACTGGGCTGGAAGAAGCACAAGCTGGAATCAAGATTGCTGTGAGAAATATCAATAACCTCAGACATACAGATGACACCACCCTGTGGCAGAAAGCTAAGAAAGAGCCTCCTGATTAAAGTGAAAGTGGAGAATGAAAAAGTTGGCTTAAAACTCAACATTTAGAAAACTAAGATCATGGCATCTAGTCCCATCACTTCATGGCAAATAGATGGAGAAACAGTGAAAACAGTGACAGACTTTGTTTTTTGGGGGGGCTCCAAAATCACTGTAGATGGTGACTGCAGCCATGAAATTAAAAGATGCTTGCTCCTTGGAAGAAAAATTATGACCAACCTAGACAGCATATTAAAAAGCAGAGATGTTACTTTGACAACAAAGGTCTGTCTAGTCAAAACTATGATTTTTCCAATAATCATGTATGGATATGAGAGTTGCACTATAAAGAAAGCTGAGTGCCAAAGAATTGATGCTTTTGAACTGTGGTGCTGGATAAGACTCTTGAGAGCCCCTTGGACTGCAAGGAGATCCAACCAGTCCATCCTAAAGGAAATCAATCCCGAATATTCATTGGAAGGACTGATGTTGAGGTTGAAAGTCCAATACTTTGGTAATATGATGTGAAGAACTGACTCATTTGAAAAGACCCTGATGCTGGGAAAGATTGAAGGCAGGAGGAGAAGGGGATACCAGAGGATGAGATAGGTGGATGGCATCAGTGACTCAGTCAACATGAGTTTGAGTAAACTCTGGGAGTTGGTGATGGACAGGGAGGCCTGGTATGCTGAGCCCATGGGGTCGCAAAGAGTCGGACATGGCTGAGAGACTGAACTGAACTGACTGAATATGTTCACTTATTTGCATATTTATTTGTTCTTAATCCTTTATAGTCAGTATTTCACATATTTTTTTTCATTCATCAGTTGACAGATATTTGGGTTATTTCTACCTTTTGGCTACTATAAATAATAGTTTTATGAACATTCATAAACAAGTTTTTGTACAAACTTATGCTTAAATCTGTATATATCCAAGGGTATAAATGGGACTTCCCTTGTAGCTCAGCTGGTAAAGAATCTTCCTGCCATGCAGGAGACCTCGGTTCAATTCCTGGGTTGGGAAGATCCACTGGAGAAGGGATAGACTACTCACTCCAGTCCATTCTTGGGCTTCCCTGGTGGCTCAGCGGATAAACAATCTGCCTGCAATGCGGGAGACCTCAGTTGGATCCCTGAATTGGGAAGATCCCCTGGAGAAGGGGTAGGCTACCCACCCCAGTATTCTGGCCTGGAGAATTTCATGGACTGTATAGTCCATGGGGTTGCAAAGAGTCGGACACAACTGAGCGACTTTCACTTTCACATACATGGGTATAAAGTATATTTAAACTTACATATACCCAACTGTCTTGTATACATACCTAGGAGTAGACTTGCTGGGCCTTATGGTAATTCTATGTTTAACTTTTTGAGGAACTGTCAACCTAGATAGTATATTCAAAAGCAGAGACATTACTTTGCCAACTAAGGTCCATCTAGTCAAGGCTATGGTTTTTCCAGTGGTCATGTATGGACGTGAGAGCTGGACTGTGAAGAGGACTGAGCGCGGAAGAATTGATGCTTTTGAACTGTGGTGTTGGGGAAGACTCTTGAGAGTCCCTTGGACTGCAAGGAGATCCAACCAGTCCATTCTGAAGGAGATCAACCCTGGGATTTCTTTGGAAGGAATGAAATAGTATATTCAAAAGCAGAGACATTACTTTGCCGACTAAGGTCCGTCTAGTCAAGGCTATGGTTTTTCCTGTGGTCATGTATGGATGTGAGAGTTGGACTGTGAAGAAGGCTGAGCGCAGAAGAATTGATGCTTTTGAACTGTGGTGTTGGAGAAGACTCTTGAGAGTCCCTTGGACTGCAAGGAGATCCAACCAGTCCATTCTGAAGGAGATCAACCCTGGGATTTCTTTGGAAGGAATGATGCTAAAACTGAAGCTCCAGTACTTTGGCCACCTCATGCGAAGAGTTGACTCATTTGAAAAGACCCTGATGCTGGGAGGGATTGGGGGCAGGAGGAAAAGGGGACGACCGAGGATGAGATGGCTAGATGGCATCACGGACTCAATGGACGTGAGTCTGAGTGAACTCCGGGAGTTGGTGATGGACAGGGAGGCCTGGCGTGCTGCGATTCATGGGGTCGCAGAGAGTCGGACACGACTGAGCAACTGAACTGAACTGTCAAGCTGTTTTTCAAAGAAGCTGGACCATTTTACTTCCCTACCAGTTCATGAGGATTCCAATTTCTCTACATTCTCACCAACACCTATTAGTTCTTGTTTGTTTGTTTTTTAATTATAGCCAGAGTAGGTTTGAAGTGGTATCTCTGTGGTATCCTGGATGGGGAAGATCCCCTGGAGAAGGGAATGGCAACCCACTCCAGTATCTTGCCTAAAGAATTCCATGGACAGAGGAACCTGGCAGGCTATAGCCCATGGGGTTGCAAAGAGCTGGACACCACTAACTAACTAACATACACACACAATTTAAATCTTTTTTTTTTTTTTAATGTGGACCATTGTTAAAGTCTTTACTGAATTTGTTAAACTATTGTTTCTGTTTTATGTTTTGGTCTTTCAGTCTCAGGCATGTGGGATCTTTGCTCCCTGACCAGGGACTGAACCCACACCCTCTGCCTTGAAAGGCTGAAGTCTTAACCTCTGGAACACCAGGGAAGTCCTTGTGTACACTGGTTGATGTGAGCCGGTGTTCCCAGCACTGCCAGCCAGGGCTCACTGCAGGCCCTCACAAAGCTGCGATTTTTGGCCTCAAACCCTTAACACAGATGTGGTATAGAGATACCCAGGGGAGGTTTTTGGAGAAGCTGGAGAAACCACAAGAAACTGCCCGCCCTTTCCCCAGCAAAAGTACACTTTAAAACGGAAAGACACTGAAAAAAAAATCTGAAGGGAAAAACTATTGCAAAAGAGGAAATCAGCATCCCTAAAACCAAAGTGCTGTACGTGCTTAAAACATTAAGTAAAAATATTACATTGAAGACACTCTTAAGACAAAAAGTACAAATTTCAGGCGGCCTTCATCGGGTCTCTCCGCTCGACTGCAGTGCTTTGGGGCTGGAGTGGCACAGAGCGGGCGCACTGCTGGGCTCACCCATCGTGCCAATGGACCCGTCCTGTCCACGCTCCTCAAACGCGCAATCAGGGGTCGGGTTGCCCAGTCTAGACTGGAGAGCACGTGGAGCGTCCCTGGCCCATCCTGGGGTGCTCAGGGGCACTGGCTGAGACCCTGTATCTCCCCTTCAATGTCCCCGGCTCCCTGCCCTGTGGTCTCCCTTAAAATGTAACGCCTCCACCTCCATTCAGCGTCAATGGGATGGCCCTGGGGATGGGTGTCGGGGAAGCGTGGTCAAGGCACACTAGCGGCTCCTCCCCGCAGGCCTGGTTGGAGCAGGGCCGCTGGGCTCTTCCTCCCCCAGCCCGCGGGCCCTGTGGGCGCAGCTGCAGCTGGTCTCACTGATGCGCAGCTCCCGGAGGCCCTGCCGCCGGCTTGGCGACCCTATCTGTGGGCGCGCAGTGGCTCTGGAGCCAGCCCGTGGGGTCCTTGCGCATGGGCTTGGGCCACAGCCTGAGTCTGGTGTGACCAGGCTGGCTCTGGTACCAGAGCAAGCTGACCTGAGCGATGCCACGCATCTCCATCACTGCCCCCCGCGCCGTCACGCCCTTGACCAGCAGGCTGACCAGCCAGGACAGCAGCTCAGGGGGCGTGGCCATCCGCAGGTGCTGCAGGTGTACCTTGCAGGTCACGTGCTCCATTTGTGCGGCCCGAGGAGGGCGGGACGCCGAGGGTGGCTCCCGTAGGTCCAGGTGAGCTCGCCTGGCTCGCGCACTAGCTGGACGCCGTGCTCCAGCCTGGTCCAAGAGCAGAAGGACAGCGCTGCTGCTGCTAAGTCGCTTCAGTCGTGTCCGACTGTGTGCGACCCTATAGACGGCAGCCCACTAGGCTCCTCTGTCCCTGAGATTCTCCAGGCAAGAATACTAGAATGGGTTGCCATTTCTTTCTCCAATGCATGAAAGTGAAAAGTGAAAGTGAAGTTGCTCAGTCGTGTCCGACTCTTAGTGACCCCATGGACTGCAGCCCACCAGGCTCCTCCGTCCATGGGATTTTCCAGGCAAGAGTACTGGAGTGGGTTGCCATTGCCTTCTCCAAAGACAGCTCGCGGACCCCCAAATGCGGGAAGGACTCCCAGCCCTGGCGCCAGGCCAGAGGCCGCCAGGTGAGCCGCTCAAGTCCTGTCCGCCGGTGCTCCAGGCCGGGCAGCCAGAGTTGAAGATGGCGCCGCTGCTCAGGTCGTCCCGCAGCACCAGCTACCCAGCATTCAGAATTCAGTGTCAGCTCCTCTGATCACCAACCTGCAGGATCCAGGTAATCCTGAGCTTCTTAAGGTTCTGCTAGAAGCCAGGGACTTGCTGTATGTGTGGTAGCGTCCCCTTCCTCCAACTGAGTGGGTGTCGGCGCTTGCTCAGCTGAGGCCCCAGCCACCCTGGGCAGAGAAGGTTATGGAAGCCCGGACGGACCCTGCCACAGGAGCAAGAGGGATGGCTGGGCCCTTTGACTCCCGAGGAACTGCCCAGAGAGATGCCCAGACCCTTAGACTCCTGCTGGAGCCACCAATATGTAGTAGTGGGCAGCTCCTCTGCTTGAAGATACCCAAGCCTCATTCTCATTAAGGTCCAACCCATTTAATTTTTTATTTCATTGCGTGTGCTTCTGGTGTCATATCTTTTGTATATGGTAAGACATAGTGGTCCAATTTCACTAAAGTCTTAGCATCACTTGTTGAGAATATTTCCCCCCAAGAATTGTCTTGGCACCTTTGCTGAAAATGACCATAAATGGGTCTACTTGTCAGTTCAATCCTAGTGATCAATTTGTCTATTCTTTTGCCAGCACCAAACAGTCTTGATTACTGTATCTTTGTACTGTATGTTTTGAGATTGGGAAGTGAGAGTACTTTTAAGTTTGTTCTTCATTTTCAAGATTATTTTTTTATCTGCCTAGCCATTTTCATTTGCATAGGAATATTAGGCTAAGGTTTTTACTTTCTGTAAAAAAAAAAAAAGGTAGTTGAGATTTTGATAGAGATTCCATCAAATTGGTGAATAATTTAGGAAGAATTGCTCTCTCTCTCTCTCTCTCTCTCTCTTTTTTTTTTTTTTGCTATGTTGGATCTTAGTTGCAGCATGTAGGATCTTAGTTATTGTATGGAGGATCTAGTTCCCTGACCAGGAAAGAAATCTGGGTCCCCCACATTGAGGGTGTGGAGTCTAAACCCCTAGAGCACCAGGGAAGTCCTAAGAATTCCTAGGTTAAAATAGTCTTTCACGAACAGAGATGTCTTTCCATGTATTTAGGTCTTTAGATTCTTTTGATGCTATTTTGTAGTTTTTAGTGTATAACTTATTTAGTTATAATAATGTTATTCTTTTTGTGGGGTTGTAAATGAAATTGCATTCTTAATTTCATTTTTGGCTTTTATTGCTAGTGTAAAGAAAGGCAGTTGGTTTTGTGTATTGATCTTAAATCCTGCAATCTTGCTGAACAAGTTTTATTAATCCTAGTGGTTTTTAAAGTGAATTTCCTTAGGATTCTCTGTATACAGAATGATGCCATCAGTAAGTAAGAAATTTAAATTTTTTCTTTTCAATATGCAACCCTTTAGAATATTTTTTCTTAATCTCTTTCCTCACTAGAATTCTAGTATAATGTTGAATAGGCATTTTTGTCTTGTTCCTGATCTTAGCATGAAAGGAATCAGTGTTTCACTGTTAAATACAGTGTCAGCGATGGGTTTTTCATAGGTGTCCATTATCATGTTGAGAATTTCTCTTTTCTTGCCCTTGAGTGTCTTTATCATAGATAACAACCATATTGGGTTTTGTCAAATGATTTTTCTACATGTATGGAGATGATATTTTTGGTCTTTTACTCTATTACTTTGGTGCATTACATTGACTGATTATATATGTTGAACCAACCACCTTGCACTCCTGGGATAAATTCCATTTGGTTGGAGTGTATAAGCCTTTTTATATGTTTCTGGACTCGGTTTGCCTCTATTTTATTGATAGTTTTTGCAACTCTGTTTATAAGGTATATTGATTTATAGTTTTCCTTTTCCTTTTTTTTTTTTTCACTGATATTTTTGTCTGGTTTTCACATCAGGGTACTACTGGTCTCAGATGGTGACTTGTGAAGTGTTCCTCTTATTTTTTAAAAAAATTTGTGAGCACTTGTTATTAATTTTTCTATGAACATTTGGTAGTATTCACCAGCAAAATCATCTTGGCCCTGGGTTTTTCTTTGTGGGGAGTTTTTTGATTACTAATTCAGTCTTTTACTTCCTTAAGCTCTATTTATGGAGAAGGCAATGGCAACCCACTCTAGTACACTTGCCTGGAAAATCCCATGGATGGAGGAGCCTGGTGGGTTGCAGTCCATGGGGTTGCTGAGGGTCTGACATGACTGAGCAACTTCACTTTCACTTTTCACTTTCATGCATTGGAGAAGGAAATGGCAACCCACTCCAGTGTTCTTGCCTGGAGAATCCCAGGGATGGGGGAGCCTGGTTGGGCTGCTGTCTATGGGGTCACACAGAGTCGGACACTACTGAAGTGACTTAGCAGCAGCAGCAAGCTCTATTTAACTTTATTTTTCTTTTGAGTCAGTGTTGTTAGTTTACATCTTTATAGGATTTTGCTTATTTTGGTAGAATATTTAATTTGTTGGCACACCATTATTCACAGAATTTCCTTATAATTTTGTCAGTTTGGTAGGGATGTCCTCTTTCTTTCTCGATTTTAGTAGTTTTAGTCTTTTCTTTTTTCTTTGGTCAGTTTAGCAAAATTTTCTCAGTTTTGTTGATATTTTCAAAGATCCAACTTTTGTTGAGTACTCTCTATTAAATTTTTTTAATTTCCTTTATTTCCACTCTATTCTTCTTATTATTTTCCTTTTGACTTTAGGGTAGTTGGCTTTATTGTTTTATATTTTTAAGGTGGAAGGTTATTAATTTGAGGTCTTTCTCTTTTAAAATACAGGTATTTATAGTTATTATTTCACTTTAATCACTGCTTTATCTGCATCCTATAAATTTTGGTATGTTTTGTGCTCACTTTTATTAACCTCTACATATTTTATAATTTCTCTTGCAATGTGTGTTTTTTGACCCATTGGTTATTTAGTATTGTGTTGTTTAATTTTGACCTGTGTGTAAATTTCCCATATTTGCTTCTGTTATTTATTTTTGTTCCACTGCTGTGGTCTGAGAACATAATTTGTATAATTTTGTTTCTTTTAAATTTACTGAGATTTGTTTTATGGCCTAACAAATGATCTGTCCTGAAGAATGTCCTATGTGCGGTTGATGAGAATATATTTTGCTGTTGTATATATGTCAGTAAGGCCACCCAGAATGCTGGTCACCTCTGGATGGTAGGAATATGTTTGGGGATGGATTCACAGGGTGCTAAGGGGGTTGTCATGCTGGATATCTCTAATCTTTGGTGAGTACATGAGCATTTTATTATTTCTCTATTAGATGTACATAAATCTTTTTATTCACTCATATATTTTATGGTTAAATATATTCAGCCAGCCACAAGGCTATATTGTGTCAGGCCCATGTTCTGCTTACAGAGAATACGGCTTAAGGACCAGGATAAGCTACAAGCATTCTGGATTTTTGAGAGTATCAGGAAGAAAAATAAATGTTTGCTATGAGCACAAAAGTGGCTTTTGCACTTGCCTTTTCACAGCTAAATAAGATGGTGTTTTTAAAAGTTAGCTTTGAGAAAACAAGTGCATGTTAAAGGAGATACTCAGTGAATTCTTGCAGTAGTATTAGAATCTGAGCAGACCTTACGTCCCCAGGAGGATTTGTTGTCAGGTAGTGACACGACTGAAGCGACTTAGCAGCAGCAGCAGCGTACATAAGGGACTTCCCAGCTGGCCAAGTGGTGAAGAATCCACCTGCAATGCAAGAGATGTGAATTTGATCCCTGGGTCAGGAAGATCTCCTGGTGAAGGAAATGGCAACCCACTCCAGTATCCTTGCCTGGGAAATCCCATGGGCAGAGGAGCCTGACGGGCTAGAGTCAGACATGACTTAGTGACTGCACAGCAGCAGCAGCATTTATAAGGCTGTGTCACTCTGTAAGTTCCTCTGCAGGTACAAAAGGATAATCAATGCTTGATGTTAGAGTTTTGTATTTAGATTGATCATCCTACCTTCCAATCGCCCACACACAAGTGGTCTGGACACATTGTAGGTTTAGAGAATGTTTTCAAAAGCAACCAAAACATTATAGACACAGGCAAGAGAGGTTTGCAGTGTGACCCAGAGAGTGTGGGCTTTTACATCCTGGGCAAATCAAGAACTTAATCCTGAGAAAAATGATGTCATAAGAAAAGATGATATCCGGAAGTGACTTTTGCAGTGTGGAAAGAATTGAGATAACATAGGGCATTAAATGAAATTTCTGAATAAATATCTAAATGGGCCAGAGAGTTAATGTCAGATATCTTTGCATTTCGTTTCTAGCAGTCTCCACTCACAATTCTTTTGACTGCTAAGATCAAAGGAAAGATCCTTTCACACGCCAAGAAAAGTTTGATGCAGGCACAGCTTAAGAAATATTAATGAGTTACTGGATAGGTAAGTGAGAAAATAAAGGCTACAGCTGGGCTTCAGCACAGAGCTGAAAATTTTTCTTACAAATTACACAGACAGAAAAAAAATTCTCTGAAAAAAAAAATGTGAATCAGGAAAAGAGAGTAACTGATATGGAGGTTGGTTTCTAATTATAGTGCCACAAATTAAACAAGAAATCTTTACTTACAACAATGCCTAGGGCAAGTCAGTCAGCTCTATTGGAGGGAAGGTTTGCAAAATTAATGCCGTTAATAAATGACAGAAATTTTAAGTATTGTATTAACATTTAAATGTGGATTTTTCCAGGTTTCTGGGGAAAAGCAAAAACAAATCAAATGAAAACATTTTATGTACTCAGCACTATAGTAAGTAGTGGGGCAAAACAGATGAATAGTGAATGAAATATATGTCCTTCCTGTGTAGACTTTATAATCTAGTTAAAGAGACACCATCTGGGTGAAATAATGAGATAAAAATATGAGGCAGAATCAGGGTACTTGCTCTTGCGGATGATTCTTAGCAACCTCACTCTATGGGTCCTGGTAAAGAACCAGGCAGTGGAAGCATTTGCTGCTTGACCACCCAGGGCCCCTCATTCATTCTTACTGATTTCTAATTGTACCTCCTTTAGCTTAGATGCAAAAATCGCAATGCCTCCTAGCGGCTCTTTGTTATAGAGCTTTCTACAAATTAAAAACAGAAATTTAAAGGAATGAAAATTGCTTGGAGCAGAAGCATTGGGAATGATAAAAGGGCAACTAATATTGAGAAAGGAAACATAAAGTCTTTCATACGCATGACTTGGAAAGCATAACCAACTGAGAACATTTAGCAAAGGAGCAAGCAAGCAAGCCTTCCCCTCCCAGGCCTTGCTCTGACTGTGCTGTTGCCCAGCACGATGGCTGATAGCCACATGCTGACTTCATCATTAACAATATGTTAATAGCTTTTGTATATATTTGATTAAGCCAGAAATTGTGTAATACGTTTGGGAAATCTTTCCATCAAAATTAGTTCAAACACAACCTTTTGGCATGCAAAGGGAATAAGCTTTAGTTCTCAGGACGAATCACAGTGGACCACCTCATTACCCAACCATACTGGATAAATGAGGCATTGCTCTATATCATTGAGTCTGCTATTGTGTGGTGCAGGACATATTTTCTATATTATTATAAAATAAAATTATAATATGATTTTTGCAATATCATAACTTTTATAGTGGTTCCTAAGGCAGCAAATTAACCAGATTTCATCACACTAATGGAAGGATCTTCTGGATCAAATGGCTTATTTAATAAGTGAAATGAAAATAAGTATATATTTCATGTAGGTCTTCTGTTTTAATATTTGAATATAGAGTTTTTCAGTGTTCTGGGATAGTGCACAGCACAGTAAAAGGCAATGGCAAAGAATATCACTACCTATGCATATTTTATTATAAAAAGAAAACTGTGCATCTAGATTTGTGATTGGAACAGAGTCTAAGGGGTATTTATTATGATGGCAACACTGATTTTGGAAAAACAAAAGAAGATGAAGGGAGCAGAAACCCAGGCTTAAGAAACAGCATGTTTTTCTTTTATTGATTATTCATTTATTTTGCGGGATTTCAACAGTGAAAGAGACCTGAGAAACCATAAAATCAATCCCTCAAGTTGAAGTTGAAAGAAGTGAATCATTTCTTGCACCCACCGAGTGGTAGGAATTAATTTGAGGGTATCTCAGTTACTCTTCTATTAAGCAGTTCTCTTAGAGAATCAAATTTATTTTAGTTTACTTATTGAATTCAGCACTCAAGGTGCTTTTGAAGGATATGATGCAAATTGTTAGCATCATTTAACATTTATTGAATTATAGCATCACATGACTTAGAGCAGACACTAGACTTAATGAGAAAAGCAAGACGTTCCATTCCCAGTTTACAGAGAGAGTAACCAAGAGAGGTGGGAGGGGAAAGACTTGCTCAAAGTCAGACAAAATTTTGAGAGGCGATTAGGACCCAGTTTGGTTATCCTTGGTAGAATGCTGTTTTCACTTGTACATAAGCTGAACTTGCTGGGAAAATATATATCATGAAGAAATAAAATGTACTGAGAAAAAGAGTTAATTTTTGAACCTGGGAATGTAGTTGGGATGTGCAAGCATAAATAATGGCAGGAGTGGTGGTTAAACTCCTGTGTTTACTTAGCTATCATTCTGTTTGCATTTGTAATCGGTCTCTGCCAATTGATATTTGTTCCTAGCCAACAAGAGAAGGCAGGGACAGGAATGGGAATAGTAAACCCAGATTATCTTTTATAAGTGTGTAAATTGATGGATATGGTAGATTTTTTCGGTGTGGAAACTCAAAGTTCTAGACCTCATTCTGTTTCAGAAAACACTTTGGTTGTGTCAACAGACCCAAGGCCAAAGGGTTTATTTACAATCCTCTTTTCCAACTGGAACGAACAAAAGGGAATCCTAGATCACAGAGGATTTTAGTCTCTCAGTTGGGACCCTTCAAACCCCTAACATACACAGACAGAGCTGACTCGGAGCTCTTTCTACGCTGTTCCCACGGTCACGGCTGCCCACTGTTCTGTTCCAACCCACACGCTGCTATGATTTCGACTCTATGTCTCTGGCTGAAGCAGACTGCTTGGAGTTCTGGGTTGATGTTTGGGTGTATATGGAAGGGCATGTGTCTTTCTTTCTTCAGGTTTGGCCCTGCCACTGAGTCTATAAACAGGATTTTAATTCTCTGTACTTCTTCCTGGGAAATTACAACTTTGGCTGGAATTTTGTATTTTAGAATTTTCTGTCCATGTAATTAAGTCTTTTTGGCCTCCTGTTCTCTGCCCCCAACATCTTATTTTATCCTTTTCTTTTATTTCAAATAAAGGCATTTCTACTGAAGGAGAAAGAAAGTGGGACTAGGGAATGATGAATATTAGAGATCAATTAATGTATTACAACCCAAAATGATTCTTTTTGGCTCATGACTTCTGAAGATATACACGATAGATCTTCAACATTAGGAAAAAGGTGAACAAAGAGAAAGAGAAAATGTTTACTGTGTTATTGATCTTCCTTAACTCAATTCTTTCATCTCAGAAATAAGCTTGCACAAAAGCTTCTGCTCGTACCTGCTGGGTAGATGTCTGCTTCTGAATCCACAACATTCCTATTGCTTCTGCCATTTCCCAGCCCTTGTCAATGGCCGCCTCTTCTCATACAAACAGAATCGTACAAAGCATCTAAAGGTCTCCTGGTTTCTAAAGGGATAAGAATTTGTTTCTGAACCGAAAGGAACTTTTCTGACCAAATCTGATCAGTTGAGGATAAATCACCTAACAGGTCAATACTGCTTCCCTGGTGACGGCAGGTCCAGTACAAATGAGAGGCAAGGGTGAAAGGGGTTACTGTGCTCAAGCACAGGAGGGGTGAGGAGCACACCAATAGTGAGCATATAGATTCCAAGTTTGGTTCATATCACAATAGATTGGATTAGAGGAGAAATTTGTGAATGTTTGGGGAATCAAGGAGACTTGAATGAAGAGAAGGCTTTAGAGACCAGTGTAAAAAAAAAAATGTCTGAAAAGGAAATAGAGGTTGGTAGTTTCAGACACAGAGGTGGTTATGCTGAGTGTGTCTGGGGAAAACAAACTATCTGATTGTAGATATATGAGAGAGTGAAAGATGAGTCCAGGAAAAAAGCCTGTTGCAGAGGTCTGAAACATTTATACTCAAATTGGTTGCCAGTGGTTTTTAAGCATGATTGTAAATCAGTTTGAAGTTGGGGAAAATTGAAGGGTGGACCTGGAAGACTGGAAGGGAAGTAGAATTAGCAATCAGGAGAATTTTGTAGTAGCATAAATGAGAAATCTTGAAAATCTAATGCCCGAATTTCACTGGCTATGTCTTCATGAAGCCAACGAAGCTAGTGATCAAATAAGCCCTAGATCCCTTAGTAAATTTAATAAAAATCTCTGGAAACCCTCCAGAAAAATATCACATTTGCACATACTTAGAAAACATTTCTTATGTTTCAGGGTGTTTATAGATCCCTGGGAACCAGGAAGCATTTAGGAAAATATGAGCTATGAGATAAGCAATGACTTGATTGGCATTTGAAAAATGAACCAGTTATATAACAAAAATTGTTTACCGTTTTGACGTAATGTAGATTGGCATTTCACAACTTTTTTTTTAATAACCTGATATGGAGGTCGTGGTCAAACAATTTTGGCAATGACTGCATAACTGTTATCCTCTGGAAGATGAATATCACATACTGTCATGTTAAATGTTCTACAGTAAAGAACACTGGCTTAACTCTTTTACTCCAAGGCTTCCAGCCATTAATCCAACGGTTGTCAGAACCCATCCATGCAGCCTTCACCCAGAGACACCTGCTAAATTGTTTCACAGTCTTTAGATATAAATGGAACTTAGGCTCCAAGGACATCAAGTCCCTTTGGATCTGCCTTCACCTCTCTCAACCCTCCTTCCTGTGAACCAGGAAATGCACTTTCTGGTCTTACTAACTAGCTGTGTGGTCTTGGAAAAATCACGTGCCTCAGAATTCATTTCTGGAAAAGAAGAGGGTGAATATCTATGCCGTGTATCAGTGGTCCTCAAACCCGAATGTTCATGAGAATCACGAAGAAGACTTCTCAGAGCTCCAGCCAGAGTTTCTGCGTGTGAAGGCAGGGCTGAAACTTGAGAACGTGCATTACTGTGGAGTTCCCAGGTGATGCCGCTGCTGAGGGTCCACGGGCCAAGCTTTGAGAACTGCTGCTCTAGTATGTTTAAGGTCTTATGAACACTTACACTCTTCAAGTCATTTCTTCTCCAGAGCTGGTGACTAACTCATTGAGTGCTCCTGTTTTGGGTCTGCAGGGCCACACAATTCTCCATGTGTTATTTTGTATGATGGTCACTATTGGTGTTTTCTGAGGAAGGCTGTATCATCATTCCTGTTGCTCTTGCCATTTCACAGCCCTTGTCAAAGGCAGCCTGTCTAATACAAACAAAATGATATGGAATATATGCTTTTGATAATTTATGACACAAATGAGCTTCTTCACAAAACAGACAGACTTAGAGTACAAACTATAGTTTCTGGGGGATGAGATAGTTAGGGAGTTTGAGATAGATAGGTACACATTTCTATATTTAAAATGGACAACCAACAAGGACCTATACTGTATAACACAGGAAACTCTGCTCAATGTTACATGGCAGCCTGGATGGGAGGGGAGTTTGGGGGAAAATGGATACATGTATATGTATGGCTGAGTCCCTTTTCTGTCTACCTGAAACTATCACAGCATTGTTAATCAGCCAATGTATTTGTAACTCCAATACAAAATTAAAAAGTTTTAAAACAAAAAAAAATTCAGATGTGTAGAGAGGACACTAATGAAGTATGTCACTGTTGCTGACATGGTATATAGCAAAGTTTTTTTTTAATTAGAAGATAATTACAATAGTTTGATGGGTTTTGCTGTACATCAGCATGAATTGGCATTAGGTATATATATGTCCCTTCCCTCTTGAACCTCCCTCCCACCTCCCTCCCAATCTCCCACCCCTCTAGGTTGTCACACAGCACTGGCTTTGGGTTCCCTGCATCATACATCAAACTCCCTGTCTATTCATATACCCTGAGGAAACCGGAATCGAAAAAGACACATATATGCCGATGTTCACCACAGCAATATTTACGATAGCTAGGGCATGGAAGCAGGGAAGGCAATGGCATCCCACTCCAGTACTCTTGCCTGGAGAATTCCATGGAGGGAGGAGCCTGGTGGGCTGCAGTCCATGGGGTCGCTAAGAGTCGGGCATGACTGAGCGACTTCACTTTTCACTTTTCACTTCCATGCATTGGAGAAGGAAATGGCAACCCACTCCAGTGTTCTTGCCTGGAGAATCTCAGGGAGGGGGAAGCTTGGTGGGCTGCCGTCTATGGGGTCGCACAGAGTTGGACACGACTGAAGCAACTTAGCAGCAGCAGCAGCAGGGCATGGAAGCAACTTAGATGTCCATTGACAGATGAATGGATAAGGAAGTTCTGTTACATATACACAATGGAATTACTCAGCTATAAAAGGGAATGCATTTGAGTCAATTCTAATGAGGTGGTTGAACCTAGAGCCTATTATACAGAGTGAAGTTAAGTCAAAGATAGTACTGATGATCCTACTTGCAGGGCAGCAAAGGAGACGTAGACATTTTGGACACAGTGGGGGAAGGAGTGGGTGGGATGATTTGGGAGAATAGCTTTGAGGTATATAGCAAACTTTTTTGGATACTACATATTTGATGAATCAAGCCAACATGCAGTTAGACTTGGTAATACAAAGGACCTATTTACGGATATTTCTGTTAGGGGAACATTGCTCTGTTTAATGTGTATGTGAGTGTAGATGCTTCTCAAACATAGGAAGGATTCCCTCTATTCAAAATGCATGGAAACAGCTTCTGCAGCCAGGACTGGGACAAAGTGATGACATTGATAAAACTTGACTTTGGGGCCCCTTCACTTTGTGTTCAGTCATTTAATAAATATTTACCGATCGTTGGCATATAAGGCATTAAGCTAGATCCTCTGGGGGATGCAAAAATAAATCAGATCAAATCCTTGCCCGCAATGGAATTTATAACCTAGTGTGAGACTTAAGATGTGTGCATTCATGGAGACAGTGAGCAGGGCTGCTGCTTTATCGGCTGGGCTCAGTGACAGCAAATCTAATTACTAGCTATGTGACCTTGGACAGTTTATGTAACCCTGTGAGCCTCAGCTTCATAATGGTGGGTGAAATTATGCCCCATAGGATCAATTATGGCTTCATTGTAAAAACCCATATAAAATGCTTTCTGCCATGTTCAGAATATATTATATATTCAATAAATGTAGCAGTTTTTAAAACTATCATCCTAAAAGTAGAGTGATAAATATAAGATAATTTTTGAATGCTTATTATGTGTTGGATATTCAACTGAGAATTTCTCAGTTGAATGTATTACTTCATTTGTCCTACACCAGCCCTTAAGAAACTGATAGCATTTTGTTTTGAAGATGAGAAACAGAATTCAGGGACCTTAAGTAATTGTCCTAAGGTGCTACAGCTTACAAATGCTGAGCTGGTACTTTAACAACAGCATTCTGTTGCTAGAGCTCGTACCCTTAACCACTATGTATAGAGCAACTCGGTGGCTTCCCAGGCAGCTCAATGGTAAAGACTCTACTTGCCAAACAAGGGACATGGGTTCACTCCCTGGGTCAGGAAGATCCCTGGGAGAAGGAAATGGGAACCCACTCCGATATTCTTACCTGGAAAGTCCCATGGACAGAGGAGCCTGGTGGACTACAGTCCATGGGGTCGCAAAAGAGTCAATACAACTTAGTGACTGAACAACAACAGCTAAATCAATGTTCGAAGAGGGATAAACAAGATATTTGAGGAAGTCAGAGGCAGGAGCAAAAACGTCTGTCTAGGAGGAACTGCTACTATGACAAAGCCTTAAAATTTGAGCTGGGGCTTGAAAGAGAGGGGATTTTGGCTCTGCATGTTCTCACCTGCTCTTTTCTAGTTAAACATATCTATTGATTCCATAAATACTATCCAGCACTTATTTTGCATCAGGTATCATGGGATGCCAGAGATGCGGCAGGGCACGTCACTGACTCAATGTTCATACCTTCATGCAACCTCTGATCTATAGGGGGTGGTGCCATTCAATAGACATTTAATGAGTAATTATGAGGGAGAAATTTAGAATGCGATTGGATTTAGGAACTACGAACTCCATCCTGGCCCGTGCTACGTGTCATGGAAGACACAGACATGAAGTGAAGATGTGGGTCTGTTCTGTTCAGTAGTTAGACTTCCCTGGGAAGAACTTTAGGTTTTCTTCATCTTTCTCACAGCTGCATATTCCCTCTTGCAGTGGAAATGTTTCCAGTCTGAAATCCATTCATTGGTAGTCACTTATGAGCTCTGAATTTTTAAATAAACTAATGTCTAGTCAAGGCTATGGTTTTTCCAGTGGTCATGTATGAATGTGAAAGTTGGACTGAGAAGAAAGCTGAGTGCTGAAGAATTGATGCTGTTGAACTGTGGTGTTGGAGAAGACTTGAGAGTCCCTTGGACTGCAAGGAGATCTAACTTGTCCATCCTAAAAGAGACCAGTCCTGGGTGTTCATTGGAGGGACTGATGCCTAAGCTGAAACTCCAATACTCTGGCCACCTGATGCGAAGAGTTGACTCATTGGAAAAGACCCTGATGCTGGGAGGGATTGGGGGCAGGAGGAGAAGGGGACAACAGAGGATGAGATGGCTGGATGGCATCACCGACTCAATGGACATGAGTTTGGGTGAACTCTGGGAGTTGGTGATGGACAGGGAGGTCTGGCATCTGCAATTCATGGAGTCACAAAGAGTCGCAACTGAGCGACTGAACTAAAACTGAATGTGATTGGATAACATAATAAAACTATTGACCTATTTCTGCCCCTCCTCTACTTTTATTTTTGATTGCTGTCTTCTACCATACCCCTCTACTCATGTAGCTAGAGTTTGGTCCACACATTGCCTAAGAAAATGGATATTACAGGGCAGGAAATAGGGAAAGGTCAGTCTTTCTGGCTCTAGTTTCTAAGAGCCTATTCTCTGAAAGGAAGGGATAGGACTCTTGGCATAATCCACTCCACTCCAGGCTCCCTGGGCAGAGAATGTCATTGGCAATGTTGGACAATGACTGGGATTAAATTTCTGCTTTATCTCAGCTGTGAATGAGGCATTGAAAAAATATTCAGTTAAATTATAGAAAAATAAAGGTTATTACTTCTTACTTGATGGCATTAGTAGATAATAATGGAATCCATTGCACTGATTCATGCTAAGATTTATAATCCTTGCCAGGTATCTTTTAATATGATATTTACTCATTCAGCAAATATTTCCTGAGCATCTCTCTACCATGTACCAGAGAAGAGGTAGAGACTAGTATGAGAAGTTGGAGCAAGAATAGACATAGTTCTTGCTGAGTAATTTTTATTTTCAAGGCAGAAAGTCGTTAATCAACTAATTAAACAAATAGATACAAAATTACAAGTGTGGGAATTGCCACTGAGGAGAAAGATATAGGGACTATATAGCAAGGGGCTCTGACCTCTTCTGAGGGGACTGAGAAGTCTCTCTGGGAAGTGACATTTGAATTGAGACCCTGAAAATCAGTAGCTAATTAGGTAAAGAGGAGAGAGTCAATGTTCTTGGCAGATGGGATATTTCAAGCATTCGTGTGATGGCAGAGCCACTAGAAAAAGTCTTGGTTGGAGGGAGGTGAGAGAGAAACTTTTGATCACAGAATGAGGGCAGCTGCTGACATGAAGGGCTTTCCTGGGTGTGAAGACATATTCTGTACATGGGTGCTGCCTGGTGTGTCTCCCATTATCTGTGTGTGCGTCTCTCTGAAGCCTCAGAGCTCAAAGTGTCAAAGGCTGAACTCTTCATCTTTCCGCAAATGTGCCCCTGCTCTTGAGTATCCCATCTTGACAAATGATGGCTTTGTCTTTGTATTTTGTATGAGCCAGAACCCTCAACTTCATCCTTTCCTCAGCCTTCTTCATCACCTATGTCCAATCAATCTCCAAGTTCCATCAATTCTGTCTCATTAATTTCGCTTGCAACTAGTTCACTTCACTTCACTCTCACTCCCACTGCCTTAATGGGGGTCAGCACCCTTGCACCTGGGCTCTGTGCATATTGAGCTACTTTACAGTCTTTGGAGAAGCTGCACGTTTCCCTGTCTCCAGGTTTTTATGCATCTCTTTCCTCTGCCCCGAATCCTCCTTCTTTCCTTCTCCCAGTCTTCAGCTAAGCGCTCCTGTTCACCCTCATGACATCTCTCCTTAGAGAAGCCCCCTCTGGCCCTTAGTCACAACCACTGTGGAAACTGAGGTTGGCTTTTCCTCCTTTGTGTTCACTTTAAAGTACCTTGTGCTTATTCCCATCAGGCAACTATTTATCTAGATCTGGCTGTCCAACATGGTGGTCACTAATTACTGTGGTATTAAACATTTGAAACATAGCTAGGATAGAGTGAGATACACCGTTTATGTAAAATACCATCTGGCAAAAACAGTACAAAAGATGTGAAATATCCATTAATTTTTTAATACTGGTTGCATTTTGAAATATTTCAGGAAGTCAAGTAAATAATTATCAAAATAAAATTCACCTGATGCTTTTTTACTTTTTAAAATATGTCTACCAGAACATTTAAAACCATAAATGTAGCTCACCTTTAGGCCTCACATCTTATTCCTATTGGATGTCACTGGCCAACTTGCTAAACAGCTAGAGCAGGGGTCAGCAAACAGTGGCCATGGGCCAGATCTGTTCTGTCACCTGTATTTGTAAATAAAACTTTATTGGAACACAGCTAGGCTCATTCCCTTCATATTCTTAGTGGTTCTTTCCTAGTAGGGCAGCAGAGTTGAACAGTTATGATAGAAACCGAAACCATATGGCCCGCAAGCCTAAAATTGTTACTCTTGGTCCTTTTTAGGAAAAGTTTGCTGACCTCTGTCCTAAAAGGCTGATATTGTATTTTATTCATCACTGTATCTCAAATCATTGCACAATACCTGAAAGTGAAGTGAAAGTGAAGTCACTCAGTCATGTCTGACTCTTTGTGACCCCATGGACTGTAGCCTACCAGGCTCCTCCGTCCATGGGATTCTCCAGGCAAGAGTACTGGAGTGGGTTGCCATTTCCTTCTCCAGGGGATCTTCCCAACCCAGGGATTGAACCCGGGTCTCCTGCATTCCAGGCAGACGCTTTAACCTCTGAACCACCAGGGAAGCCCCTGCACAATACCTGGCACTCAGTAAAGGCTGAGTGAATAAATATCTAACCAGTAGGTGTTTGTTGAATGAATACAAGTTTGAGATTATAATGACAGGATCGTCACTCACATCAGTTTATCATCCATGGCTTTGGTGACCATCTAACTAAAATAAAAATTGAAATATGACCTGATAAACAGTTAGTTCAGTTCAGTTCAATCACTCAGTCATGTCCTACTCTTTGCGACCCCATGAATTGCAGCACGCCAGGCCTCCCTGTCCATCACCAACTCCCGGAGTTCACTCAGACTCACATCCATTGAGTCCGTGATGCCATCCAGCCATCTCATCCTCGGTCGTCCCCTTCTCCTCCTGCCCCAATCCCTCCCAGCATCAGAATCTTTTCCAGTGAGTCAACTCTTCACATGAGGTGGCCAAAGTACTGGAGCTTCAGCTTTAGCATCATTCCTTCCAAAGAAATCCCAGGGTTGATCTCCTTCAGAATGGACTGGCTGGATCTCCTGTGGGACAAAAATCATATACAATATTTAAAGTTAGAACTCCCTGTAAAACCCCAGAATATGTGGTCTTTCATCATCTTGAAATATCTTCTTTTTTTTTTTTTACCATGCGTGCAGGATCTTAGTTCCCCAACCAAGGATCGAACCTGTGCTCCCTGCATGGGAAGCAGAGAGTCTTAACCAATGACTGCTAGGGAAGTCCTCATCATGAAATATCTTGACTTTGGAGGAGACAGATGTTTTAATTATGCCTGAAAACAGGGTAGGGTGTTGTATAAATGAGAAAGAGAACTGTCTTTAATGTTAGATATTAGGATTAAGGGTTTAGGTCCTAACAACCTTTATTGTTCCATGAGTGCTCTATTGATATTGTAGAAAGGCAGAAAGGCAGAAAACTAGAGGGCAGAGTGATGATGGAGGCTAAAGACCAGCACAGAAAAGACTCCCAGAAAGACAGTATTTCAGTCTTTTTGCAGGAGATCCTGATCCTCCAGAAAGGATTCCCAGATGCAATTTCCCTGGAGGTTAATCCCGTGAATCTACAAGCTTTCTACAGGCATTTTTTTTTTAAACATTTATTTATTTTTTAATTGAAGGATAATTGCTTTACAGAATTTTGTTGTTTTCTGTCAAACATCAACATGAATTAGCCATATGTATACATATGTCCCCTCCCTCTTGAACCTCCCTTCCATCTCCCTCCCCATCCCACCCCTCTAGGTTGATACACAGCCCCTGTTTGAGTTCCCCGAGACATACAGCAAATTCCCATTGGCTATCTATTTTACATATGGTAATGTAAGTTCCCATGTTACTCTCTCCATACATCTCACCCTCTCCTCCCCTCCCTCCATGTCCATATATCTGTTCTCGATGTCTCTTTCTCCATTGCTGCCTTACTAATAAATTCATCAGTACCATCTTTCTATATTCCACATATATGTGTTAGTACATGATATTTTTCTTTCTCTTTCTGAATTACTTAACTGTGTATAATAGGCTCTGGGTTCATCCACCCCATTAGAACTGACTCAGATGTGTTCCCTTTTATGGCTGAGTAATATTCCATTGTGTATATGTACCACAACTTCTTTATCCATTCATCTGTCAGTGGACATCTAGGTTGCGTCCATTTCTAGCTATTATAAATAGTGCTGCAGTGAACATTGGGGTACATATTTCTTTTTCAATTTTGGTTTCCTCAGGGTATATGCCTGATAGTGGGATTGTCGGATCGTATGTTGGTTTTATTCCTAGTTTTTTAAGGAATCTCCATACTGTCTTCCATAGTGGCTGTATCAGTTTAAATTCCCACTAACAGTGCAAGAGGGTTCCCCTTTCTCCACACCCTCTCCAGCATTTATTGTTTGCAGACTTTTTGATGAGGGCCATTCTGACCTGTGTGAGGTGATATCTCATTGTAGTTTTGATTTGCATTTTTCTAATAATGAATGACGTTGAGCATCTTTTCATGTGTTTGTTAGCCATCTATATGTCTTCTTTGAAGAAATGTCTGTTTAGATCTTTTTTCTCACTTTTTGATTGAGTTGTTCATTTTTCTGGCATTGAGTTGCATGAGCTGCTTGTATATTTTGGAAATTAATACTTTGTCAGTTTCATTTGCTATTATTTTCTCCCATTCTGAGGATTGTCTTTTCACCTTGTTTATAGTTTCCTTTGTTTTTAACAGGCGGTTTTTGCTGGAAATGTAAAGCAGCAAATCACATGGAAATCTGAATTGGTTTGTGTATATAGAAATTAATTCTTATATCTTAAAAATGGCATTGAGAATGAGAGTTAGAAGAGAATTAAGTACATATTCACACTTTCATCAAATATACTCCTGCCATTTACTCTCTGTTCACAAATCTGCAGCTGTTAGAAGACACAAAATAGTTCTCTGTTGCTTTCCTCTGTCAAATTGTTGGTGAAAATTATTTTACAAAATTAAAACATCCAAACTTACCATAGATGAGAATCAAATTTTGGGTCTTGATTATGCAGCATCATTTCATCTCATAAGAACCAGTTATTTTTTTAAAAATTGTAACATTTCTCAGTGTTGAATTTTTTTCTTTTTTAGTAATTAAAGTTGTAAAAGCAACTCGATATCTTCATTGGGGCAGGTAGATTCCACAGGGCTTTTCTGAAAGGAACAGAGTTTTCCTTTATTAGAGCATATTTGGGAAGCAAACAAAAGAAGAATGAGTGTAATATTCATTAGCAGCATATGTAATCAGTATAGAAAGAAAATGTTAAATATTTGACAGTTTTTACTTCAGCTGTTTCAGAGAAATGAAGGATTATAAAGTTAATAAGATCACAAAAAACTGACTTTGTTCATTCATCTACCTAACCATTCATTCATCTATCTAGCAACAGCTTCTTATTAAATTACATTTATTAAAGTACTATTTGTCCAGCTCTGTAGTAGATGTTATAGAGATATAAGGGAAACAAAAGACATTCATAGGATTCATAGAATGCTAGGTGTGAAGTAATGTTATGGTAATTTAACACTGTCTTTTGACATAAAGGAACAGCTGTTAGGTGCTCTGTGTAACTGTATTCACAAAGAATTGTATGGTGGGCCACAGAACCATAGTTCCTAGTCTGATAGTTTTCTACTGATACCAGTTGGGTAAGTCAGACATATTTATCTATCTACAGAGCTAGAGAGCAAATAATTCCATGTCATCATGTAAAAAAGTGTGAGGTGACTGGATGTGCCTAATCTATAGGGCTTTGAAAATTATCCATCATTAAGGCAAAAAGAAGGTTGAAAGGTGGACTGGGATGTGGAGCTGGCCGCAAAGGAAATACAGAACTTGGAATCATAAATGGTAGAGAGAGGACATTCTAGAAGACCAACAAGAAAGACAAATGCAAGGGGAGAGGAATTAAGCAAAAGAGAAGGCAAAGAGACAGGTTAGACAGTAGTCAACCAAAATGGTGGGAGTGGCCTTGTGTGGAATAGAGGCCACCATGGCGAGGTCGGTGGGTTGAGGTTGGGTCAGTGAGGTGATATCATTAATGTAAGAAGGTTGAATGCCTACTAGAGAGATTGTTTTCTATTAGTAAGAGGCTAAAATGTAAGCCAGGTTTGGGGAAGATTCATACACTGCACTCCCACTCTAGAGAAAGAGTATTCCTTCAGGACCCAGAGAGAAACCCAAAGAAAGAAAATCATTCTGGCAAATTAAATAAATATGACAGTAAATGTATCATGTTTCCTTTTTGCATATTTTTATATTGCATATCACTTCCTGATGTTTGATCAAAATTTACTAGTTCGGTGGGAAAATCTAAATGAGAATATTTGGAAAAACCCACAGAACACTAGTAACATTGAGGATATGCACACATTTATTTTCAGAAATAGTCAATTTCTACTGCACTGGGGTTTGAATTTTTTTTAAGGTTTTGATATACTGCTCAAATTATGGTTTATGTAGGATGAAATGCCTCCTTAAACACTACACTGTCACAGTAATAGCTACAAATCACTCAGAACACCATCACTGGCAGATAGTAAATATTTTATATCTTATTGAAAAATAATATTTTTCTCATAAAGCATTAGAATCATATTCGTTTTAGGCTCTTCCCAAAGGTTTCCCTTGAAAAGCATAAAAAATAATTATACCTATTAGCCAAGGGCTTTTACCAATAGACTTCGCTTCTTCTCTTTTAGTTCATCTTATCTGACAAACTCTTTCTTTGAGACACAACTGACATGCTGAACTAGAGATGACTTTAAACAGTAATAATCATGCCTAAAGTTTCATCATGCAAATTTTCCAGTGAATTTTTAGGGTAGGAGTTTTGGGTTTGGATTTTAACTTCCACAGATTTGGCATACCATATTTGGTTCTGTATCATCACTGGGTATTGCCACTGCACGTACATGTGGAATTGGTAGGGAAAAATGGTCTATAGCTCTTTACTTCTTTTCCTTTCTCATTTCTTATAATGTAAGTAGGAAATTTGTGTGTGTTCTCAGTTGCTTCAGTCATGTCTGACACTTTGCGACCCTATGAGCTGTAGCCTGCCAGGCTCCTCAGTCCATGGAATTCTCCAGGCAGGAATACTGTAGTGGGTTGTCATGGCCTCCTCCAGGGGACCTTCCTGACCTGGGATCAAACCCATATCTCCTGTGCCTCCTACACTGCAGGGGGATTCTTTACCACTGGGCCACTGGAAAGCCCAAGTAGAAAATTTATATCTACATGTTGTGTTCAGTTGTTCAGTTGTGTCTGACTCTTTGCGACCCCATGGACTGCAGCACACCAGGCTTCCCTGTCCATCACTATCTCCTAGAGCTTGTTCAGACTCCTGTCCATTGAGTCAGTGATGCTAGCCAACAATTTTGTCCTCTGTCGTCCCCTTCTCCTGCCTAGTGCCAACTTTCAGTATTTTCCAACTCTTTTTATGAATAGAGGAGAATAATAGCACCCTCATATCACAGTCTAAAAATATGCTTATGTTCAAAAGAGTGTGCATCAAGAAACTAAAATGAGGCAATCTTCTCTGTCAATTTAGAAAAGGGGGCAAAACATGGAAGTAAAAGATGATGGTTCTGTTGACAACTCCTCGACCAGATCTAGTCACATGTCCCACCCACTCAAAAGGGAGCAAGTTATTATTATCCTCTCATGTAACTGGGGGTGAGAGTTAGGAATATTTGCTGAGTAGCACTAAGAATACCACTTATAGTATCAATATTCAGTACACCTGGTTTGTCTCTAACGAGACAATCCAAAAGTCATATCCAATCAAGGCATCAAAGTCCAAGCCTATGATGTCAGGGTGGTGCCAGATGGTCTGGATGTGGCTCCTTTTGATCTTCAGACCTACTGAAAGATGGATGATCTTTGCCATGCAACACATATACAGTGG
The DNA here is from genome assembly GCA_006408695.1 of Aepyceros melampus. Lineage (NCBI taxonomy): Eukaryota > Metazoa > Chordata > Mammalia > Artiodactyla > Bovidae > Aepyceros > Aepyceros melampus. The sequence goes on from SJXQ01012620.1 coordinate 139,863, forward strand.
TAGAATAGGGGCAGGGTGTCTACAACACTGCCATTTGGAAAGGGAAAGTAGCTGATTCCTATCAATCCTAATATAACTGCAGGTTCTAGTCTCCTGGCGATAAGGAAACCTTCTTGATTAGGTTCTGATGGGCTCCTGGGAAAGGGTTCTTCAGTCCATTGTTCCATGTAGCCCTTGGATCTGCCCTTTATAGGTCTTTCTTTTTCTATCATTTGTCTTTGCTCCATTTGATAAGTGCACTGCAGAATATACCCTCCTTTGAGGTTGAGAAGCTTAGACTGAAAATTCTCTCGGAAGCTCACAAGCCCAACTGTTGTTAAAGTTCTGTCTTTAGACTACAAAAAACTGTCACAGGCATTTTTAGAAGGCTCATAGTTTCTTTGGCTGTAAAACTTTCAAAAAAAATTAATCAGCTTCTTTTTATACTTGATTCTGGTCAGTTCCTTCTGCTAAAAACCACATGCACAGTTCTTTATTGAGACATTCCCTCTCTCTGCTTTACCTTTACTGCATTTGTCTTAAACTGACCAGGTTTCATTGGAGGAGCCACAAGGTCAGGCTTTTGTGTTTGGCCTATTTTGTCCAAATGAAAGACTGACTAAGTGCCATCTTAACTCATTCAGATGTTTAAGAGTGGGTGTGAAAACCAGACCCTTGGTTTATTCTTTGACATATGGCTGTATTTTAATCTTTCAGTCTTTTCAACAATTGCTAATAAGAAACAATTGCATCTTCAAATTATGCTCCCTAGATTCTCTGGACCATCTCTGTTACCCTCTGCACTTGCTTGCAAATCACTTAATGGTGTTCTTCATTCATTGCTTTTATTGCCGGTACCTTTTCAGAGGCAGCCAGCAACAGTCAACATCTGCTAGGAAAGTTCTCTTTCCCATTCGCCTACTGTAACACTACCGTTCACAAAGTATATTACCTTCCTTTTAAATTACCACAAATGACATTTTCACAGAATAGATGGTCTGTGCATGAGTTGTTATGTGTCTAGCTACAACCAAAGATTCTTTGCTGCCATCCATCTGACTGCAACCCAATGTCATATGCCTTAGGTTTCTGATAGGGTATTACTCCACTTCTAGGCATTTATTTTGTATTGACCAGAATAAGAGAGATCTAGTCGTCAGTTTTGTAGGTCTCTGAAATTTCATTGTCATCAAATAATTTTGTCCCAATTTGAATGAAATATTCAAACTCATAAGAAATGAATAAAAATGCTGATTTGTTAATTTAAAATTGAAAGTCTATTTAAGTAGCTAAAATATCTGTTTTCTAACCAGAACATATTCTGAGTCAAGAGATCCTATACACTATTATTTTAATCTATTTCTTGTTACTGTGTTAATGGATTGCTTGGTCATGAGTGGATATCACTGTAGAATAATACATCCAGTCTCTAAAGAGACTTAACCTCCCTTGTATCACAATAGAGCTCAGCACTTCATTAAGAGGCACATAAAGAGTTAGATAGGGCTCTCCTCTTGTAGCTTATGTTCTAGGAGACAGAGACAGACAACAAATGATGAACCAAAAATAACGCATAATACAACTGCTTTTTAAATAGTAAACCTGAGTCATGGAATGTAATGTAACTTGGAGGAGAGAATGGAGGAAGATATATTACCTAGAATGGCTGGTGAAAGTCATTCTAAGGTGATTACATTAGAGCCAAGACTCAAATGAGGGGGAAGGGGAAATCACAGAGGATCTGATGAAAGGACATTCTATGCAGAAGAAACAGCAGATTCAAAAGGCCAGTGGCATAAATGGGCTCAGTGTTTTGGAAGGATAGAAAGAAGGCCTGGGAATGAGGAAAGCAGTGAAGAAAGAGATATGCAATCACGTCTGAGAGATTGACTGGGGGTGTGCTGTGTACAGCTTTGTCGGTCATGTTGTGGAGTTGGTGTTTTACTCAGTCCAGTGGAACCACTGCAGACTATTAAGCAACAGATAAATTTGATCTGATTTATGCTTTAAGAAGATCACCTTAGCTGACTGTTTGGAGAAAGAACTCTGGCAGGAAAAGAATAGAAATAACCCACTGAAGCCAAGGTATGAGACATTGGTCACTTGGGTTAGAGCTGCGTAGCAATAGGGATAGTGTTATGTAGTGGGATCTTGAAAATATTTTGGAGATAAGAGTTGACAAGTTTCACAGACAGATTGAGAGACATGAGGAAAAGTAAGAAAATGAAGGTTATTGACCCAAGAAGCTTGGTGGTAGTGATATCATTAACTGTGATAAGGAAGACAGCTGGGGGTAAATCAAGAATTTTATTTTGGACATACTAAATTTGAGATGTCTATTAGACAGCTACAGAGGCGACGTCAAGTAGGCAGTGGGATATATAAATTAGAGCCCGGGGGGGTGTTAAGAGCTGGAGATAGAGATTTATGAGTCATCAGTACAAAAATGTTATTTTAAGCCATAGAAGAGGATGAGATCACCTAGAAAGGGAATTTGGAGAGAAAAGAGGGTGGACAACAGAGTTCAGGGTTAGCAGAGGAGGAGGAATCAGAAATGGAAATTAAGAAGGAGCAAAGTTGAGGCTGGAGGAAAGTCAAGAGTGAGGGGTGTTGTGAAAACCAAGCAGAGATATTTCTGCGAGAAGGGAAGTCAAGCACTGAAAGTTGATGAGTACCCTGATCCAGCTTCCTGCTTTATGTTTCTCTTGAGCATCCACAATACCATGCCCATCTCTCTATCTTTTGATCCTCCTGGAAAGAACTATTAGTTTATGATTATGGAATAGTTGTTTGTATTATTATTCCCTTTGGTCAGTTCAGGAAGCACTTGGGTCTCTGCTCCAACATTGACATCACTGGTGGTAACTGCTTACTTGCTGGAGGAGGTCATTTAACATCTCAGAGGCTTGGTTTTCACTTTTGTTTCCTGCCAATAACAATACTCACATTAGAGTCTTATTGTGGGAATTAATTAATATAATGTATAAAGGGTACTAAGCTAAGTGCCTGGCAAAAGGTAATTAGATCACAAATGGTAGTTTTTATTAGCTTTTCCCCAGATGCTAATTGGCTAAGTATGGAAATGGTTCACCATTGAGGTATCCTGGGAATATGAATTGGTGATTGTTTAGGACAATGTTGAAGAGGTGGTATCTACATACTGTTGCTATAGCATAGAAGCCAATCACTCAAGCTCTAATTAAATGCCGCCTGCTGCTCCAGCCCCAACTAGCACGCACTCATCCTTTTGAGTCAGGATGTGTAAAATTCAGGTAAGTGATGTTTTAAGAGATTGCTCGTCAATGGTAGAAACGTATCTCTGTGCTTCTCGTGAAAAATTATCCAGGCCTGTAGGTACATCAGGCTGCGAGGGAGCAGATAAAGTAGGGGTAGGGGCCTCTGTAGAACCAGAGAGGATCATGAACTTCATTAAAATAAGCAAGCATTTCGCCACCTTCATCACCTCACAAACCTGTCTTAGCCTCTGAAGCCCAGCAGAGTGGGTCAGGGATATAATTGAGCAAGTGTCTCGGATTCATTTCCCAGAAAATGAGGCTGTTAGCCCTAGCTGCCCTCTGAGAGGTTTTCGTTAAGCTGTGTACAATTCCTCTGAAACGGTTACAGTTCCTCTCATGGTCTCTCTGTACCAGCCCCTGTTGTGGGTGGAGGCGGCTGGGTGGCGGTCGCCACCCTGGAGTAGAGTAGGGAGTCAGTACTGATGGAGATGTAGCAGGGCCTTCCTCCCAGCTGACACCCCCAGTCTCTTCCAGGGTATCTCATCTCAAGTTTTGAAATAGGACTTTCACCACACCTCCCTTACAAACACCAATTTTTTTAGTTCAAATTGACCTGTTCAGTTAATTTTCCCTTGAGAGGAGACATCATGCTGGCTTCATTGTCAAGAAGGTCATAAGCTAACTAAGGAACTATACCTCAGTTTAAGTCTTGATTCTGTCACTTAAGATCTCTGTGATCTTGATGAAATTGATTAGTTGCTCTAATCCTTGTTCCTCATCTACAAAATGAGACTGATTAATGTTGCTTAGCCTATTGTTTAGATTAATAAATTAACCAATATGAAGGACTTAGTATTATTTACCTAACATTATTGAGTCTTTGATGGCAACCCACTCCAGTACTCTTGCCTGGAAAATTCCAGACTGGGGAGCCTGGTGGGCTACAGTCCGTGGGGTCACAAAGAGTCGGACACGACTGAATGACTTCACTTCACTTGGGCTTCCCTGATGGTGAAGAATCAGTCTGCAATTCAGGAGACCCAGGTTTAGTCTGTGGGTTGGGAAGATTCCCTGGAGAAGGGAATGTCTACCCACCCCAGTATTTTTGCCTGGAGAATTTCTTTGCAACCCATGGACTGTCCATGGAATTCTCTCGGCCAGAATACTGGAGTAGGTAGCCTTTCCCTTCTCCAGAGATCTTTCCAACCCAGGGATCAAACCCAGGAAGCACAACTGAGTCTCTAATAAATGTTGAGAAGATTTGTCTCTATTATCTAAGGATACGGCTTCCCAGGTGGTGCTAGTGGGAAAGAATCCACCTGCCAATGCAGGAGACTGAACAAATGTGAGTTCAGTCTGGATTGGGAAGATTCCCCAGAGGAGGAAATGGCACCCCACTCAAGTATTCTTGCCTGCAAAATTCCATGGACAGAGAAGCCTGATGGGCTGCAGTCCATGGGGCTGCCAAGAGTTGGACTCAGCTGAGCAACTGAGCACAAGTAGGAATACTGAGAAGCTCGTTTTAAGAGGCTTCTTCATGTTGTTTTCACTAGTGGTATTTTACATATTGTTGGTGGTTTCAGCATTTTATTACTTCTCTCTGATGCTCTGAAGAAAGAGATACCATGTTGGAAGCACTTAGGAAACAAACTTTATGATATAGTGGAGAAAAAGACACATTCTGTAGTTTTATATTTATAATAACTGCTAACCCATCAAACAAAATGTCATCACAGAGGTGGAGTCATTTAACTGAATATGTTTATCTTTAGGGTGTTTTCAGCTGCATGTAATAGAAAACTGACAGAAATTGGCCTAAATTATAAGAAAGTGTATCTCACAAAGCTCCAAGGCCAGAAGTAGGATAAACTCAGCCCAGTTCTGAAGGCTCCACTGTCTCCACATCTATGCCATCCTGTCCTCAAAGGCTGGTTGTTCCTTTCAGACTTGTCCCTCTCTGGCCCCAGGTGGGCGGGTAGAATGCCAGGCATCACCTGTAGATACAACCACGTCTAGAGAAACAAGGGCCATTTTCCCTCATGTCTCTTTCTCATAGGATCCTACTGATGACTGTAAGAAATCACTAGCATTTGCAACCTTCTGCGTGATTCCTATGCTTTTCACTCATACAACAGCTTCCTTAGGCATGTAGATGATCTCAGGAGTTCAGCTCGAACAACTTGCCAGCCCAGCATCCCAAGGTCCTCTCTTCCCTCTTGTCTATCTTTTTCCACATGGGCAATTGCACGTTTTAAAGTCTTTTACTAACTGAACCTCATTCCTTGTTCCAACTGTTTTTATCAATCTGGGTTATCTGTCACAAGCAGCAGAAAACAACTCCGGCTGATTTAGGCAGGAGATAAATTTACTTTAAATGTACTAAATAGTTCAGAATGATCTTGAATTGTCTTCTGCTATAAAGGACATTATGGAGACCCTTGGCAAAATCTGAATAAAGTCTTTTGCAAATGAGATAATAGTATTGTATCTATATTTATTTGGTGATTGTGAAAATTGTGCTGTGATTATATAAGAGAATTTCTTTTTATTGACTACACAATGACATTTTAGGGAAAAGATATCCTGTCTCCAATTTACTACTAAGCAGTTTAGGAAAAATACACACGCAGACAGAAGGGTAAAGCAGTATAGAGTAATATTAACATAGAGAAATTGGGTGAAGGGTAGTCAGAGATTTTTTGAACTACTCCTGTGACTTTTTGTGTGGTTTCTTATTAGTTATTTTTAATTGGAGAATAACTGCTTTATAATATTGTGTTGGTTTCTGCCATATGTCAACATAAATCAGCAAGAAGTATACCTATGTCCCCTCCCTCCTGAACCTCCTTCTCACCTCCCAACCCATGCCACCCTCTAGGTTGTCACAGAGCGTCAGATTTGAGCTCCCTGCATCATACAACACATTTCCCCTGGCTATCTAATTTTACATGTAGTAATGTGTATGTTTCCACGCTACTTTCTCAATTCATCCCACCCTGTCCTTCCCCCAGTGTGTCTACAAGTATGTTCTCTGTCTGCGTCTCCATTTCTGCCCTTCAGATAGGTTCATCAGTACCATCTTTCTAGATTTTCATATAGATGTCTTAATAGACGATGTTTATCTTTCTCTTTCTGACTTACTTCACTGTGTATAATAGGCTCTAGGCTCATCCCACTCATTAGAACTGACTCAAACGTGTTCCTTTTTATGGCTCAGTGTGTTGGTTTTTATATCCAGTAAAAAATTGTTTTTAAATTTTTTTGCAAAGAGATACTGGCTAAGGTAGCAGTGTTGTAGCAAGTCCAGCAACATGCTTTAATATATCACTGAAGACAATGAGGACGATCCTTAATGAATAGCTCAGGAGTGGCCTAGATTGCAAGTGGTTCAGACTGAAAACATTCAGAGTCAGAAACAGTGCCTCAGATGACTCCATGAAGCACAGCCCTGTGGACAGAGCTGTCACCTCCATGGTGTACTGCTGGCCACGGAGGTTTGCACTGCCACTGTGGCTGGTGCGTGGCACTCTGCTCCCCATCAGCACGATTGCAGCTGCTGCTCACGGATCATCTTTTTACCATGCCAGAGACTGGCAGAGACTTGTCTCAAGGGCCTTTGTATTTTAGTTTCACCATATTAGGTTTCAAGTCTGGGATGTAGGAATCAGTTTAAGAGAGTCCAAGTCATGGATCTTTCAGTTCAGTTCAGTCGCATCTGACTCTTTGCAAACCCATGAATCGCAGCACGCCAGGCCTCCCTTTCCATCACCAACACCTGGAATTCACCCAAACTCATGTGTATCAAGTTGCTGATACCATCCAGCCATCCCATCCTCTGTTGTCCCCTTCTCCTCCTGCCCTCAATCCCTCCCAGCATCAAATGTTTTTCCAGTGGGTCAACTCTTCCCATGAGGTGGCCAGGTTGGAGTTGGAGTTTCAGCCTCAGCATCAGTCCTTCCAATGAATACCCACATCTCCTTTAGGATGGACTGGTTGGATCTTCTTGCAGTCCAAGAGACTCACAAGAGTCTTCTCCAGGACCACAGTTCAAAAGGATCAATTCTTCAGTGCTCAGCTTTCTTCACAGTCCAACTCTCAAATCCATACATGACCACTGGAAAAACCATAGCCTTGATGACACGGACCTTTGTTACCACAGTAACATCTCTGCTTTTGAATATCCTATCTAGGTTGGTCATAACTTTCCTTCCAAGGAGTAAGCGTCTTTTAATTTTATGGCTGCAGTCACCATCTGCAGTGATTTTGGAGCCCAGAAAAATAAAGTCAGCCACTGTTTCCACTGTTTCCCCATCTATTTGTCATGAAGTGATGGGACCAGATGCCATGGTCTTACTTTTCTGAATGTTTAGCTTTAAGCCAACCTTTTCACTCTCCGCTTTCACTTTCATCAAGAGGCTTTTTAGTTCCTCTTCACTTTCTGCCATAAGGGTTGTGTCATCTGCATATCTGAGGTTATTGATATTTCTCCCGGCAATCTTGATTCCAGCTTGTGCTTCTTCCAACCCAGCATTTCTCATGATGTACTCCACATAAAAGTTAAATAAGCAGGCTGACCATATACAGCCTTGATGTACTCCTTTTCCTATTTGGAACCAGTCTGTTGTTCCATGTTCAGTTCTAACTGTTGCTTCCTGACCTGCATATAGGTTTAACATGAGGCAGGTCATGTGGTCTGGTATTCCCATCTCTTTCAGAATTGTCCACAGTTTATTGTGATCCACACAGTCAAAGGCTTTGGCATAGTCAATAAAGCAGAAATAGATGTTTTTCTGGAACTCTCTTGCTTTTTCCATGATCCAGCGGATGTTGGCAATTTGCTCTCTGGTTCCTCTGACTTTTCTAAAACCAGCTTAGACATCTGGAAGTTCACAGTTCATGTATTTCTGAAGCCTGGCTAGGAGAATTTTGAGCATTACTTTACTAGTGTGTGAGATGAGTGCAATTTGTGCGGTAGTTTGAGCATTCTTTGGCATTGCCTTTCTTGGGGATTGGAATGAAAACTGACCTTTTCCAGTCCTGTGGCCACTGCTGAGTTTTCCAAATTTGCTGGCATATTGAGTGCAGCACTTTCACAGCATCATCTTTCAGGATTTGAAATAGTTCTACTGGAATTCCATCACCTCCTCTAGCTTTGTTTTTAGTGATTCTTTCTAAGTAAGGCCCAGTTGAGTTCACATTCCAGGATGTCTGGCTCTAGGTGAGTGATCACACCATCGTGATTATCTGGGTCGTGAAGATCTCTCTTGTACAGTTCTTCTGTGTATTCTTGCCACCTCTTCTTAATATCTTCTGCTTCTGTTAGGTCTATACCATTTCTGTCCTTTATCGAGCCCATCTTTGCATGAAATGTTCCCTTGGTATCTCTCATTTTCTTGAAGAGATCTCTAGTCTTTCCCATTCTGTTGTTTTCCTCTTACCTACGCACAAATCTGGCTTTGTGACCATCAGGAAATTTCAGTCTCTAGAGTGACACCCAAGTCATCATGCTTTGCCACAAAGGGAGGGATTCTTCAAGGAGGAGTGGGTTTCAGACACCACACAACCCACAAGAGTGACCAGTGTCCATTGTATGATAGTGTTTGCACTCCTCTCCCTTAAAGTGTCAGAATTCTGGATGTTGTTCCATTGAAGGTGGGAGCAAATAAAAATGTGTTTCTTTCAAAGCGGAAAGAGTGAATTATTCACAGATGTTGGACTCTAACTGGCATGTATACTCACAGTGGGGGTTAATATAGAAGAAATTACCATTGGTGAGATTTAACTACCCTCTGACATTACATGGAAAAACTGAAACTTTTGTTTTCAGTTGGATTTCTTTTATTCTCGATATTCTTTATTCTGGACATTGTTTTTTTCATTCTGTCTCACATGCTTTTTAAAATTTTCCCCTCTTCTTTTCTTTTCATAAATATGATTTGGTTATTTTTCATAAGACTTTTGCTTTTGTCTCAGAAGATACTCAGTTGTTGTCTCTCAAAAAGAAAATCCAGTCCACAACTCTGGTCCAGTTTTAGTGTAAAGCAGAGACTCTACACACTTTTGTTTCTTACCCAAACCTTGTTTTATTATGTAATATAAATGTCTATAACTTAATATTGAGGTCTTAAGTTCCAACCGTCTAATAGTGTGTTAAGTGCTGTCTGTGCATTAAGCATTAAGAATACTTTTTTGTTCCTCCTATCTAGTTGGAAAAGAAAGACTCATAATTCAGTTTAGGAAAAAACAGCAGTGTCGTATAATTCTTAAGAGCATAATATTTTATTTTTATAAATGCTCCCAGTAAAGAAGTGATTAGAGGAAAATAGAAAGATATGAGAAATTGTACTTTAAAAGAATTTGACATTTGGTTGGAATTGTTATGTTATATGATGGTCCAAAGTTTCTTCAGAGGGATTGAGGGAATTTTAACGTTTCATTTGGCAGTCAGATCTGGAGATGAATTTAACTGGCCTTCAGTAGTCCTGGCCTGTTCCTGAGAGAGAGAGAAATGATTGAGAGGGAGGGGTGGAGAGGAAGAAGAAGACTTTACTTACTCTCCTTCAGGGATGATTCAGGTGGACAGTCTGAATTATGGGTCTTATTGGCAGCAAGTCAGTATTGCCACAGTGGATTACTGCAAGATGCTTTAGCTGGGGACCACTTTGAAAACCACTCATCAATTACAGTTGGCATCTGGCATAGTAGCATGGAGTACCCTTGATGGCTTTTGTCCAGGAAATTTGAAGAAACCTGTTGTGTCTGATCTCATCTAACCACTTCTTCCTTCACGGATGACCCTTCTTACCTTATAGACCTCAACTGTTGATCCCAGACCTGCCAGTCCAAGCTGTATATCAATTATTAAAGCCCAGTGCAGGACAGTGACTTTATAAATAGTCTCAGCAATGATCAAGACCAACATTAGTATCTGTTAAACCACTGAGTGATTCTGTGGTCTCTAGTCCAAAGTGAAAGGATCAAATCTGAGATTTCTAGATACCTGACTCACATTAGGGTAAAGCAAAAGTCCAGACTTTTTCAGAATTAATTTGCTATAGCTGTTGCTTATTTGGGGCTTTCTCGGTGGCTCAGCTGGTAAAGAATCCCCTTGCCAGTGCAGGAGATAAAAGAGACATAGGTTTGATCCCTGGATCAGGAAGATCCCCTAGAAAAGGAAATGGCAACCCACTCCTGTATTCTTGCATGTGAAATTTCATGGACAGAGAAACCTTGCAGGCCACAGTCATAGTTAAGAACTACAGCTGGTGAGCTTATTCACAAAACAAAAACAGACTCACAGACTTACAGAATGAATTTATGGTTGCCAGAAAGGGAGGATGGGAGGAAGTGATAGGGAGTTTGGGATCGACATGTATACTTCGGTATATTTAAAATGAATAACCAACAAGAATGTGCTGTATAGCACAAGGAGCTCTGACCAATGTTTTGTGGAAGCCCGGATGGGAGAGGAGTTGAGGGAGAGTAATACATGTACATGTATGCCTGAGTCCCTTTTCTGTCCACCTGAGATTTTCATGACGTTGTTAATTGGCTATATCTCAATATAAAATAAGACATTAAAATTTAAAAAGAGAACTAGAATTGAGTAACTACAAATAATAAAAAGTGTTTTTACTCATACATCTCATAAAAATGGGAGAATATCCATGTCATGTCTTCTTTCTCATAGCTTCCTGTTCCTTCATCCCATAGCTGTTCTACACAGGGCAGTTCTCCATATTCTCTGCCCCCAGTCCAGGCTACTTACTTTCTTCTCTGTGGCCTCCCTTCAGCCTTGGTCCTTATTGTGTAGACTGACTTAGTTGCTTTGGCTTAGTCCTTCCTCCTACCTTCTCTTTCTGGGCCTGCCTCTCTGCAGCCATATCCCAGATTCTGCATGACAAATGTTCTAGTACCTGGACTGGGAAAGACTCCCGAGCAGAAGAGGTGAAATAGGGGGGAAAACAGGAAACACACACTCGTAAAGCTTGTTGCAGTTGCGCATGGTAGAGCTGATTACATGAAATGAGTGATGTTTCTTGTTTCTTAGCTTTGAAAGCATTTAATATGCCTCCCAGGTAGTTTTCTGATTTGGTAAACCACAGAAGAAAAAAAAAAGAAAATTTGTAATGCTTTCTAGAATTATTTTGTCAGAATCCTGCTTCAAATTGTGGAAACAAATTTTCCAGTGAATCTGATTCTGGATGTAGTTTCATGAATAGAAAATCTGTCTCTTCTATCTGCACTCAGAGTTGATGGGCTCCTGTGAAATTTCACACCTGTGCTCACCAGGCAACGTGCTCAACATGGGTGAAATGGGAATGTAAAGGCGCATCCCATCTTCAGGACCGACTGCATGATAGACAGACAGACGGAGGGGTGATTGCAACATGTGAAGAAAAATGTACCAGTGGGGTTGTATGTATCAGGCAATGGGAACACAAGGTGGGAAGCATCTACATTTGTCTGCAGGAGGTGAACCTTAAACTAATTCCCCCAAAATGAATCATTCTGCATTGCACAGAAAAGGAAGGTATGAGAAGACATAAGAGGCAGAAAGAAATGGAGCTGAAAGAAAATAATTGAAACCAAGTGTGACTGGCCAGGTTCCCTTCAGTCTACACAGTAAGGGATCTTGGTTTTCCTCATGGGGAGTTCAGAAACTTTTGAATCACTTCTACAGTCACCATGGCAGTGGTTCTCAGTGTGGCCTGCTGGCTAACTGGTAGGCTCAGGCTCAGAGGCTCAGAGGTTTTCTTTTTGCTGGTAGAGTGCAATTGAACAGTGCACCTGGCTTCCCTGTGTATCAGTTTTCTCATCTATGAAATGAGGATATTCCCTTTCCCAGGGTTGTAGTGAAGATTTAATTCATCCCTAAGGCATTTAGAACTGTACCTAGCATAGGTATTAGAGTGAAAAAAGAAAAAAAAATGAACTGTTTTGTGCATTCTCTTTCAAACATCAATAAATTGAATGTTCTACAACATTCCAAGGTTTGAGCTTCTAACAGGGTTGGCCTTGGGAGTAATTAGGTCAATCAGACAATACTCTGTATGTTGCAAGAAGGGTCATGTGAGCTGTCCTCTGTTCTGCCATGTCTTCTCTATTTAGGAAGGAAAGTCTTGATACTCGCTGGTTAAACATTACTAGTATCTGAAGATAGTTGACAATTAAATCATTATTAAGCACTAATATCTGGATGTAATAAAGTTATCAGAGATGAGGACATAGCCTAGAGAGGATGGGTCACAAACCTGGTAAGCTGAAGGCACAACATGAAAAATAAAGGAATAAAAATTAATTTTTGTTTGTAGCATAATATACGATTTAAACTTTGTTCACAATATAAATATTAATTATTGTTTATGAAACACTTTAACATGTTATCTCATTATAGAGTTAAATTTATCTTAAGAGATGTAGGTAGAGCATCTTTCACTATTAAGAATGTATCCATTTTTTTAAGAATGTATCCATTTTTTGATTGGGTCGTTTATTTTTCTGGAATTGAGCTGCATAAGTTGCTTGTATATCTTTGAGATTAGTTGTTTGTCAGTTGCTTCATTTGCTATNCATGAAGCCCATGAAAGCGACACCACAGTCATGACATCATCTCCCGCCTCTTTGTCTATCTTTCCACCCTCCTCCCTGCCCCCGGCCCTTCCAAGGAGTCACTCCGCTTTCTGTCACTAGAGATTAGTTTGAATTTTCTGTGCTTATATATATATGGAATCAATTGTTTGGCATCTCTAACTTAGCCAATTCTTGGAGAGGTATCAGTTTCTTTGAGATCTATCTATGTGGTTGTGTGTATCAGTAAATCATTCTTTATCCTGTTATATAAATATACCATGCTTTGTTTATTTGTTCAGTTACGGATGTACATCTGGGTTGTTTCCAGTTCTTGGCTATTATAAAGTTTCTATAAACATTCAAGTACAAGGCATTATTCAGATGTAGTCTTTCTTTTCTCATGAGTGAATACCCAAGAATTGAATCAGTAGCTGGATTATATGGCAGGCTTATGTCTAACTGTTAAAGAAACTGCCAAAGAAATAAAAATAAAGAAACTGCCTGTGTCCCAAAGCAATTGTCCTATTTTACATTTCCACCAGTAGTGTGTGAGTTCTGTTTTTTCCACACCCACCTCAACATTTGGTGTGGACATTCTTCTTAATTCTGTTCCTTCTAGTAGACGTGCAGTAATCGGTCATCATAATCTCAGCTTGCGTTTACTTATTGGCTGGTGATGTTGAACATCTTTTGTGTACTTAATTGCCACCTATATATCTTCTTTAATGAAGTGCCAATTGAAACCTTTTGCTTACCAAGAAAAGATTGGCTTCATTGTTTTATTGAGTTTTGAGAGTTCTTTGTATTCTGGGTAAATATTCTTCTTTTGGGGGACTTAACCTGGTGGTCCAGTGGTTAAGATGTCACCCTTCTAAGGCAGGGAGTTTGTGTTCAGTCCCTGGTCAGAGAGCTAAAATTCCACATGCTTTGAGATACTTACTCCTTGGAAGGAAAGTTATGACCAACCTAGATAGCATATTCAAAAGTAGAAACATTACTTTGCCTACTAAGGTCTGTCTAGTAAGGCTGTGGTTTTTCCAGTAGTCACATATGGATGTGAGAGTTGGACTGTGAAGAAAGCTGAGCGTCAAAGAATTGATGCTTTTGAACTGTGGTGTTGGAGAAGACTCTTGAGAGTCCCTTGGACTGCAAGGAGATCCAACCAGTCCATTCTGAAAGAAATCAGCCCTGGGTGTTCTTTGGAAGGACTGATGTTGAAGCTGAAACTCCAGTACTTTGGCCACCTCATGTGAAGAGTTGACTCATTGGATTGGGGGCAGGAGGAGAAGGGGATGACAGAGGATGAGATGGCTGGATGGCATCATGGACTTGATGGGCGTGAGTCTGAGTGAACTCCGGGAGTTAGTGATGGACAGGGAGGCCTGGCATGCTGCGATTCATGGGGCCGCAAAGAGTTGGACACGACTGAGCCAGTGAACTGAACTGAACTTGAGGCCAAAAAAAACCAAGACGCAAACCAGAAGCAATATTGTAACAAATTTTTAAACACTTTAAAAATAATCCACATCAAAAAGAGCTTTAAAAAAAACTTTTTTTTTTTTTCTGCATCCAGCTTGTAGGGTAGTTCCCTGACCAGGGACTGAACCTGTGCCCCAGTAGTGAAAGTGCTGGGTTCTAACCACTGGACAGCCAGAGAATTCTTGCTTATTGTTGCCCTTGTTCTTTAGTTACTAAGTCATGTCGCACTCTTCGCAACTCATGGACTGTAGCCCACCAGGCTCCTCTGTCTGTGGGATTTCCCAGGCAAGAATCCTGGAGTGGGGTGCCACTTCCTTCTCCAGGGCATCTTCCTGACCCAGGGATCGAACCTGGGTCTGCTGCATTGGCAGTTGCATTCTTTACCACTGAGACACCTGGGAAGCCCAGAGAATCACTGCTAATATCTGTTAATAAGACGCTTTGTGTCTGTATCACGGTGGATATTTGTCTGCACTTTCCTTGTGTCTCTTTCTGGTTTTGGCGTTAGAGCACTGCTCATAGAATGAGTTGATGAGTAGTGTCTCCACTTCAGTCATCGCTTTCCGGTGGCTCAGAGGTTAAAGCGTCTGCCCCCAATGTGGGAGACCCGGGTTCAATCCCTGGGTCGGGAAGATCCCCCTGGAGAAGGAAATAGCAACTTACTCCAGTATTTTTGCCTGGAGAATCCCATGGACGGTGGAGCCTCTTCAGTTTTCTAGAAGAGTTTACTTGGAATTAGATTAATTTCTTCCATACATGTTTGGCAGAACTCCTTCAGACCTCTCTGGGCCTGAAGTTTTCTTTATTGGAAGGTTTTAACCTCAAATTCAATTTCTTTAATAGATATAGGGCTATTCCAGTTACTTGTTTCTTCTTAAATGTGCTTTGATAGTTTGTATCTTTCAAGAAATTTGTTCATTTCATCTAGGTTGTTGGCACAACAACAAAAGTTTGTTGGCATAAAGTTATAATATTTTTTTATTATCCCTTTTAATATATATAGAATTTGTAGTAATACTGGTATTACCTGATATTGCTAATTTGTGCTTTCTCTTTCTCTTTTTTTTGACTGATCATTGGCTGGAGTTTTACCTGCTCATATAACTACCTTTTGTATTCATTAATTTTTCTATTTTATAGTCCATTGATTTCTGCTCTGATCTTTTTTTTTTTTTTTCCTTTCTTCTGCTTTCTAGGGTTTCTTTCTTTTTTTCACATTCCTTAGGGTGGAAATGGAGGTAACTGAGATGTTTTTTCCCAATGTAGGAGTTTAGTGCCATGAATTTTCCTGTAAGTACAACTTCTAAGTTCTCTACCCAATACCTTATGGGTTATGAGATTTTCCACTCTAGCTGGTGGGAGAAGACACTATTCCTATCCCTGTGCAAGCTTCAGGGATTGTCCAATATTCTATTTTATAGTCCATTGATTTCTGCTCTGATCTTTTTTTTTTTTTTTCCTTTCTTCTGCTTTCTAGGGTTTCTTTCTTTTTTTCACATTCCTTAGGGTGGAAATGGAGGTAACTGAGATGTTTTTTCCCAATGTAGGAGTTTAGTGCCATGAATTTTCCTGTAAGTACAACTTCTAAGTTCTCTACCCAATACCTTATGGGTTATGAGATTTTCCACTCTAGCTGGTGGGAGAAGACACTATTCCTATCCCTGTGCAAACTTCAGGGATTGTCCAATACTTTTGATGATTCTTTTCTTGTCCTCTGGTTACATATATTGGTCAGTACTCAGTTGAATTCTTTAGGCGAGGGGTACCCTCTGCAGTTCTCCACAGTTTTCTCCAGAGTTCCCCTTTGTATTATCTCATAACCAACTCTGATATCTCTAGCCATATTAGCCTTCCAGACTCAAGCTGTGTCTGCTGTCAGTTAGGGAAACCACCAGGCTCTGCCTGGGCCTCCTTTCCTGGACTGTAGCCCGTAAACCCTTGTCTGTAAGCTGGGGCAGTTACTAGGCTTACATCTTTTGCTTCTCATCTCTTAGGGATCACTGTCCTGTGTTGCCTGATATCTCATGTCCTGAGAGTTGCTGTTTCATACATTTTGTTTGTTTTTTAGTTGTTTCCGGTGTCAGCTGTTTTTACGCACAACACTTCTGACATCAGATGTCTGGTTTGTTGTTGTTTTCCACATCAACAGCCAGTTCTCCAACTCTGAACACCAACTGGGTGTTGCACAGTTCAATTCAATTTTGATGCTGCCTACTTCAAGTTAGTGTCAGACTTCACAGCTTTAAGAGCTCAGTCATAGCCCAGAAAATTAAAAAAACAAAACCCCACTTTTTAGTTGAATTACAGAGATTTATTCTCAGACAACTCCATATACCCACGTCTACATGGAAACATTTATTATTAACTTTAACCAAATGTAAGTTCATGTGCTGGACACACGGTGAGGCCTAATGAACTGAAATGTCAGAGTTTAGAGCAGAAAAAGGTTTATTGAAGGGCCAAGCAAGGAGAATGAGCAACTCATGCTCAATAACTCCTAAGTCCCTGATGGTTTTCAGGGAGAAGTTTTTATGGGCAATATTTAGGGTGTGAAAGGGTGTGACTTTCTTCAGATTGGTTGGTGGTAAGGTAACAGGATAATGTTCCAGGAATCTTGTGCTTTTTAGCCTGAAGTTAGCATCCTCCACCTGGATGGGGGCCTTAGTTCCTGCAGAAGAACTCAAAGATCCTTTATATATATTTTATAAGAAGGACCCTACCCCACTGGTATACTCTTGTTTCTTGACTGCTTCTTCGATTCCCTCCTTCCCAGATTCGTAACTGAATTGGAACTTGGAAGGTCAAGGAGGCTGAATGAAGCCTATTTCTTAGAAACAAGAAATGAGGACAGAAAGGAATTTGTGCCTGGGAGGGCCCCATAGGGTCATGCTCTGTTTTAATATTAACAGTTAGTTTAAATTAATAATACTTCTGGAAAATAAACACAGATATTAGAAAATTTACAAATTTTTACATCAAACAAAAATTCGATACAACTTTCAAACATGGGCGTCAGTGGCCACGGAAGCCTCTAGACTGAGAGTAACCGGTGAGAACTTGGGCGGTGTTGTAGTGCCATGTATGTTTCTGAACCTGCTTCCTATCTCTGTGTCCCTCCCGTCCCCGCCTCTGAAGCCGCACTATTAACAGTTAGTTTAAATTAATAATACTTCTGGAAAATAAACACAGATATTAGAAAATTTACAAATTTTTACATCAAACAAAAATTCGATACAACTTTCAAACATGGGCGTCAGTGGCCACGGAAGCCTCTAGACTGAGAGTAACCGGTGAGAACTTGGGCGGTGTTGTAGTGCCATGTATGTTTCTGAACCTGCTTCCTATCTCTGTGTCCCTCCCGTCCCCGCCTCTGAAGCCGCACGGGCCTGTGAAGATGGTCACTGCAGGAGCCTCATGGGCCTATGAGGATGATCACTGCAGGAAGAACGCTGCAGGCAGTAGAGGGGCTACATTTATGTTGGTGTTGCAGAAGAGTCAACTCTTTTCTTTTTTTTTTTAACAATCTTTTTTTTTTTTTTAAGTCTTTATTGAATTTGTTACAACACTGCTTTGCTGCTTTGGTTTTTTGGCCACAAGGCATATGGGATCCTAGCTCCTCAACCA
>SJXQ01012621.1:0-66837 GCA_006408695.1 Aepyceros melampus
AAAAAAAAAAAGACTTGACAAAGATACTATAAGAAAAGAAAATTAAACAAAATAATATTTTTTATGAACAAAGGTGCAAATATTCTCAATAAAATATTGGAAATTAAAACTAGAAATACTGTAAAAATGCAATTCAGTTCAGTTCAGTTGCTCAGTCATGTCCAACTCTGCGACCCCATGAATTGCAGCACTCCAGGCCTCCCTGTCCATCACCAACTCTCAGAGTTTACTCAAACTCAATGTCCATCGAGTCGGTGATGCCATCCAGCCATCTCATCCTCTGTCATTCCCTTTTCCTCTTGCCCCCAATCCCTCCCAACATCAGAGTCTTTTCCCATGAGTCAACTCTTCACATGAGGTGGCCAAAGTACTGGAGCTTCAACTTTAGCATCATTCCTTCCAAAGAAATCCCAGGGCTAATCTCCTTCAGAATGGACTGATTGGATCTCCTTGCAGTCCAAGGGACTCTCAAGAGTCTTCTCCAACACCACAGTTCAAAAGCATCAATTCTTCAGCGCTCAGCCTTCTTCACAGTCGAACTCTCACATCCATACATGACCACAGGAAAAACCATAGCCTTGACTAGATGGACATTAGTCGGCAAAATAATGTCTCTGCTT
Organism: Aepyceros melampus; assembly: GCA_006408695.1. NCBI lineage: Eukaryota > Metazoa > Chordata > Mammalia > Artiodactyla > Bovidae > Aepyceros > Aepyceros melampus. The sequence continues at coordinate 621 of SJXQ01012621.1, forward strand.
TTGAATATGCTATCTAGGTTGGTCATAACTTTTCTCCAAGGAGTAAGCGTCTTTTAATTTCATGGCTGCAGTTGCCATCTGCAGTGATTTTGGAGCCCCCAAAAATAAAGTTTGACACTGTTTCCACTGTTTCCCCTTCTATTTCCCATGAAGTGATAGGACCAGATGCCATGATCTTTGTTTCCTGAATGTTGAGCTTTAAGCCATAGTTTCCCACAGATTCAAAGTTAGTTGACCTGAATACCAATCTATTAAATGAAAGACATTAACTGAAAATTAAGAAAAAGTATATGATCATCTGAAAACAAGCAAGGAAAGTATTTGAAGAATCTGAAAGCCATTCATGATTAAAAGTTCTCAGCAAAATAAGAACGGAAGGACATTTCTGCAGCCTATTAGAGAATTTCAATAAAACACTCGTGGCTGAGAAAGCAGTTTCCAATTTTGCATGTAAGGAGCTTAGAAGTGTACTCCATCTTAACAGTAAGTGAAAAGCTGAACAGACTGAGTAAAAACTCTGTTGAATCCATAGAAAGCAGAGGACACAGGGCCAAGTGCTGGCCCCAAACTGGAGCAGGGAGTCATGGTTTATCAGACCAGAGACTCAAGAGCAGAAACCCCCACAGGAACCAGTGCCAGAAGGATAATCTTAAATGGTAATTGGTGCATTGCTGGAGGTTCACGTGGGCAAATCTGAGAGTTACAAATTTTAGGGAACCCATCATAATGGGAACCCCATAATTTTGTAGCACTTACCTCTTACAGCTTAACCAGATTACCATACTAATATCTGAGTAACACCTCCTTGTACTTCTACCAAGAGGTGGGAAAAGGAACCATTTTGATAAACCCCATAGCACTCTGTTCTTAAAGGGCTGTCATCAAGGGAAGCAAGTTAACCAGATCCTACATTACAGGGGTTTCATCAGTGCCTAACTGACAAGAGGGGACAAAAATACCCAACACTAGTCTACTCCACACGTCTAGTCCCATCTGGAGGAGAAAAAAAGAAAGAAAGAAAGAAAAACCCAAGAAATTCTTGTGAAGTTTACTATCTGAGCCATAGACTCACTAAAATACTGATAACTGTCTACATACGCATAATGGAAGAATAACAGAAGAATAAAAAACAAAAAGCAGTAGAAGAAATATTTAAAACAATAGTGACTGAGAGTTTCTCCAAAATTAATGTCAGACATCAAACCACAGATCCAGGAAACTCAGATAAAGAGAATAAATGCAAACCCAAACCAAGGAAAAACAGAAAAAGCCCACACTGCACCTCGGCATGTTATTTTCAAACTACAGAACTCAAAAGACAAAAACACTTCACACACAGAAGAACAAAGAAGAATTACATCTGACTTCTTGGGAACTATGCAAGCAAGAAAAAAATGAGATGAAATAATAATATTGATGATAATGAATAATAATAATAATAATGAAATAAAGGGCTGAGATTTAAAATTTCCACCAACCTAGAATTCTGTGTCCTACAAAATTGTGCTTCAAAAGTGAAGAAAAATAAACAGTTTCTCAGACACATAAAAACTGAGTATTATGCCAGTAGACATTCTTTGCCAGAAATGTAAGAGTACCTTAGAGGGAAAGAAAATAATTTAGGTCAGAAATTTGAAATATAAAATAAGGAAGACCATCAAAAGTGAAGGTAAAATTAAACTTTTATTTTTCTCATTTTTAATTAATCTAAAATGTAACAGTTCAATGGAAAAAGAAATGGCAACCTACTCCAGTGTTTTTGCTTGGAAAATCCCATGGACAGAGGAGCCTAACAGGCTACAGTCCATAGGGTTGCAAAGAGTCGGACCTGACTGAGCAAATAACAATAATAGTTCAAAATAATGATACCAGCAATCTATTTGATTATGACTGTGTATATATGTTTATATATGTGTGTGTGCATGCTAAGCTGCTTGAATCATGTCCAACTCTCTGTGACTTTATGGATTGTAGCCTGCCTGGGGTGCCCCTCTGTCCATGGGATTCTCCAGGCAAGAATACTGGAGTGGGTTGCCATGCCCTCTTCCAGGAGATCTCCATCCAGAGATTAAGCTCTCATTTCTTAAATCTGCTGCATTTGACAGGTGGGTTCTTTAACACTAGCACTACCTGGGAAGCCCCTATACATACATACATATATATATATATATATATATATATATATATATGCTTATATATAAGTTAAATGAATTACAGTAATGACAATTGACTGGAGAGAGGAATTAGGATTGTCTTGCTAGTATACATTGCACACACTCTCTGTAAAGTGGTTATACATCACAGTTAATCCTTGGACAAAATAGGAGCTGGGGAAGCCAACCCCCATGCAGTCAAAAATCTGCATATAGCTTTACAGTTGACCCTCTTTATCCGTGTTTCCACATCTGAGAAATCAACCAACTACAGATTGTGTAGTACTGTCGTAAACATGTTAAATGTGGACCTGTGCAGTTAAAACCCGTGTTGTTCAAAGGTATTTGGAAGTGAACTTGGGTTAGTGGTATGTGAATAGTGCAATCTTTATGGCAATCACTAAAGAAATAAAAAAAGAAGTATAGCTGATATTCCAAGAAAGGAGAAAAATGGAATATATAATATGTTCCTTTTGGAATTCCCTGGTGGTCCAGTGATTAGGACTTGGTACATTCACTGCCAGGGCCTGAGTTCAATCCCTGGTTAGGGAACTACAATCTGCAAGCTGTGCAACAGAGCAAAAAAAAAAAAAAGTTCAATTAAAACTCACAGAAAGGCAGAAAAAATGGAAGACAAAAATAAGAACAAAGAACAAGGGCAACAAATAGAAAATAGTAATAAATATGGTAGCTATTACTCCAACTATGTCAAATAATCACTTTAAATATCAGTGGGCTAATGTACCAATTGTAAGACAGAATATCATAGTGCCAAAAAGCAAGACCCTACTGTGTGTCGTATATAAGATAACCACTTTAAATACAAAGACACATGCAGATTAAAAGTAAATAGATGAAGGAAAAGTATACCATGCTAACACTAATCAAAAGAAAGCAGAAGTAGCTCTATTTCAGACACAGCAGACTTCAAAGCAAGGAAAGTTATCATGAATAAAAATGGGCATTACATAATGATAAAGGGATCAGTTCTCCAAGAAAACATAACAATTGTTAACACAGACATGCCTAACAACAGACCATGTCTCAAACTGTGTGAGATTAAAAACCAGTAGAATTGCAAAGAGAAATAAACAAATCTAGTAACAATTTTGGAGATTTCAAAACTCCTCTCTCCGAAATGGATAGCACAAAGAAAAGAGTAAGGAGATAGTTAAACTCAGCAACACTATCAGCCAACTGGATGTCATTAACACCCTTCGTTATTTCGTTCAACAACAGTAGAATGCACTGTCTTCTCAAGCTCATGTGGAACAGTCTCCAAGAGAGGCTGTATTCTTGGCCATAAAATACATTTAACAAATTTAAAGGAATCAAATAGAAATCATATGTGTTTAGCCTCAGACCACAAAGGAATTAAGCTAGAAATCACTAACAGAAAGATAACCGGAAAAACGTATAGCTAACTGAATACTCATTGTGTTATTAATATACACTTTCCAAACAGGACAAAAGTGTGTTCTTCACATCTCTTCCATTCAAATAATATTTTTTTCATAATCTGTTTCTGACCTGCATCATGTGGAAACAATATTTGGGAAAGGGCTGAGGGTTTCAGGAGAAAGATGTGAAAAGGCTAAGTGGATAAATTCCAACAAATACTTCCCAAATTTAATTATAGCAATCTTGTCTATCTGTTGTATATATTGGAATACTTTGTAAGAAATGTTTTTAAAAGAAAAAAGTTTAACTTTAAAAATATTGGAACTTTACTGGAAAAAATCATCTCTTAAATAGCTCAAATTATGTGATTTGAGTTAAAGATAATCTCTAAGTAGTTAGACAAAAAACTTTTAAGAAGAAACTTCTTGCAAAACTCGTATATGCTAATTTATATCTTACATTATCTAAAATATTTAATTAGTACCTCTGTAATAATAATTAAATCTCTCATTTCAAAATAGTCATTTCAGTAATATTGCTGTTTTTTGATGCATCTTGCCTACAACAAGTTGGGTAACTCCTGATATATTTGTTTTTATTTGTACAATGTAAACTTAAAATGGATAAAATATATATTTGTCTGTCATCTCAACTATGTTATATACTTTGATGGCACTCCATGGAATGAAATTTGCTGTCAATTTGAGCAGTAAATTTGTAATTTAAATGCCTTCAAATGTTGTAACAGGAAAAGAATAACTATATGCAAAATCAGTTTATCACTATAAGAAGGCAATTAAAACACTGCAGAATTTCTTGTAATAGCTTACAGGTTTTCTTAGGTAAATTCATAATGGATAATTCAACCATTCTAAAGACAAGAAAAGATCAAGTCTGTATATGTCAAAAGTTGGATTTCCCTAAAGGCTCAGATGGTAAAGAATCTGCCTGCATTGTGGGAGACCTAGGTTCGATCTCTGGTTCAGGAAGATCGCCTGGAGAAGGGAATGGCAACCCTCTCCAGTATTCTTGCCTATAGAATTCCATGGAGAGAGGAGCCTGGCAGGTTATACTCCATGGCTTTGCAAAGAGTTGGAAACGCTGAGCAACCAACACACACACGTCAAAAGTTACTAACTGACTTTTAAGAGAAGCCATCAATCTGCCAGAAATATAGAATTTATTTAGAAGGAAAAATAAAGTTAGCTTAACAGAATATGAAATTCTAATAAAACACTGTTGTTCTTCACTATAATTCACAGTTACAAATTCAATTAAAATATGAAAAAAAAACCTCAAAAACAGGAACAGAAAATACAAAGCATGTCCATATGTATTCAAAAGTAATTCAGAAAGTGGTTTAGCTTTGGAATATGAAGAAGGCCCAGATACAGACTTTCACTGGAATCTGCAAAAGAAAGTGAAAGTGATACATGACTATGACAGCCGTACTGTAACTGCTCAGTTCTGAGGCGATGACTGTGACTTCCATGAAAAAGCTGCACTTTCTAGCGGCCACTGTCAACCAGAGATTGAGTGAGGCAGAGACTCTAAGCCAGAATTGCTCCTGGGAATTCTGTCCTCATCCTACCAGCCATTTTGATTTGAAGAGCCCTTATTGGTTTTGATTTATCAGAACTACACTTCAGCTTCCTCCCAAATTTTGCTTCCTTGCTTTTCTCCTCCACCAGACTTGGACCTGCTCCATGGTCTGAAAAATCTCTCATCTTCTGGCCCTCAACCCATTTTCCCTCACAAATGTTTTCCTGATGAATCTCTTATAAGGTTCATCTCAACACAGGATCTCCTCAGAGAATCTGAACTAACACAGTAATTTAAAATTCAGTTGGCAAATGTTTCTTATTGTTTCTAAGGTAATAAAAAAGAGAAGTGAATTAATATTTATTTCCATAAAAATGTATTACTGTATTTATCATGTGTCTTATAATTTATAGCTTCTTAGAATTTAGAAATTATGTTAATGGGAGTTACAGTTTTCAACAAATGTCACCCCATCTTTAGAAATTTTTGTGAAGCTATCACAAACCCTCTAACCCATTTCTGTGTGAAGTACAGTGTTCTGCCCAAGATTTCTGCAAATCCCCTTGTGCTTACATGTGCGTATCATTGCTAGTTCTCAGTTACTGCTTCTTTTGTATTCTTGATTTCATTTCTATCTCCTCTTGCATAGTATAATTTTCTCTTTCCTTTTTCCCAAGTGAAATATAGACCTCAACTACGTTTCTGTGACTTCTATTAAAAAAAAAAAGTACAGATAAGGCATTTGCATATGCATAATCAAGTTTACAGAGATTTTGGAAATCGGGAGGAGAGTATTAAAAAAAAAAATAGGGCTTACTTGAATATTTAGATCCCCGGTGGCACATTGGTAAAGAATCTGCCTGCCCCTGCAGGAGGCGCAAGTTTGAACCCTAGGTCAGGAAGATCCCCTAGAGCAGGAAATGGCAAACCTTTCCAGTATTCTAGCCTGAAAAATCCATGGACAGAGATGGAGCTTCAAAGAGTCAGGCACAACTGAACAACTGAACACACACACAGAATATTAGATTTATGTCTATTTTTAAAAGTCTTCTGATCAACCTGATGCCAGAAATTTTTCACTAGTCTTCTTTCTCTTCACATTCCAACCTTCTGTTATAATACCCCCATCTCTCTGTCTCTGCATCTCTTTCTCTGTCTCTCCCTTCTTCCTCTTCTCTACTTTTCTCTTCCCCTAAAATTTATATCTATTTCTTAAGAAGAATTTTGCCACTTCTTTACTGACTTTGCTAATTCATGCTTTCAGACTCCCTCCATGCCCCTTCTGGATTAGTCAGCAATTTATAGAAAAATACTATGTAATAACATCAAAATCTTGTTCAATTACAACACAGTATATTTTTCTCTTTTGTGAGTCTCATTTGGTTACAGTTTAGTTGATCCAGGCTAAACTTACCTCGGTTTAGCTGTACCACAGATTGGTATCATTGTGGGAATAACAGCTGCCAAGAGTGGGTTCTTTTCTTAGTGGGCTGTGGAAACTTAGAAGGCCAAGGTGAATAATGTATTCATAAAATCTTGCCTTTCGCCACATTTGCTAATATTTCATTTGGCCAAAGCAATATATAAGGCCAAGACAAGCGAAACCAATAAAGATAAATATTCTCTACCTATTCTAATGGGAGGTACTGCAGTCACATGGACCAGTATGTTTACATATAATTTCTTAACAGAAGAGTGATGAGTAGAGAAAAATAATCCAATCTATCATAATACCCAACTCCCCAAAAGTATTTTCCTAAGTAAAATAAGGTTGTTACCTAAGAGCAACTCTCTTATGTCAATTATTAAAATAATAATTTTAGCATTTTTAACATAAGGTGTTCAAATAATTTGAAGTTCAAATAAAAGATCTGCTTCTGACTTGTGGGATCTGGGGATCTGCAAGGAAGTAATGAGAAAGAACAAGTGAATAAAATCCCTCCTATTAAATATTAGTGTATAAGTCAGCACTCCAAAATATGTAAAGGAAGGTAATGCTATAATGGTTTAAACAAAAGTCAATACTGTTTAAGTCCACTCCAAATAAAATAATAAAGCAATATGAAACTGATTTTATAAGAAAGATGATTCTTTAAAAGATTACTAAAAGCCACATAAAAATTATAAAATCATGTAGAATTGACATAGGAAGCAATTGGCGACCTGAAGATGAAATGTAGAATCACTGAAAGTAACAACAATACTAACAGGTAAGTTCAGAGGTAAGACTAAGGAAATCTCCCAGGATGCAGTGTAAGAGATAAAAGCATGAAATACATGGCACTGATGCTGGTAAAGCTTGAGGACAGGAGCGGGGGGGGCGACAGAGGATGAGACGGTTAGATGACATCATCAACTCAATGGACATGGGTTTGAGCAAACTCTGGGAGACAGAGAAAGGCAGGGAAGCCTGGCATGCTGCAGTCCATGGGGCTGCAAAGAATTGGAAACAACTGAGTGACTGACCAACAACAACGGAGGAAATGGAGGCTAAGTTTATACGTGTCAACATAGGTTTAAAGAAGTTCCAGAAAAAAATTGCAGAGGAAAAGGCAGAAAATAAATTTTTGAAAAGAAAATGGATGAGGGCAAAATATTTTTATAGAATTGAAGACATGTAACCTCGACTGAAAGTATAAAGCAAAATATAAAAAAGAAATACTACCTGCTAAAAGCTTTGTAAACAAAACATCAGGGGAAATGAGAGAGGAAAAACAGGTCAACAACAAAAAACATATCAACGAAAGAACCATTAACCTGGAATCTAACATTCAGTTAACCTACCATCGGAAAATGTATGTCAAATAAAGACAGTTTCAGAGATCCAAAGATGAAGAGAGTTTTATGACCCACACTATAAGAACTATTTTAGAAATATGCTGGGTAAAGCAAACAATTTCACATCATTTAACAATTTGCAAGTGACCAAACATTTATAATTTTATTCAAATTCTCAATAAATAATAAAATTGCAGTGGCAGAAATGCTAGGTAACATGCTCAAATTCATCCCTGCAGTACCAACATTTTTAACACAGGGTTTGTGAATTCAATTCTCATGCTATCTCTAACATACTAAAAAAAAATATTACCTGTCACGGATTTGACCATCCAGATAAAAGGACTGATTCCGGAATTGCAACTGGTTGGTAAGAATACATTCTGAAAATTTAAGTTACTATGCATCATCTACTGTCAGAGAGAAATCAACTAACATTTTCCTGACCTGTTTGTCTAGAAAACTCTAGAAAAACTTCTCATTTGATGAGGATTGTTTTCTGAGGATTTGACCTAGCTGTGTATGTGCGTATATGTATGTGTGTAATGATTATTGTATTCACTTATTATTTATCTTGGCTGCTTCCTTGGGTTCACTATTAACTGGACAATGGCAATGATCACTGGAGAGTCTCTTGTTTGCCCTGCTGGTACAGTAGAGTCATCACTCAGCTCACATCTCATTCTTGGTTACTGATAAAGAAGGATTTACATATCAGTTACAACAGACATAGAAACCAGAGAAATTCCTTCTTGGAACTGTAATACTATAGATTTCTAAGTCTTTTAAGAAGATGAAATGGAGATTAATTCCCCTAGTTCTGCATAAATTCATGCTATATTTCTCTCCTAGAGAGGAATTTCTTTTTGGCAACAGGAAGCTCGTATAATTGACCATATGTTTTAAAATAATCAACTACTCAGACTTCATGCTATGAATAGGGAATTTGGTTAGTTGATACCAGTCATTATTATTATAAAATATAAATATATTCCCTCAAATCACAAAAGAATTAACCACTGATTGCTTTAAGGTGTGGTATGAACGCATCAGTGAACATTTTTAACTTTGATTATGCCTCTGAGAGAAGTGTACTGAAAATCTGAACTGTTCACAGAGCTGGTGCATGTTACTCAGAGTACATATAGTAATTAAGAATTGTATCATTAGAAAAGGAAAATGATTTCTAGTGCCCTCATCAAAATGTAGCTCTGTGTTAAAACATACCTGCTAGATTTTAATAGGACTGGTATTTATAAATCTCTCTGTGGTTGTGTGCTCATGTCTATAAAGATTATAAAATTTATTGAAGTTGGTTAAGTTAACAAATTGCAAAATGAGATTCAATTACTTCAATGTTGACATATTTCAGAGGTGATTTCCAACAAATGAAATATGTTATTTCTAAGTGTCAATACATATTTGAGAAGCAGAATGAATATATATAATTGGAATCATCCTACTACAAACTATTATGGACTCTACAGGTCAAAACTATGGAAGCAGGTATATTTAGAGCCAGAGGACAAATACCAATAGAATCCAAGAGAGAGTGTGGGAAGCTAAGCTTGAGAAGTCTCTTTAAATTCTAGCATGAAATAAGGAATCAGATAGCCAGGGAGATACTGGCAAAGTAAAGAATATTGAAATTGGCTCAGGATAATATTGGATGAAACAGTCTTGACCTTGGCAGAGCTCTTACATGTTCTTTATAGCGTGACTCATGGGAAGGCTTAGAGATGAAATAAAACAATAAAAATCATAGTTAACACTTCACGGTCTTTACTGTGTACTGGGAGCATATTTCATTTAGTTCTCCACCAGATGATTAAGAGGTTAGTTTTAAACCCTTTTATACACTTGCCCTCTTTGCTTCAACATACATGAGTCTGAGTCTAATATAATTTCTCATTGTACATCCATTCTTTGCTATTACTATGAACATTAACTTTTCTTTTGATTAATGTTAGCATGGTATACTCTCCTCTGTCTACTTACTTTTAATCTATATGAATCTTTATATTTAAAGTGGGTATCTTTTAAACAACATAGAGATTGGTCTTGTTTTTTCATGCATTCTGACAATCCCTTTTACTTGGTACACTTAGACCACTGACATTCAGAGAGATCATTTTGTCATAGCTGGAGCATTGTCTACTCAATTAATTACTATTTTCTGTTTGTTTCCCTTGTTCTTTGTCCCTGTTTTTGTGTTCCTCTCTTGTTCTGCCTTTCTGTGGTTTTAATCACATTTTTTCTCCTTTCTTGGCATATTAGTTATACTTCCTTTTATTTATTTATTTTTTTTTAGTTTCTGAAATTTTATTATTTTTAATACATACAATTCACAAACAGAAACCTTCTAACACCACACAATTTCAAATGTTTCAACTTTATCAACATTCTTTAACTATTTACACTGTCGTCTCTCAACAAAAGTGCAATCCAAGACGTCTTGACAAGAAATCTTTACTGACAAGAATGTATTTTTGAGCTGGTGTTAATGATGCCCATCCATTATGTTTTCTTTCAATGATCTGGAATAATAATAAAGTCAACAGGACACAGAGATGAGTTGGGTTAGGCAGCATCCTTTTACAGGAACCAAAACACTGAACAAGGGCACTTTCTCCTCACCTCCTCCCCAACCTCTGACTGCAATGACCCAACAGCTACTACCGTGAGACNAAAATGCTGACAGTTTGATCTCTGATTTTTCTGACTTTTCTAAATCCACCTTGTACATCTGGAAGTTCTTGGTTCATGTACTCCTAGCTTAGAGGATTTTGACCATAACCTTATCAGAATGTGAAATGTCCATAACTGCACAATAGTTTGGACATTTTTCAGCATTGCCTTTCTTTGGGATTGGAATGAAAACTGACCTTTTCCAGTCCTGTGGCCACTGCTGAATTTTTCAAATTTGTTACTGACATACTGTGTGTGTATGTATTAGTCGCTCAGTTGTGTCCGACTCTGCAACCCCATGGACTGTAGCGTGCCAGGCTCCTCTGTCTGTGGGATTCTCCAGACAAGAATACTGGAGTGGGTTGCCATGCCCTTCTCCCAGTTAGTGCAGCACTTTAACAGCATCATCTTTTAGATTCCTAGCTTAGAGGATTTTGACCATAACCTTATCAGAATGTGAAATGACCATAACTGCACAATAGTTTGGACATTTGTCAGCATTGCCTTTCTTTGGGATTGGAATGAAAACTGACCTTTTCCAGTCCTGTGGCCACTGCTGAGTTTTTCAGATTTGTTACTGACATACTGTGTGTGTATGTATTAGTCGCTCAGTTGTGTCCGACTCTGCAACCCCATGGACTGTAGCCTGCCAGGCTCCTCTGTCCGTGGGATTCTCCAGACAAGAATACTGGAGTGGGTTGCCATGCCCTTCTCCCAGTGAGTGCAGCACTTTAACAGCGTCATCTTTTAGGACAGATTTGTTACTGACATACTGTGTGTGTATGTATTAGTCGCTCAGTTGTGTCCGACTCTGCAACCCCATGGACTGTAGCCTGCCAGGCTCCTCTGTCCGTGGGATTCTCCAGACAAGAATACTGGAGTGGGTTGCCATGCCCTTCTCCCAGTGAGTGCAGCACTTTAACAGCGTCATCTTTTAGGATTTTAAATAGTTCAGTTAGAATTCCATCACCTCCACGAACTTTGAAGTAATGCTTCTGAAGCACGACTTGACTTTCCACTCCAGGATGTCTGGTTCTAGGTGAGTGATCCGTGTGATCTAGGTGGTTATCCAGGTAATTAAGATCTTTTTTTGTATCACTCTGTGTATTCTTGTTGTCTCTTCTTAATCTTTTCTACCTCTGTTGTGTCTTTACCATTTCTGTCCTTCATTGTGCCTGTCCTTGCATGAAATATTCCCTTGATATCTCCAACTTTATTGAAGAGATCTCTAGTCTTTCCCATTCTACTGTTTTCCTGTACTTCTTTGCATTATTCATTTAAGAAGGTTTTCATATCTCTCCTTGCTCTTCTCTGGAACTCTACATTCAGTTGGGTATATCTTTCTCTTTCTCCCTTGCTTTTCACTTCTCTTCTTTCCTCAGCTTTTTTAAAGACTTCTTCAGACAGTCATTTTCCTTATTGCATTTCTTTTTCCTTGGAATGGTTTTGGTCACTGCCTCTTGTACAATGTTATGAACCTCTATCCATAGCTCTTCAGGCACTCTGTCTGTCAGATCTAATTCCTTGAACCTGATTCATTTAAGAAGGTTTTCATATCTCTCCTTGCTCTTCTCTGGAACTCTACATTCAGTTGGGTATATCTTTCTCTTTCTCCCTTGCTTTTCACTTCTCTTCTTTCCTCAGCTTTTTTAAAGACTTCTTCAGGCAGTCATTTTCCTTATTGCATTTCTTTTTCCTTGGAATGGTTTTGGTCACTGCCTCTTGTACAATGTTATGAACCTCTATCCATAGCTCTTCAGGCACTCTGTCTGCCAGATCTAATTCCTTGAACCTATTTAGCACCACCATAATGATAAGAGATTTGATTTAGGCCATACCTGAATGGCTTAGTATTTTTCCCTACTTTCTTCAATTCAAGCCTGAGCTTTGCAATAAGGAGCTGATCATCTGAGCCACAGTCAAGGGCCAGATTTTGTTTGTGCTGACCATATAGAGATTTCCATCTTTGGCTGCAAAGAATATAATCAATCTGATTTCAGTATTGACTATTTGGTGATGTCCATGTGTAAAGCTGTCTCTTGTGTTGTTGGAAAGTGGTGTTTGCTATGACCAGTGCATTCTCTTAGCAAAACTCTGTTGGCCTTTGCTCTGCTTCATTTTGTACTTCAGGCCAAACTTGCCTGTTATTTCAGGTATGTCTTGGCTTCCTACTTTTGCATTCCATCCCCTATGACTAAAAGAACATGTGTTTTTGAAGTTAGTTCTAGAAAGTCTTTGTAGGTCTTCATAGACCCATGTAACCAACTTCAGCCTCTTCAGCGTCATTGGTTGAGGCATAGACTTAATCTGTAATGTTGTATGGCTTGCCTTAGAAATGAACCAAGATCATTATGTCATTTTGAGATTGCATCCAAGTACTCATTTTGGACTTTTTTGTTGACTATGAGGGCTATTCCATTTCTTTTAAGTTATTCTTGCCCACAAGTACTGGATTTAATGGTCATCTGAATTAAATTCACCCATCCCCATCCATTTTAGTTCATTAATTCCTGGAACGTAGATGTTCATTCTTGCCATCTCCTGCTTGGCTATGTCCAATTTACCTTGATTCATGGAGCTAATATTTCAAGTTTCTATATAATATTGTTCTTTATAGCAGTGGTCTTTACTTTCACTACCAGACACATCCACAACTGAGTGCCATTTCCAGTTTCGCCCAGCCGCTTCATTCTGAGAGGTTGTTAGTGAGCCATGAAAGATGCTGGGATTCTTGGCCTTCAAAGGAGAAGAATTCAATCTGGGGTCAGTGATGAGGCTTAATCACTCAAAGCCTTTGTGTAAAAAAGTTTTATTAAAGTATAAAAGAGGTAGAGAAAGCTTCTGACATAGACATCAGAAGGGGGCAGAAAGAGTGCCCCCCTGTTGGTCTTTAGCCACATGTTATGCTTTTGAACTGTGGTGTTGGAGAAGACTCTTGAGAGTCCCTTGGACTGCAAGAAGATCCAACCAGTCCATTCTGAAGGAGATCAACCCTGGGATTTCTTTGGAAGGAATGATGCTAAAGCTGAAACTCCAGTACTTTGGCCACCTCATGCGAAGGGTTGATTCATTGGAAAAGACTCTGATGTTGGGAGGGATTGGGGGCAAGAGGAGAAGGGGACGGCAGAGGATGAGATGGTTGGATGGCATCACTGACTTGATGGACGTGAGTCTGAGTGAACTCTGGGAGTTGGTGATGGACAGGGAGGCCTGGCGTGCTGCGATTCATGGGATCGCAAAGAGTTGGACACGACTGAGAGACTGAACTAACTAACTAACTAACTATATAGCTACTAGCAGTCTGTTAATTAGAGAAAGGGAATGTCTCAAAACTCAGAGAATGGCATCAGGCCCCTCACCCACCACAGGCATTTTGAGGGAACATTGGCACAAGGTGAGTTGTCTCAGGTCATAAAATGATTGACATGAACCTTGAAGAAAGGCAGGTTTCCAAGCAAATACAGTCTCATTAACATAAGAGAACGTTTGCATGAGTAAAACATATTGGTTTGTCAAGTCAGTTCTGAGTCTTAGGTAGACTTGAAGACAGAGTCTAGGGTAAATATATAGTTCATTAACATAGCTTAAGACAAACATTTCTATAAGAATGCATTGGTTAGCTCAAGGTTTGAGAAAAGTTAAGTTCAGGTGGAACCAAGTGCCGTCATGGCAACACAGAATTTTAAAAGAAACCTCTGTTTAACTTTGTATAGAGAGGGGGAAAAAAAAATCTTAACACTTGTAGCTTGTTTCCTCCTGCAACTTAAGAGAGCAATAAAAAAATACCTGACATTTGCAGCCTATTTTCTCCATTTGGAGACCCCTGGCCTTCCTGCCTGTTACCCTCTCAGTTCTTTCTGGGCCAGCCCTCTGCTCTTCTCCAGGAGCATATTGGACACCTGACCTGGAGGGCTCATCTTCCAGTGTCATATCTTTCTGCTTTTTCATACTGTTCATAGGGTTCTTTGTCAAGGCAAGAATGCTGGAGTGGTTTGCATTCTCTCTTCCAGTGGACCACATTTTGTCAGAACGTTTCACTGTGACCTGTCCATCTTTGATGGCCATGCAAGGCATGGCTCATAGCTTTACGGAATTACACAAGCTCCTCCGTTACAAGACTATGATCCATGAGGTTTTCCTATTAACGGATTTTCACATGAATGGAATCATATGGTATGTAGTTTTTTGTGGCTTTCTTCTTTCATGTAGCACATATATCATGGTTGACCTATGTGTCAGTATGTACTCTCTTATGGCAAAATAATATGTATTGATGTACTATGCTCTATCTATCTATCCACTTTCAGATAATGAACATTTCTGTTGTTTCTACCTTCTGGCTTGTATGAATAAAGCTTCTAAAGCATTGATGTACAAGTTACTTAATATGTGTGAATATATGTCTTCATCTTTCTTGGGTATATACCTAGGGGTGGATTTGCAGAATCATATGTTAATTCTATGCTTAAATATTGAGAATATGTATTTATATTATATTTATTTATATTCCAGATTATCTGCTGGAATAAGCCAAACTGTTAGGGGAAGCACACTGACCAAAACCGCCCACCCTGGCCAGGCACCATAATAGCTATTTGCATGAGCTGTTTTATGACAGGAGATCCTGGTAAGAAACACAGAACTAATAAGCCACCACCAACCAGAAGAGTTCTGGAAAGGTCAAAAGGAGACACCACATGTTTGGCCACCTCCCAGAATCCTCCTCGCTGGCATCCATCTTGGCTGAATAAGGCGTGCACCACCAGGAAGGACTCTAAGTCAGAATGATTGGCTAAAGACAACCCAGAAACTAATCCCATCACCATGACTGCCAGAGCCACCTGGCAGAGCTGTTCTCCTGGGTTCCCTTACCCTACTGTCTCTACTCAGGGGCCCTTTCCCAATAAAATCTCTTGCTTTGTCAGCACATGTGTCTCCTCAGAATCCTCGGACAATTCATTTCTGAGTGTTAAGGCAAGAGCCCAGTTTCAGGCCCTGGAAGGTGTCCCCCTTCCTGTAACGAAACTCTCAAGAGGTAAGTTTCATAAATTTACAACATTTTGAGATAATGACTTGCTCTATGTTCCTTTCAATTTATGTTTAGGAAATTTTATCAAATTTTTGCTCACTCTAACTGTATATAAAATGATGTTACAGATTTGCAATATTAATCTACATGAATGAGATAAGTAAGTCACATTATGTTACTTTGCTATACCATATGAAAAAAGGGTCCATTGTATAACTTAAATATTTGGGAAGAAAAAAGTCAGATGTTGTGATTTGCAACTCTAAAAGATTTAATCCTTAGTTTTCTTAAAGACTCGGAGGGATGATACAGGGAGGGAGGTGGGAGTGGGTTTCAGGATGGGGAACACATGTACGCCTATGGAGGATTCATGTTGATGTGTGGCAGAACCAATAAAATATTGTAAAGTAATTAGCCTCCAATTAAAATAAATAAATTTAAACTAAAAATATATATTAAAAAAAGAACAAGTTTTTCTGCATGGATATATATTCACTAGAAACTTGGTTACTAAAAAGTTTTTTCAGAAATGTTAATTAAATAAGAAAAATTGCATACACGTTTATTTACATCTTTTGGATGATAAAAACACTGAAAAGGGGGTGAGAAGTAAGGAAGTAAAAGCACAGTGTTCTGTGAGTAATCCTTGTTCAATTGAGTCACGTTTGGCTTAGATCCACTGGAGGGAATGTTTTAGAAATGTACTGTATGTCTGAAATTTTATGGCTAGTTTTTAAGGTATGGAATATGTTCCATACTATTTATAATCATAGTGTACCAAACTAATGAATTGAAAGCAGTTTACCAACTAATGGATTGAACGTAGTTAATGTTGGAACTAGGAAAAAAAGTCTTGGCCAAATTGAAAGAAGTCGAGTTAGACATGGCCGAGCAGTGAAGGAACAGATATATCCATCATGTGTTTCTGTCACTTTTTGTGTGGATTACATGTCAGGATGACTGTAAGTCATAATTTATAACAGATGCCAAAGTAGAAAATACTTACTTAATCTTTATAAAAATTTTACATTTAAAGGAAATCATATTTGGCTGGTCATAATATGTTAATAATTTAAATATATTTTCTAATACGTTTATAGAGAGAAATGTTTTTAAAGTTATTAATTCTTGAACGAAAGAAATTTTAACAAGATAAATATAAACTCCATCTATGACCAGGAGTCTGTTTTGGGGCACTCTACCTTCAATCATAGCCCAGACTGAGAACATTAATGTAACTGGCCTCAGGATCTCCTGATTCTGCTGCTTCCCCATGGGCCAGTGGATAATGCCTTTCACTGTCAGGTAAATATATTTCTCATTTATTTTTGTTTATTGTAAATAAGAACTTTCCCTAAATGTGAAAAAAGAAAGATATTTCATTTATAGCAATAAATATTCACATGTGAGAGATAATGGTGAACTTTTTTTTTCTAGCTAAAATAAATTGAATAAAAATGTTTTTAAATAAATGAGATAAATGTTTTGCTATATATATAGATAGATTATGTATATATATATATGCACACACAATCTATTTATTTATTTGTTTTCAGTTGTGCTGGGTCTTCATTACTGCCAGCCTTTTCTCTAGTCGCAGCAAGCAGGGGCTACTCTCCAGTCAAGGTGCACAGGCTTCTGACTGTGATGGTTTCTCTTGTTTGGGAGCACAGGCTCTAGCGCACTTGGGGTTTAGTAGTTGTGGTTTCCAGGTCCTAGAGCACAGGCTCAGTCGTTGTGGTGTGGGGGCTTAGCTGTTCTGTGGCAGGTGGGATCTCCTTGGACCAGGAATTGAATCCATATCTCCTGCATTGGCGGGTGGATCCTTTACCACTGAGCCACCAGAGTGACCTGAGCTTATGATCACTTGACCAGGCAGATACTAAGCCAGAAATACTTGTGATCTTATATATTTTTTCTGACCTATATCCAAACGACACCCACTGATTTTATTTCTTAATTGCATTTTGAGTATACCACCCAAACTAAGATACTCATCTCCTATCTATGTTACTGAAATAGCTTTTGTTTTAATTTTAAGTATAACATAACTGTGATAAGGAAGAGAGATTAGTCTCCTCTATAAATGTAAGATTATATATTTGGTACAGGATACGTGCATTTTTAAACTTCATTTTGCAAATATATTATGGAATGAATGTCCCTTATTAGCCGATATTTGATATATTTCCACATATTTTGGTTATTATAAACAAATATGTTCCAATGAAACATGCATAGTCTTACATTTTAGATGCTTGAAGAGGAAAATAAATTGTTGGAAATGATTTATATATTTTATCCTTTGATTAATATTGAACAAAATTATCTCCAAAGATGTTGCATCAATTTGTTCTCCTACCAGTAATGTATGATGTTGCCTGTTTCCTTTCCTCATTGATAACAGAAGTAACATTTTTTTTTAATTCTTACCAGTGTGAATGGAAAAAATTTACAACTTTAGCTTAATTTTCCATTTCATTTATTACAAGTGAGGTTATATGTCTTTTCACAAGTTTAAAACTGATTTGTTTTTCCTTTTATATATACTTTTCATGTCACTTTACCCATTTTCAACCAGGCTTTGAGCTGTTGGGATCTTGCTTTTAGAAGATTTTATATATGAATAAAATTGACTTTTTGGTCATATATGCATATTTGACTTTTGACTTTGTTTTTGGTGTTTTTTCCCAATCACTTTATAATTTTTTGTGAAGTCACATTTATACTTTTTGATCTCTTAGGATTCTATCACTCTGTTTATGTTTGTGTCTGTCTGCACCCAATACAGTATGTGGTCAAAGATGACACTATATAAATATTTGTTGAAAAAAGTTGCTGAATTAAAGTGTAAAGTTATGTTTTTAAACAACAAATTCAATCTATTTCTTTTCAGTTTCTATTAGATTGTGAAATTTTTAATGAGAAAAACCATTTATTCAAAGTCTTATTCCCCATTTTCCTAATACAAATTAAACTAAAATTATAATGAAACTATGAAGCAATTTGTACAAACTAATATTTTTAAGTGCTGAAAATTAAATTTTATTTTTAATAATAATATTGTCTATATTTTGTAAACATAACTTATTTGAATTATTTAAGTCTCAGGAGAAAAATAATCAAAATTACTTTCGTATCTGACTAAAGAACTATATGACTTATAATTTACTGTGACAATTCATGAATTAAAATTATTCTATTAGATTCATTGAATTAAAGCTGTTCTGTTATTAAAGGATTATATCAAGTCATTAACATATGTTGAACCACTATTTAATGTTATTTTCTTAAAGAATTTAAGATTTTGAAAAGACATTTATGGGTTACATCAAAATAAAAATAAATTTTGATGTTAAAAAGAATCAATGATCTTGTCATCCATATATTGATTTAATGATACCAATAGTGGATCCTGAGTATGAAATAAGTTCAATTATTTGCTCAATAATCTAATATTTTCTGCATCATTAATAACTCTTCTTTTTTGTTGAGTAATTTCAAAGAACTCAAGATGAAGAAAACTAACATTGACTAAGTATTTAAAAAAAATTTTAAACTTAAAATGCATAAATTATTTTTAATAAATTGTCAATGTACCTTGTACTATATTTAATCCTAGAAGTCATATTTTCTGAATCAGTTGAGAAAGACTTTAGTTTTGTCTTAAGATATAGAAAACATCAAAGAGCACTCCTCTCCATCCCTAAAAATGACAAGTTGGATAATTTGTTTTTCAGTTTCTAATTCATGTCTGACTCTTTGCGACCCCATGGATTGCAGCATGCCAATCTTCCCTGTCCTCTACTATCTCCTGGAGTTTGTTCAAATTTATCTCCATTGAGTCAGTGATGTTATCTAACCATTTCATCATCTGCCATGCTCTTCTCCTTTTGCCTTTAATCTTTCCCCGCATCAGGGTCTTTTCCAATGATCTGGCTCTTCCAATCATGTGGCCAAAGTATTGGAGCTTCAGCTTCATCATTTGTCCTACCAATGAATATTCCTTTAGGATGGACTGGTTTGATCTCCTTGCTGTCCAAAAGACCCTCAGGAGTCTTCTCTAGCACCACAGCTTGAAAGCTTCAGCACTCAGTCTTCTTTATAGCCCAACTCTTACATCCATACATGACTTCTAGAAAAATCATAGCTTTGACTATATGGACTTTGTCAACAGTGATGTGTGATGTCTCTGCTTTTTAATATGCTGTGTAGGTTTATCACAGCCTTTCTTCTAAGGAAAAAGCATCTTTTAATTTCATGGCTGCAGTCATCATCTGCCGTTTTGGGGGGCCCAAGAAAGTAAAATCTGTCACTGTTTGCACTTTTTACCCATCCAGTTGCCATGAAGTGATGGAACGAGATGCTGTGATCTTAGTTTTTTGAATTTGAGTTTTAAGCCAGCTTTATCACTCTCCTCTTTCACCCTCATCAAGAGACTCTTAAGTTCCTCTTCACTTTCTGTCATTAGAGTGGTGCTGTGCTGTGCTTAGTCACTCAGTCGTGTTTGACTCCTTGCCACCCCATGGACTGTAACCCGCCAGGCTCCTCTGCCCATGGGGATTCTCCAGGCCAGAATACTGGAGTGGGTTGCCATGGCTTCCTCCAGGGGATCTTTCCAACCCAGACATCAATCCCAGATCTCCCACATTGCAGGCAGATTCTTCACTGGTGGAGCCACCAGGGAAGCTAAAGAATACTGGAGTGAGTAGCTTATCTGTTCTCCAAGGGATCTCCCTGATCCAGGAATCGAACCAGGGTCTCCTGCATTGCAGGTGGATTCTTTACCAGCTGAGCTACCAGGGGAGCTCTAGAGTGTATCATCTGCATATCTAAGGTTGTTGATATTTCTCCTGGAAATCTTAATTCCCTCTTGTGATTCAACCATCCTTACATTTCACATGGTGTACTCTGCATATAAGTTAAATAAGCAAGGAGACAATATACAGCCTTGACGTACTCGTTTCCCGATTTTGAACCAGTCGGTTTTTCCTTATCTCACTTTAACTGCTTGAACCCAGTAAATTGCTGGCACCACAGGCAGTCAAATAGTCCAAAATCTAGGGGAATACAGGTCCTTCCAAATAGAGACAAGATAAGAGCCCTGGCTCATCTGTAGAAAGCAAGCAAGGAAGGAGGATGGGGTGCCAAAAATGTTAGTCACTCAGTCATTTCTGAATCTTTTCGACCCTATGGACTGTAGCTCACCTGGCTCCTGTGTCCATGGGATTCTCCAGGCAGGAATACTGGAGTGCATTGCCATTCCCTTCTCCAGGGGATCTTTCCAACCCAGGGATTGAACACATGTCTCCTGATTGTAGGTGGATTCTTTATTGTCTGAGCCACCAGGAAAGCCAAAGGGTTGCGAAAATTATAAGAAAATTCAGCTAAGAGTTTTGACAGATTTATAAATATTGACTGTTGGCTACTATGAGACTATAGAATGCTTCAAGCCAAGTAGAAAACTCCTTCAAGAAGTAAGAAGGTTGCAGTTAACCTCAGGTTTTATCCACTGCCATTTCCAGGTGGTCCTGAGAAAGATGTGGGTAAGGTGGGGAAATTGTCTTCTGCTTGGTGAGGAAAAGCAGCGTCCACTGGGGCAAAGAATGAAACTGTAGTTGGATTATTATTTCCATCTCCACTACTGAACATATGCCTTGTACCACGCTAATTTTCAACATTCAGCTTTGGTAGCAACCCACTACAGAATATCTACATTTCAAGGTGAAAACTTCTATGCAGTACTCTCCTTAGAATTCTACTAATAAAAAGCTAGAGGAAAGATGGTTAGAAGCAATAAATCTATGTCAGCAAAATGTTCATGGAATTTAGCAAAAAATATAATTTTTTCTCTTTTAGCTTTACTCCACTACCACATCATTTAAAAGTCAGAGTGTAGTTGTCACATCCAAGGTTATTGTAACCACAGAAAGAACATTCTCAGTGATAAAAATTTCTAACTTGTCAAACATTTAGTTGTTTTATTTCTTAGGCAAGTTGTTCTGGCAAGTGTATCTGTGTGAGGCAATATTTACATATTCTTCTGGACCATTGTGGACAAGAAGTTTCAACTAGAAAACAAAATATAAAATATATCATAAGATATTATACTTTGTAAAAACATGGGACTTTCAAACATAGGCCGTCAGAGTGATCATATGAGATTTCTCAAAAAAACACAGTATCTGTAAAGCAGTGGGAAAAATTGTTACTGCTATCAGACTTATTAAACAAGGATATGATAAAAAGTGCTGGTCTGCAAAGAAAATGCCTCAGGCTTCTTAGGGAAAGTAATTCCAATTTAAGCCAGAATTTGCAGAAATGATTGTCTGGTCTATAACCTCTACCAAGTATAGCTTTCATATTTCTGGGGGGTTGATTTTTGCATAGTTGAAATTAGTTAGTTGGTTAAATATTATGTGCTATTAAAATTCCCTTGTAAGAAAATAAGCTTTCTACAGTGACTTTCTTCATGATAATTGGCAAGCAAAATAAAATGAAAGCATAGGAATTTTGTGAAATGTCTTCACTCCACCAAGATTAATGTCCTGTGTATCATGTAACTTACTGACTCTGAAATTTCCAGATGCCACTTTAACTTTTAGGTGTTGCATCAAATTATGAAACTTCAAGACCACCAATTTTCTTAATGAAATATGGAAGGATTTGCTACTTTAGAAGGATTTGTTCTGACAGTCTCTTTAAGCAATCAAAATCAACATTGTCTCCTGCACATACTTTAATGTATTGTTTAATAGGCCTGAGATCACCAGGAGATGAATACAAAGTAATTTGGGAAATAAAAAAAAAATGAATGTATGTTCTTTTACACAATAAGGGAAAATAATCAGTACTTAAGCACTTTCACAAGGATGAGAAGCTTCTTTATCAAAATTAGGGGCAACAGATGTATTGGGAAGAAATTGACAGAAAAGAAAACATCAAAGATAACATCCAGTAGAAAAAAAAAATGAGCTAATTACTAACTATACATTTCATCTCTGTTTACTACAGAAGTAAAACCTAATTTTAAAGAAATGGAAAAATATAGTGAATGCCAAGAGGATTTTTCCATGCATTATAGCTCTTTGGCATAGACTCTCTATATATTTATCCAGATGTTACGGGTGGAAATTATGGGGTTTAATTGTAACTGGAAGTGCATTTGAAGTACAGAATAGAAATAAAATGAAAATGGATAACTAAATTTGAAAAAAAAATCTATTTTGCTCTTAAAGGAATTTAGGATCACATTGTGTTATAAATGTTGTTATAAAAGGCACTGGAGATAAAGACACAAACACAACATTGCTTTTCTTCTAAAGTTCACACAAAATGAAATTATGCTACAGGGAAATTCCTAAATACACGTTTGATGAAAAGCATTCAATGATCTCTAAAAGATACAATTTAATAATATATATTTTTAAAAGCATCTTCCGACTGGGCTCTGGTGAAGATTTCTTCTATGTGAAGGAGTAGTTGCATGAGGCTAGACCCTGGTGGGTAAGAGCAAGTGCTCTGGATCACGCAGATCAAGGTCAAAACCCAGTTCCACCCTGTGTGAACTGTGTGACCTTGGACAAGTGACTAGCCTTTCAGCTCTCAATTTTCTCATCTGCAAAAGATAACAACACCCACCTCAAAGAATTCCTGTGAGGCTTAAAGTTTATTAATGTCAGTGACTGCAATTATTACCAAGAAATTCTGTAGAGTTGACTCAGTTTAGCATGATTATATCGACCATTTATGAAGCCAAGTGGATGCCAGCATAATTTTACTATTCTTGTCTGGTGAATGATATTATATCTGATGGTACCTGAGGGATCCACTGCCACAGCTGAGAGACCTATTGTCACACTGGAGCTGCTCCAAGCAACTCAATTTCTAGAGGGTGAGAGATTATATGCCCTCATTCTTCTTGACTTTCCAAATCTCTTACTTTCATTAGCTTCCTTAGTCTTCAGGAGTGTAGGGAGTATGTGTGCATGCATACTAAGTTGCTTCAGTCGTGTCCGACTGTTTGCAACCCTGTGGACAGTAGCCCACCAGTTTCCCCTGTCCATGAAATTCTCTAGACAAGAAAACTGGAGTGGATTGCACTGCCCACCTCCAGGGGTCTTCTCCATCCAGGGCTTGAACCTGTGTCTCTTACATCTCCTGAATTGGCAGCTGGTTTCATTACCACTAATACCACCTGGGAAGCCCAGTAGTGACTATGGGAAGAAGCTGATGAAGAGATGAAGAGGTTGAGAAAGTAGGGATTAGGTTCTTGTGAATTCTTGAAGATCATATTATGAAATTCTAATTTTATTCACAATGTAATGATAAAGAGGAGAGTGAAAAAGTTGGTTTAAAGCTCAACATTCAGAAAACAAAGTCATGGCATTGGGTACTATCACTTCATGGCAAATAGACGGAGAAACAGTGGAAACAGTGTCAGACTTTATTTTTCTGGACTCCAAAATCACTGCAGATGGGGACTGCAGCCATGAAAATAGAAAACACTTACTCCTTGGAGGAAAAGTTGTTTCCAACCTAGACAGCATATTATAAAGCAGAGACATTCCTTTGCCAATAAAGGTCCATCTAGTCAAGGCTATGGTTTTTCCAGTAGTCATGTATGAATGTGAGAGCTGGACTATAAAGAAAGCTGAGCGCTGAAGAATTGATACTGTGGTGTTGGAGAAGACTCTTAAGAATCCCTTGAACTGCAAGGAGATCCAACCATTCCATCCTAAAGGAGATCAGTCCTGAATGTTCATTGGAAGGACTGATGTGGAAACTGAAACTCCAATAGTTTGGCCACTTGATGCAGAGAGCTGACTTATTTGAAAAAACTCTGATGCTGGGAGAGATTGAGGGCAGGAGAAGAAGGAGACAACAGAGGATGAGATGGTTTGATGGCATCACAGACTCGATGGACATGAGTCTGAGTGAACTCCGGGAGTTGGTGATGGACAGGGAGGCCTGGCGTGCTGCAGTGCATGGGGTTGCAAAGAGTCAGACACAACTGAGCGACTGAACTGAACTGAATGATAAGTGCATGGAAAGATCACATTGTTTGCTGAAAGGACAGGAGGAAACAGAACTAACACTTATTTAACACAAATAGTGCAATGTTAATTGTGCCTATTTGTGTGACAGATTAAAAAAAATGGGGAATTTTGATCCTTCCTCAAATCCCATAGGAATTAAATTAAAAAAATAAGTATTTTAGAAAGAAACAAAGTAGAAATGGCCTAATTCACTTTTTAAGATTTAAATTTTAGTCAGAACCTATCTTTGAGTAGTGATTCAATTGAATGAGCTAATAAAAATTTGAATTTACTCAAATGACTTCTGAGTAATTCATGCTTTACAACCTACATTTTATTTCTGTTTCTTACTTTTTTTTCCTTGTCTATTCACTGGTATGGAGGAAAAGGTCATTTAAATTTTATTGCTGCTGCTAAGTCACTTCAGTCGTGTCCGATTCCATGCGACCCCATAGACAGCAGCCCACCAGGCTCCTCCATCCCTGGGATTCTCCAGGCAAGAACACCGGAGTGGGTTGCCATTTCCTTCTCCAATGCATGAAAGTGAAAAGTGAAAGTGAAGTCAGGCAGTCCTGTCCGACTCTTGGCGACCTCATGGACTGCGGCCCACCAGGCTCTTCCATCCATGGGATTTTCCAGGCAAGAGTGCTGGAGTAGGGAGCCATTGCCTTCTCTTAAATTTTACTAGGATCACATTAATCCTTGATATTGTCAGCTACAAACTGGAACTTGCCAGGAGCCTTGCCAGTCACTGAACAACTACTCAAGGGCATTTTCCATAGGCCTCTGTGGAGGTTGAACCCTGCTGCTGACCTTCAACACCCCCTGAGGGGAATTCAGGGAATTCAGGGTGGAGAATGAGGCATTCTGTGCTCCAGGCAAAGTAGTGGAGCCAGGTCTTAGTTAAATATTTTCAGGAACTGATTTCACGATCCTAATCTTTGCATCTCTTCCTATCTAGAAAGTCACTAAATCCCTTCAGGATGACATCAGCTCCTCTTGACTAGCAGAAAACCTTTTGTAAAGGAAGCATTTGATTGCACTGAACTCCCCTTCACCAAAGTCTTATACATTGACCTTCCCCCACTCCTTTGGAGCAAATCTGAGGTGTTGTCTCCTGGGCTGCAGTCCTCATCTTGGCCCAGATCAAACTTAACTCACAACTCTCACGTTGTGCATCGTTTTAGTCAGCAATATTTGTTAAATAATAATATCATTCTGAAAGCTGTAATTCACACTAAATGCACCAGATGTCATGGAAAAATCATGTCACCATTTTGATCTCTGTAGGAGATCAAATAATTTATGTAAAGCAAAATTCATGCTCTCGTGCTCATTATTGATTTATCCAAGCACATTATAAACGTTTGCATTGATTAACAGTTGAGTTCCAGAACTTTACTATGTCAACTACAAATTGGGACTAGACAAGCACATTGCCAACAACTGAACAGCAAGGGCATTGGCTACCTGCCTCTGTGGATACTGCGCCCTGTGCTGCAGCAGCTGTTGACCTTCAATAGCCCCTGAGGGAGTTCAGGGTGGAGTGAGGCACTGTGTGCTCCAGGGAATCTGATGGGACAGGTCTCTAGATTGTTGAATGCTTTTAGGGGGGCTTCCCTGGTGGCTCAGAGGTTAAAGCGTCTGCCTCAAATGCGGGAGACTCAGGTTCGATCCCTGGGTCGGGAAGATCCCCTGGAGAAGGAAATGGCAACCCACTCCAGTATTCTTGCTTGGAGAATCTCATGGACTGAGGAGCCTGGTGGGCTGCAGTCCATGGGGTCACAAAGAGTCGGATACGACTGAGTGACTTTACTTACTAATGCTTTTAGGAACAGATTTTATGGTCTCAATCCTTGCATTTCCTCATGTCTAGAAAATCACTAAATCCCTTCATGATAACATCAGCTCCTCCTGACTTCAGTTCAGTTCAGTTCAGTCGCGCAGTCGTGTCCGACTCTTTGTGACCCCATGAATCGCAGGACGCCAGGCCTCCCTGTCCATCACCAGCTCCCGGAGTTCACTCAGACTCATGTCCATTGAGTCTGTGATGCCATCCAGCCATCTCATCCTCGGTCGTCCCTTTCTCCTCCTGCCCCCAATCCCTCCCAGCATCAGGGTCTTTTCCAATGAGTCAACTCTTCGCATAAGGTGCCCAAAGTACTGGAGCTTCAGTTTTAGCATCATTCCTTCCAAAGTGAAGGTGGAGTGGGGTGCCATTACCTTCTCCAAATGAGGGCTTAATGGTATTGAACTCCACCTTCAGCAGTCTCTCAGAGCTATCTGAGATGCTGCCTCCTGGACTGCAGTGCTCATCTTGCCCCAAATAAAACCTAACTCACAACTATCACATTGTGCATCTTTTTAGTCGACAATATTCTTTTAACAGTTACATCATTCTGAAAGCTGTAGTTCTCCATAGGAGAACAAATAATTTATCTAAAGCAAAACTCATGGTCTCATGCCCACCATCAACTTATCCAAGCACGTTATAAAAGTTTGCATTGAGTAACAGTTGTGTTCCAGAACTTGACTAGAATTCCTAGAAATCAAGAACTGGAGGGGCCTTTGGGGATGACTTACTCCTTTCTTCACCAAAGATGCAGAAACTCAGAAAGGAAAAGTGACTCTCAGTTAAAATACAAAGAAACATATTGAAAATCAAGTGATTTGGTTTCCAGGCCCAGTTTTGTCATCTAATTTCAAAGAATGGTTATTAGCTGAAAAAAATAAAAGAATTAGTAATAAGAATAATAAGCAGAAAAATTAGAGTTTACTCCCTTAAATTTATCAAAAAATAAATGAAGCTCATGGAACATAAGTCTAACTTTTGTTGAAAGGAAGTTCAATGACATATTTAGCAAAGAACCTTATCTTCTAGTTCTTATGAATATCCCCAGTGGGTCCATCATAGATTTACTTATTTCACATAATATGATTCCCTAGTTTAATGAAGAAGTAAAGTCTCTAGTGTCCAAGGAAGCAGTTCCTTACTGTTCAGCAACAAAGAATGAAACAAATAAGGCCAAAGTTCCCAATTCTACCCAATGCAAAATACAGGAAGGAAAGAAAAAAAAAAAAAGCTCTCTTTGGCTGCTAAGGTCTTATGATGATAGTCATTTAGGGGTTAGCACAAGCAAAAATGTGTGAGAAAGCAATGAGAGAGAGAAAAATGGAGAATACAAGAGAAAAGAACAGTGTTACCATACTGCTAAAAGAAAGTTACCATACCATAAAGAAGCAATCATGACTTAGTCTCTGCCCCATGATATACACAACTAAATCTCTAGCTATGTGTACACAGACAATGCAGTGATTTAAGAAAATGATGACACATAGTACTTATTCAGAGAATAGTTCCACTGGGAAAGGTTTAAATTTAAAATTAAAAAATAGGAAGAACTAAAGCTGTACAGAATAACAACTTGTCTAACATTTTATTGTTCAGGAATGCTGTAGAGTTGAACTTTTAGCTTTGTCAGTGACATCATGTGGATTGTTGCGTTTATCATCATTACATTTTTATGCATTTATGGAATTCTTGGTTTCTAAGAATTATTTTTTTAAAAAGGGATTATTTCTTTATAGATGTATTATTTAAATTTCTCAAAAAGTAGTATAGCAGCAGGTACTTTGTAAATGTTTATTAATTACTTGTAGATTTTATCTCCAATGACTAAACACAATGAAATTCCATTTATTCCTAACTTCTTATGCATGTGGGCTCAGTTGCAGCTGACTCTTTGTGGCCCCATGGACTCTAGTCTGCCAGGCCCCTCTCTCCATGGAATTTTCTAGGCAAGGATACTGGAGTGGGTTGCCATTTCTTCCTCCAGATCTTCCTAATCCAGGAATTGAACCCATGTCTCCTGCATCTCCTGCGTTGGCAGGTGGATTCTCTACCATTGAGCCACCCGGGAAGCTCCCTACCTACTTATACTAAACCCCGAACTCATTTGTTTACATTCTAATTAAATTAAATATTGAACTTTTAAAAAATGAAAATTACAAAAGTATACCATTAAATATAAAGCACATTGTTAACATCTATTGAACTGTTAAAAATGACTAGACCTATTTCATTATTGTAACATTATACATGAAAATACTTCTAAACATTATGCAGTGAGATTTACTGGCAGATTCCCCAATCAAGTATGCTGCTAAGATGCTAAATCACGTCAGTCGTGTCCGACTCTGTGCAACCCCATAGATGGCAGCTCACCAGGCTCCCCCATCCCTGGATTCTCCAGGCAAGAACACTGGAGTGGGTTGCCATTTCCTTCTCCAATGCATGAAAGTGAAAGTGAAAGTGAAGTCACTCAGTCGCGTCCACTCAGCGATCCCATGGACTTCAGCCTACCAGGCTCCTCTGTCCAGGGGATTTTCCAGGTAAGAGTAATGGAGTGGGTCGCCAGTACCTTCTCCACAACTCATGTATATTTGTATTAAAAAAAGATTTTATGATTTTTGAGATTATACAGTGGTTCAGGATTATGAAGCGAACTTCATCTTTTAGACACTTCAACTCTTCCTGTATATCTCTGAAAAATTAATTGCTCTAAAGCATTTATTTCATGTACCACTCACCTGTTAAGAAACTCAGTTGGCTTTCCTATGGAATAAAGTACACACGTTTCATCCTAGCCTTTAAAGTTTCCCACGATCTGGCCTCAGTCTAGCTTCAACACTGCCTGTGTTCCAGCCAAACTGAACCATGAAATATTCTATAAACTACTCATGACCCATGAATATTTGATCCCATTCTTGCCATCTGGAAGGCCTCTCCTTCCATATGTATTTTTGTATGCTGAAATAGTCAGCCTCAGCAATGAGCTAATTACCTTCCTTACCAAGAGCCTGCATTCATGTCACATATGTTGCTTTTATCAATCTATCATAGTTCTGTAAATATGTTTTATGTCTTAATCTATTTGCTAAATGCCTATTTACTGATAATTACTTCTGTTTTCTTTGCAACCCACACTTTGCTCAGTACTGTACCTTATCACAGCAGACTCATTAAATATTCAACTGAAATCATTGAACTAAAATGTGAATGCACCCTAGTTTCCTCTTTCATGTTTTCCAAGGTGCCATGCTCAGAACTGAGTACTAAATGTTCTAAAGTTGACATGGTTTGTATTCTTATGTTATTAAAACAAAATTAAAATTCCATTTTGCATTCATTCTCGTTATGTTCTATGGGATTGTCAAATGCTAAAATCTGATCTCACTTAGAAGAAATAGATAATCCCTATACTTGTGGTCCTGGAAAGGATAAAAACAAAACAAAACAAAAGCAAGCACACTACTATATAATTAGGAGTATGGAAATCTGACTTTTGGAGTGCCAACTTACCATGAACCAAATCACTGGGAGAATTTTTACCAAAAAGCAAAGTTTCTCATTCAGTGGTTATACTTATTGCCTAAAACAGTGATCCTTAAACTTTTGGTGCTTGCTTTTGTTTCATGACATCCATCTTCCTAAATGAACTGCTTTTGGAATACTACTGATTTTAAAGAAATAATTAAAATGAATTAAGATCTACTTTGTTCTGAAATGCATTTAGGGAATGGTGAAGTTTGAGATTTCTACAACATTCTTGGACATAACTTTGGGCATCCTGTTATTGCACAAGAAGATTAAGAAACTCTGTCCTGTATCATCTGATGTCGTCAGTTTCCCAACAGATAGACATATTGCTCATTTTACAAACATCTGTCCAGAATGAAATATGCAACCAGATATAATAAAATTTTCAGCATTTTTGAGTCAGGATTTAATGATATGGTGAAAGGTGATGTCTGAAAAACTTTTGTTTGATTTGCATAATCCATTAAGTCTCCATACATGACATTTCTACATTTCCTACTAGCTGCTAAAACATTTGACATTTCTTATTTGCTAAGTTTAATTCAGGCAATGACTTTTCCATCCTTTGACAATTGTTTTTATCTAAATATCATTTTATTAGGACCAGAATTTATCTTGCATGCTGCAGTGAACATTTGCATAATGCTAAACATTTGTTGTCCATATTTTTGACAATATTTGCATAACGAACATTATGAATATTTGCATAACGCTAAACATTTGTTGTCAATGTTTTTTGTTCACACCCTTCATATTCTTTCAGCCCTTTCCCTCAGTTGGCCTAGCTGAGAAGACTTAGTTCTTTTCATCTGTTTAAACAAATCAATACCATATTTTTAACAGAACATTTCTATTCTTCATGTATTCTTTGCACTCTCATCAACTTTTAGAAGACTTTCTGATACAATGTCCCCAGAAAAAATATTTAATGTATTTTGAAAAGAGAAATATAGAAACAAGAATAATTTCTAAATCAATAAATCAAGGGCAAAAATGTCTTCTGGCAAGTGTTCCATTGTCAAATCACATAATAAGATCAACTTGTTCTCTACTATCTCACAGGATTTGGAAGAGGAAGACTTTGAACTATCAATTGAAGAAGAGAGAGAAAAGAACACTGAACAGATAGCTTACAGATGTGCTCAGTAGATTTTTACTAGTGTGCAATAAAATCTGCGGGCTTCCCAGGTAGCTCAGATGGTAGTGTCTACCTGAGACGTGGGTTCAATCTCTGGGTCGGGAAGATCCCCTGGAGAAGGAAATGGCAACCCACTCCGGTACTCTTGCCTGAAAAATTCCATGGATGGAGGAGCCTGGTAGGTAGGGTCACAAAGAGCTGGACACAACTGAGTGACTTCACTTTCAATAAAGTCTGCAGAAAATAACCTATTGTCCTTTGTATTTCACATGCTATTTTATATCAGTATGCTAAAGTTTCCATGGGTATAATTGATTTTACATTAAATTTCAACTTCCCATTCTTGTTTGTGAGTGGAACAACAATACATATTGAGCATCATTTATCTTTGACCATCTTACATCTTTTTAAATTGAGAGTGAACATTAGGTACATAGAATTTCATGGTGGCCTCCTATGACCTATGTATTTTTGGAGAATCAGACTTAGTGTGGTGGATGACTCTAACTTTCTTCCCCAGGTAAACTTTACCTTCTTTCAAAAGAAAAACACTGTACACTAAATTTATGAACATTGTCTAATGTAATTTGTGAAATTTAAAATATAAAATAATTGTAGAAAATGTTCCTTATACATTGTATGAAATACCCTCAACATAGATATATTTAATGATTTTTACTGATACCTAAGTTATTTAAAACAACAAAATACAGATTTCATTATTTATAAACATTTTTCTCAAAGAAAAGATGTTCTAAGACCCAAATACATAGCTGACTCTTATTTTTTACGTGAAACAAAACTTACTCATTTCAGCATACAATCCTTCACAGCTCTGCAAGACTGCAGGCTTCATCTCCTGCTTTTGAAAACATCTTACCATTAAAATCACTTCCTATAATTATACAACAAAGACAGAACTTTTTATTAAAAACATCCATTAAATTCGTACATATTGCTTTGGATTGGAGGTCAAAGAAAGTCTTATCCTAGTCTCTAATCTTTGTCTTACCAGTGAACCAAGAGCCTCTCATCTTTACAGTCAAGAGAACATACTGCTAAGAGAAGGAGACACAATTATCTATTGGTTGCTTATGCAACCATCATTTATTACAAGTCTTCTTTGTACCTGGCACTAAATTAAGTTCTAGGAAAGTGAGGGAAAATAAACACACACATGTACTCACTTCCCACATAGTTTCTGTCCTGTGAGACTCTCAGTTCAGTCAGGAATATAGACTGATGAACATATTATCATTATTATTGTACTGAGAGGCTTGTATATCACACAAAGATTTTGGATGGTAAAGTGCAGAGCAATAGAATGATTATCCTGAAAGTAGGAAAAAATTTTCATTCCAATTCCAAAGAAAGGCAATGCCAAAGAATGCTCAAACTACCGCACAATTGCACTCATCTCACACGCTAGGAAAGTAATGCTCAAAATTCTCCAAGCCAGGCTTCAGCAATACGTGAACCGTGAACTTCCAGATGTTCGAGCTGGTTTTAGAAAAGGCAGAGGAACCAGAGATCAAATTGCCAACATCCACTGGATCATGGAAAAATGAAGAGAGTTCCAGAAGAACATCTATTTCTGCTTTCTTGACTAGGCCAAAGCCTTTGACTGTGTGGATCACAGTAAACTGTGGAAAATTCTGAAAGAGATGGGAGTACCAGACCACCTGACCTGCCTCTTGAGAAATCTGTATGCAGGTCAGGAAGCAACAGTTAGAACTGGACATAGAACAACAGACTGGTTCCAAATAGGAAAAGGAGTACGTCAAGGCTGTATATTATCACCCTGCTTATTTAATTATATGCAGAGTACATCATGAGAAAAGCTGGACTGGAAGAAACACAAGCTGGAATCAAGATTGCCTGGAGAAATATCAATAACCTCAGATATGCAGATGACACCACCCTTGTGGCAGAAAGTGAAGAGGAGCTAAAAAGCCTCTTGTTGAAAGTGAAAGAAGAGAGTGAAAAAGTTGGCTTAAAGCTCAACATTCAGAAAATGAAGATCATGGCATCTGGTCCCATCACTTCATGGGAAATAGATGGGGAAACAGTGTCAACAGTGTCAGACTTTATTTTTGGGGGCTTCAAAATCACTGCAGATGGTGACTGAAGCCATGAAATTAAAAGACGCTTACTCCTTGGAAGAAAAGTTATGACCAACCTAGATAGTATATTCAAAAGCAGAGACATTACTTTGCCGACTAAGGTCCGTCTAGTCAAGGCTATGGTTTTTCCTGTGGTCATGTATGGATGTGAGAGTTGGACTGTGAAGAAGGCTGAGCGCAGAAGAATTGATGCTTTTGAACTGTGGTGTTGGAGAAGACTCTTGAGAGTCCCTTGGACTGCAAGGAGATCCAACCAGTCCATTCTGAAGGAGATCAGCCCTGGGATTTCTTTGGAAGGAATGATGCTAAAGCTGAAGCTCCAGTACTTTGGCCACCTCATGCGAAGAGTTGACTCATTGGAAAAGACCCTGATGCTGGGAGGGATTGGGGGCAGGAGGAGAAGGGGACGACCGAGGATGAGATGGCTGGATGGCATCACGGACTCAATGGACGTGAGTCTGAGTGAACTCCGGGAGTTGGTGATGGACAGGGAGGCCTGGCGTGCTGCGATTCATGGGGTCGCAAAGAGTCGGACACGACTGAGCGACTGAAATGAACTGAACTGAGCCATAAGGAAGATATATTGAAGCCTGAGAAGGAAGAGGCATTACTTTCTCCTTATTCTCTTATTTTCTCTTTATTATTCTTCACCCTGAAAGAAAAAAAAAAGAAATGCAACAGAGAGAAAGGGATGAGGCAGCAAGGAGAGCTTTAGGAGCTGAAAGTAAGGTATAGGGGATACAAGAGGAAAGAGACAGCAAAGGTGAAGAAAGAAGACGGGGTATAACTTTCTTGGTGCTCTTCATGTGTCTACAGCCAGATCAAGGGAGGGCAAACAGGGCACACAGACCATATATCTATTAGGGATTGCTAAAAAATCACATGAACAGGTCAAAAAGCATGATGGCTGCTACCTAGCTAAGGTAGTCTCCTTCAATTGCTGGAATATAAACTGAAATGGCCTCTCCCAAGAAAGACAGCATTTTAATAAGAAAGTAAATAAATTAATTTAATTTTAATTGATTAAATTTAATTTTAATTAAGTTTATTTTATCTTAATTTTAAAATTAAACTTTTAGCTAATTAATTAAATAGAATGCTCTTTACATTCATTAACTCTGATGCTATTGTATAATGCTAATTATATTTTTAAATAATAACAGTTTGAAGCACAAACAATTATTAGCCTGGCCATTGCAACAAATTATAATTTTGGCTGGGGAAGCCCCATATCTCTGTCAGTCATTGAACATGCATTGAGATATTTTGTCTTTTCTATAGGAATGAAGAAGGGAAAGAGAGGTCAGAGAGGAGGAGCAGTTTGAAGCAAGAGAAACTGATTTTAGTCAAACCACACATCAGTATAAATATATCTAATGTGGCTTTTGAAAAACTGACACTCATAGAAACAAACAAGATCCAGTGGGACTCAGAGAAGAAATTCAGGACCTCAAAGAGAAGTTCAGTCAGTCGCTCAGTTGTGTCTGACTCTGCGACCCCATGAACTGCAGCCCGCCAGGCCTCCCTATCCATCACCACCTCCCAGAGTTCACTCACACTCATGTCCATCGAGTCGGTGATGCCATCCAGCCATCTCATCCTCTGTCATCCCCTTCTCCTCCTGCCCTCAATCTTGCCCAGCATCAGGTCTCTTCCAGTGAGTCAACTCTTCACATCAGGTGGCCAAAATATTGGAGTTCCAGTTTCAGCATCAGTTCTTCCAATGACTATTCCAATGAATATTCCTTCAGAATGGACTGGTTGGATCTCCTTGCAGTCCAAGGGACTCTCAAGAGTCTTCTCCAGCACCACAGTTCAAAAGTATCAGTTCTTTGGTGCTCAGCTTTCTTTATGGTCCAACTCTCACATCCATATATGACTATTGGAAAAACCATAGTTTTGACTAGACGGACCTTAGTCAGCAAAGTAATGTCTCTGCTTTTAAACTGCTGTCTAGGTTAGTCATAGCTTTTTTCCCAAGGAGCCAGTGTCTTTGAATTTCATGGCTGCAGTCACCATCTGTAGTGATTTTGGAGCCCAAAAAAAGTCAGCCACGGTTTCCATTGTTTCCTCATCTATTTGCCATGAAATGATGAACTGGATGCCATTATCTTAGTTTTCTGAATGTTGAGCTTTAAGCCAACTTTTCACTCTCCTCTTTCACTTTCATCAAGAGGTGCTTTAGTTCTTCTTCACTTTCTGCCATAAGGGAGGTGTAATTTGCATATCTGAGGTTATTGATAGTTCTTCTAACAGTCTTGATTCCAGCTTGTGCTTCATCCAGCCCAGCATTTCACATGATGTACTCTGCATAGTAGTTAAATAAGCATGTTGACAATATACAGCCTTGATGTACTCTTTTCCCAATTTGGAACCAGTCTGTTGTTCCATGTCCAGTTCTAAATGTTGTTTCTTGACCTTACAGATTTCTCAGGACGCAGGTAAGGTGCCCTGGTATTCCCATTTCTTTAAGAATTTTCCACAGTTGTTGTGATCCACACAGTCAAAGACTTTGACATAGTCAATAAAGCAGAAGTAGATGTTTTTCTGGAACTCTCTTGCTTTTCCTCTCAAAGAAAAGATATTCTTACTAATAAAAAGAGCACATTAAAATTATCTTATCAAAGGTGATAGGGAAGAATAAAAGTGCCAAAGTCATTGAAAAATAAACAGAAAACAATGAGTAACCCATGTAGGAGGTGCATTACAGAGACACAATAATCTTAAAAATATATCAAGTTTAAGATTATGGCATTTAGTTGTTTATCTATGAATGTTGATATTAATAAAATTTAATCTCAATCATGTCTACCTTGTCATATAGACACATATTAGTTCCTTTAAATTGTAAGAGAACTTGATATGGATGCACTACAGAATTGCCTAGAAACTTAACAAATATTAAGTGAGCCTACTTTCCAACTAAATTTCCATTAAACAGTGAACACTTTACAATGAAGCGTCTGATGTTATCTATAAATCTTGTTGGTTCCCCTACCCTTACTTATACATAGTTCCACCCTTACAAACAGTTTCCTAGACTTGGGTGTTGCACAATATCTCCACAAATGCCATAACCTTGCCCTACACTGTAGTATATAGAAAAGGAAAAATGAAAGAACAAATACAAAAATAATTGAGAAAAAATAAAGGATGTGTTGGGAAACGAAACATACAAAACGACACACGTTCTCACCTATACCAACTGTAACTCATTTCTGAACATTCTCTTAACACAGCCAGTCCCCAGGCATTGATGATGCACAAGTGTATACTTAACGTATGTTCATAACATGGGATTCTAATTCTTATAATAAAGTTTGACTCACTCCACCACACTTGATTTGTTACTTAAAACATATTCTTGGGGAAAAAAGAATTAAAAAAATTTTTAAGGCTTTCCTGGAGGTCCTGTAGTTAAGACTCCCCATGCCCGCTGCAGGGAACACAGGTTCATTCCTGGTCGGGGAAGTAAGGTTCTGCATGCTGCATGGCATGGCCAGTACAATATTTTTTTTTTCCACTTCCCAACATTAGAATTTAGCATGCCTGTTTTAAACTTAACAACAGACAGTTTTGAGGTGTCTTGTTACCCTTAGATCCAAATTTTGATAGAATATGTTATTTCAAATGAGATATGGGTGAAAGGGTAGAAATGGGAATAGGTGACAAGAACAGAGCTGGCTTGTCTCCCTGACACAATTATATTGGGAACAGAATATATGAAAGAGTAAAAGTAACTTTGAGAGGTACATATCCTTAATGATGGTCTCTGTCAAATTTAGACAGTCATAAGTTTTCATGTTTTCAAAATTAGGTTATTTGTTCTTCTATTCCATGAAAGCTAATTAGCACAAATTAAAATCCAGACATGATGAAAAAAGTAGTCAGGGAATTTACTGTCTGGTGGGAAATAAAGATATTGATCAAACTAACATGCATGTAAAAATATAGCTTGATAGACTGACAGTCTAGTAGGAAAGACATTAATTAATGCCCATCTAGCATATATATAAATATTTCATTTTATTTATAGCAATAAATATTATTATTAGTTGCTCTGGAGATTTAGATATACAGTGCTAGGAGGATTTAACACAAGAATACTAGTGTTATGGGTGAATATTTTGGATGTCCAGCGTATGTTGGAATAATCCTTTGTAATATAAAAGACAATTGCTGAGAAATCTAACACTAAAAAGATAACAGTTGAAAAGAGATATAGTCATAAATCAATCATCTAATCTCAAGAATCTGGAAAGAGAAGAGCAAAATAAACCCAAACCAAATAGAAAGAAAGAACAAATAAATACAGACAGACATCAGTGAAGTTGAACACCAGCCAAAAAAAAAGAGAAAAATCAATGAAACAAAAGCTTATTATTCAAAGATATTAATAAAATTGACAAGTGCCTAGCAAGACTGACAAAGAAATGAGAAGAAAAAGACACAAGGTGCCATATCAGACATGAAACATATCACTACAGATCTATGAATATCAATAAAGTAAGTGAATACTCGGAGAAGGCAATGCACCCCACTCCAGCACTCTTGCCTGGAGAATCCCATGGGCGGAGGAGCCTGATGGGCTACAGTCCATGAGGTCGCTAAGAGTCGGGCACGACTGAGCGACTTCACTTTCACTTTTTACTTTCATGCATTGGAGAAGGAAATGGCACCCCACTCCAGTACTCTTGCCTGGAGAATCCCAGGGATGGGGGAGCCTGGTGGGCTGCCATCTATGGGGTCGCACAGAGTCGGATACAACTGAAGTGACTTAGCAAGTGAATACTAAGAACAGATCTTGACTGTAATAACTGTATTAATGTCAATATTATGGTTTTGCATTATGTTGCTATTGAGGCAAACTATACATGGGATGTACATAAATATTACGCAATATATGTTTGATTTTAACTTTTCAGAGCAAGTTGATTGAGACTGTAGGTTGTGGACAGACCACAGGGAAACCTTGAAAGACAGGATAAAGAATCTGGAATATATTCTCTAAGATGTAAAAAAAAAAAAAAATGGTGGGTGGTTTTTAAACTGAAGAACAGATGTTCAGTGCCTTAGTTTAGGATGAAAAACACTGTATAGTAGTGTGGAAAAACTTTTAATTCCAAACTATGACAGTGACAAATACAGAGTAAGTGTTTGTAAAAGAAAACATAACATTGATCTATGGATTTTAAATGCAAAATCTATGGATTTTTAAATGCGACTTGCATTTAAAAAATGTCTTCCACTGTTTCCACCTCTGCCTCCTGTCTGTTGTGACTCATTCTATGACCTCAAATAATATGAGTTTTTATAACCCCAAAATTAGTTTGATTTTGCAAGGAAATACAGAGAATTTAGCTTCTTATATAAAAGCTATAAATAGTAGTAGAACTCAAGAAACTATAGACTTTAAAGTTTA
Source organism: Aepyceros melampus (assembly GCA_006408695.1). Classification (NCBI taxonomy): domain Eukaryota; kingdom Metazoa; phylum Chordata; class Mammalia; order Artiodactyla; family Bovidae; genus Aepyceros; species Aepyceros melampus. Next base: position 39,313 of record SJXQ01012621.1, read on the forward strand.
CATATTTATTACTAACCTATAATATTGAACATTTTTATATCTATTTATAAATGGAAACTATAGCTTTACAGCTAAGTTCTGAGATAACATCGGCATTATAAAAAGTTAACATTTCCAGGAAACTTTATTTATTGTTTTCCCCATACGTTATCATTTCCAAATAAATTTTCTAGTCAATATGACATTTTTTTTAACCTGAAGCAGAAAAGTAGAATATTTCAAAGGAACATTAAAAAAAATCTTGGTGGATCGATTTGAATTTAGAGGATTTATTTAATGATTTTTCTAAAGTTAAAATGCCATGTATTATGTGCCTTCTTAGGCGTTAATAACTCATTAACTTGCCATTTAGGACTGATTTATCAAAATAACAGCAAACACACTACTTGTCTACTCTGAATATAAATAAACTAATTCTATGGAACAATTTTGCTGACCAGTCCCTTAAGTGTTGTTATGACTTGGGGTTCATTCTAGTCATCTCTCAGATACTGCTCTTAATCTTTAGCAAGTCACATTGATCTAGGAACACAGTTCCACAGGTAAACCATCATTTTGACATCTATCTTTGAATTTTGTAGGCTGACTACAGCTTTGCCTGTAAAATTTCACTCATTGCAAGCAATGTATAATTTCTATCTCAAAAAAAAATTTTTTTTTAAATTTTATCAAATAACCAACACTCGCAGAGCACAGAACCATTTGCAGGAAATGGAGATTTATACGGTACATTCTTCCATTGAATCAATAATATGTGTCTTAGAATTTGGGTTTACTAACACAGAGGTCCTTAGATGACAAATGCTGCTATTTCCAAGGAGTTTATCTGCCCATTACAGTCAATCTACCTACAAAAATGAAGAAAGGGTTAAATCCAGGAAAAAAACCCTCCTCTATTAAATCATAGTTAGGTCAATCAGAATTAGATAATGTAAAAAAGTAGTTGAAAGCCTGAAATATTTTCTTCATGGGAAGCTGTAAAATCTCAAAATAGATTGTTCAGTTCAGCTTATGGGCATTATTCTTACCAGAAGATGAAAATAATTTAGAATTTATATGCCTTTTGTGATTTTAAGTGGTAATCAAATTTAGTCTTTTTTTTTTTTTTTAATAACTTGAAAAGCATTATAGGGAAAAGAAACAACCAAAAAGAGTTTTGCAGCCCTTAGCACTGAAAAGAGTTTGGTTTTCCCTGCTTTGGTTTAAAATCAAACAAACAAATCAATCAAATTATTTTTAAAATAAAAGCAAACAAACCCAAATTAAAAAGTAATTATAAGGAATCAAAATGTTCTGATTTTTGGCATAAAAACAAGTTCAACAAGTTTCAAAATAACAAAAATCAAGTTATCTCAAAAGCATTTTGGTGCTGCAGCATGCAGTTGGTCGCTCTGCGGATTAGGCTAGCGGTCATGTCAGGACATATTTTTCTAATAGGTCTTACGGTCTCTGAGTCACAGCATAGTACCTTCTATTTTTTTGGAAGAATGGGCATGCAGTGATTATGAGCGTGGTATGAATGGGGAAACTAAGATAAAAAGGACAGTTCTATAACCTCTCCTTTAATCCACCAGATGTTACTAGTCCAAAGGAGAACTAGCCAGTGCATCAACTTGGTCACACATTAAGTTGACATCAACCCTTTTTACAGTTCTCTGAATGCTAGAAATCTATAAAAGATGTTGATTCTAATAATAAATGTTTTTTTCAAATACATTTATGAGGTTGGGTAATGTAATTTGAAAACCTTTGGCCACTGGATATCAAAATTGAAATTAACCTTTTTTCTATGTATATGAGGTCTAGAACACATGTTTAATTGTGAATAGAAAATGTCAAAAGCCTTCTTGAACTGAATTTGGTGAGTATATTTCTAAGGCCCTATTCTTACTAGTTTTTGGATTTTATCCTTAAATTTACCCTTAAATTTCCTTCTCTGCCTGACAAATTACACCCTATTGAAATTTTACTAATGAACCTGTTTTCCCCACCACATCAGAAAAAAAAGTTTAGTCTATCTGATTCTAAAATGAAGGTAACTTTCCATGGGGAAATAAGTGAGATTTTAATTCTCTGTAGTCTGTGTTCACAAATTTTTAAAGCAAAATTCCTTCCAGCTGACAGTGTGAGAATGAGGGATTTTTGTAACAAAACTTATCTGTGCAGGAATGCAATGACACTGAGTGGAAACTGTCATGTAGCTAATGACATACAGGACCTGGGTCAGAGGTCCGAATTCCAGTCTCTTTCTGCTACTTTTTGTTGCATGAGTTTACATAGTAACAGCTTCTCTCACCCAATTTCCTTCCTGTAAAAGATTAACAAATGCTAAAGTAAAAATGATTTAAAAAGACATTTTATATTATGTCATTGTGAAATTTTGAACACCCTAAACTCTGGCAGGAATTAAGGAAAAATAGATCTTGATGGTGGGAACAACAGACAAAATTCAGAGATAATATAGCTGCACGTTACATTCAATTACTTTAAAAGAGAATAATTTTCAACTAGTCAATCGTATAAGCCATACCTAGTTTTTTTCTTAACATTTTTATTTTCAGATAATTGAAGATTCACATGCAGTTGCAAACAGTAATACAGGTAGATCTTATGTGACCTTTATCCTATTTTCCCCAATAGTAACCTCTTACCAAAATCACTGCAAATGGTGATTGCAGCCATGAAATTAAAAGATGCTTACTCCTTGGAAGGAAAGTAATGACCAACCTAGATACCATATTGAAAGCCAGAGATATTACTTTGCCAACAAAGGTCCATCTAGTGAAGGCTATGGTTTTTCCAGTAGTCATGTATGGATGCAAGAATTGGACTGTGAAGAAAGCTGGCACCAAAGAATTGATGCTTTTGAACTGTGATGTTGGAGAAGACTCTTGAGAGTCCCTTGGACTGCAAGGAGATCCAACCAGTCCATCCTAAAGGAGATCAGTCCTGGGTGTTCATTGGAAGGACTGATGCTAAAGCTGAAACTTCAGTACTTTGGCCACCTCATGCGAAGAGTTGACTCATTGGAAAAGACTCTGATGCTGGGCAAGATTGAGGGCAGGGGGAGAAGGGGACACCAGAGGATGAGATGGCTGATGGCATCACCGACTCAATGGACATGAGTTTGAGTGAACTCCAGGAGTTGGTGATGGACAAGGAGGCCTGGCGTGCTATGGTTCATGGGGTCACAAAGAGCAGACACAACTGAGTGACTGAAATGGATGGAACTGACTGAACCTCTTATAAAACTATAGTACAATTTCAAAAACTTAAAAAGCATATGTGTCAGGGGGCTTCCGGGGTGGTGCTAGTGGTAAAGAACCCACTGGCCAGTGCAGGAGACATAAGAGACATGGGATCAGCCCTTGGGTTGGAAAGACCCCCCTGGAGGAGGAAAATGGCAACCCACCCCAGCATTCTTGCCTGGAGAATCCCACGGACAGAAGAGCCTGGTGAGCGGCGGTCTGAAGCATCCATCACAAAGAGTCGAATACGACTGAAGCAGTTTAGCATGCGGGCCAGAGTCAAGATGCGGAACGTTTCTACTACTACAAGGCTCCTTCACTGACTGTTGCTTCTCTATGAGTGAACAGTGTGATTGAATAGCTTAAAAAATCATGAAAACTCACGTTGCATTTGTGGTCATGTAGAAAACAGAGGTCTTTATCTATAGGACTGAGACGTTACCAGAAATCATTGAAGGAAACTTCTAAGTGATTCCGTCTTTATTAGTGCTTCCCCTTTCTAATTCATTGCACCCAATCACAGAATGACATTTTGAAATATTAATAGGAATCTCTCCAGCATAAAAGGAGTCCATCATTCTCTGCTGCTTTAGGCCCACATGTCCAAACTCACTAGCATGACATAAACATCTCCCTGGAATAAGACTTCTGTTAAACCTCCTGGCCAAATCTGTGCCTATTTCCTCTACTCCTCACCCTGGACACCATGAGAAGCTAGCTTCTAACACCAGGCTGGGCGTGCATGCAGAGTCACTTCAGTTGTGTCCCACTCTTTGTGACTTTATGGACTGTAGCCTGCCAAGCTTCTCTGTCCGTGGGATTCTCCCAATGGGTTGCCATTTCCTCCTCCAGGGATCTCCCCTACCCAGGGATCGAACCCATGTCTCTTGTGCTCTCGAATTACAGTTGGATTCTTTACTGCTGAGCCACTAGGGAAGCCCATTACATCAGATTATCTCAGCTCTTTGTATCATGCACTATTTACCCATAATGCATCTTCTGCCAGGATTTCCTCTCATTCTCTTTCAATCCTTACTTTGACTCAGTATACTTGGAATAATTCCATTTATCTTTCATGGTGCAATTTAGTTATCATTTGCCTTAAAAACGATTTTCTGATAGTTGACCATCTCTTTTGCTTTTTTTAAAAAATGAGATTTTGTTTGTGTGTTTATATATTATTATTATTCATGGTAAGAGCAGTTAGCATGAGATTCACCCTCTAAAATGTTGAAATGCACACCACCACAGTGTCAATTATGGGCACTCTGAAGTAGAGTAGATCTCTAGAACTTATTCATCTAAGATAACTGAAGCTTTACAGCCACTGAACAATGCCCCATTTATCCCACTTCCCAAACCCTAGGCAACTAGTATTATATTCTCTGTTTCTATGAGTTTGTTGCAAGCTATAGGTTTGCGAGCCCCTCGAAGGTATCATATATGTCTTACTTCATGGATCCCTAGATCATGACCAAGTATACACATGACAAATACATGTGCTATGTGTATGTCTATGTTTTATGATAAACATATCAATTCCATTTTGGTCAGAGGAAATTGTGCTGTAAATTTTCAACAATAAAAATGTTGAATGAAATGTTTGGATAAGTCATCTAGAAATTAAATTTTGGAAGAGATTTCTTCATTAGATTAGAAATTAGATTAGATAATATCTAAATAAAATGTGTGTGTGCTCAGTTGTGTTCAGCTCTTTGCAACCCCATGGACTGTAGCCCGTCAGGCTCTTCTATCCATGAAATTCTCCGGTGAGATTACTGGAGTGGGTTGCCATGCCCTCCTCCAGGGGGATCTTTCGGACCCAGGGATCAAACTGTCTCCTGCACTGTCAGGCAAATTTTTTACCACACTGCCAACTGGGAAGCCCATCTAAATAACAATAATAATAGCATAATAATAGTAATAATTTTATTCATCTATCACTTCCCACAACAATTAACGAGTATTTGTTATGTGCCGGGCACCATGCTAAGATTTTACATAGATTATTTGAATTGATTTGACTTTGTTGTAACATGATTGTGTGAAAAAAGAGTCAAAGCCATGATATCTCCCCTGATGACTGTGTGAAACAAGAAACACTAGGACCAAGACCTAGGTCAGCATCAAAGGACCAGGAAAATTGAGAGACTATCATGAGAGTATAAAAGACTTCAGGAATCCAGAGGTCTCAGGGAAGAGGGACAGGAGCTAAGATTCAGGTTAATATGAGACGGCAAAACGTAGAGGCTGGTGCTGCTCCCGCTGTCCTCTTAAAAAATAACAAAAACCACCTCAAAGCTTAAGTTTAGGCAGTTTGGCTTACAGAGTTCAAAACCAAAGAGCTTTCCTTGGATCTTTAGTCCCTCTGGCACCGCTCCCAACTTCTCATTCTACCTACACTCTCTTGTCTAATAGCTTTTTTAAAGCACAAACAAATCTTCTCAGTTTACACTAAAACATAAAGTTTGGAGAATTATGCTTTGGTCTTGGAGCAACCTGTTAATTTATTACATTGTTAATATCCAAAATATAAGGTTCTTTTTTTTTTTTGCAGAAAGTCAAATGATTGCTAGACTGCATTATGTCATTTCCTGGATACATATATAATATATTTGGTTTCCTACCTTTAGTTTTAGCCTGGAGCACAAATAGAAGGAATTTGAGCTTGGGGCCAAGGTTTGGAAATAGAAGAAAAGAGTATGTTAAATCCTTGTTCATGGATCATTAGACATAATGAAAATGAATCTTCCAGATGCCATTATTGCCACTCCAACTGAAGCAAGGAAAAATATGTCTTAAGAATTGCAAAGAAAGGCCATATAACCCAGCAAGGCTCAGTAGAGATCTGATTATATAGCCCTCCTCTGGGAATTCCGCTCTTCCCTTCCCTGTCATGACCCTCTATGCCATTCTCATCTGTCCTTTAAATTACAGTTATGTTTCACTCCATAATCAATTTACTTGAACAGAGCAGGATTATGTTACTTTGTTCTTAATATATTTCTCATCGTTTAAACTTTCTTCATTTTTCTCCAAATTATGCTGACTTCAATTCAAAGTAAATTCTAACCCACTGTGAGATGAATGAAAAATGGAAAATATGACTATTTGTTACTTCTCAATATTCTTATCATGGATTATATCTCATTTTCTGTCAAAGAACCTTTTCATTAATAAAGCATAGCTCATCAAATATCAAAATGATTCTCTTAAAGCATCTGTAACAGATTACTTACAAAATTCTGTTAAATTTTTTCTCATAGTAATACTGTGGTGTAGGAAGCTTTATAATTTTGCCAGTATGTGTCTTTGTATACATTATAATGAGAATAAAACACATTACATAAACAAATGTATGTTCCTTACAACATATAAATAAATAGAAATGTGTAACAATATATATAAGCATACTATGATAAGATATATCTAAATTTTTGTCTCTATCCATCATACTCTGTACTTCTTAAAATGATGCTTCACATTATCAGATAAATCTTCTGATAAATGTCATCTTTTCTATTCACTTACATGATATTTGAAAATATATGTATGTGTGTGTGTATATATATATATATATATATATATAATGTATTTATATAATACATGGTTCAGCAGGTAGAGAATCTGCCTGCAATGCAGGAGATACAAGAGACTTGAATTCAATCCCTGGGTTGGGAAGATCCCCTGGAGGAGGAAAATGGCAACCCACTCCAGTATTCTTGCTTGGAGAATTCCAAGGACAGAGGAGCCTGGTGGGCTACAGTCCAAAGGGTCACAAAGTGTCAGACAAGACTAAATGACCAAGCAGTATATATTTTACAATACATGTTACGGAGAGAAACATGTTTAAAATACATATGAATCATTTCATGTTTTGGCAACCCAGATAAAATGCAACACCTGATATAAAGGAATTCAGTTTGGTTTTACTAGTATTCCAAGCTCTGTACGGCATAACAATGCTCTGAATGATCATTCCAGAAGTCAGCATCTCACATACTTTTTCCAGTTATCATGACCCGCAGGTCTAGCTAAATCATCAAAGAACCATCTGTGGATGCATACAGCACTAAATAGAAAAACTCTGATCCTTTAAGGGGATCTCAACTGAGAGTAAAAGGTATCCCCTTTTTCATAATAATATAATATATACCTCAGTCAGAACTGTAATATTCTATCTGACCAAGTAACTACAATAAAAGAGACAAAGAGCCTCAGTTTGCCCTTGAGGTATCTTGGCATATAAGTAGCAGCCTTAATGTGTACAGTACTGTGGAAAATAAAATACATATTTCAGGTTTGGGGATGTGATATGCTCTCATTTAGGTTCTGACCATGAACGCTGACAGGAAAATGAGACTTCATGAACTCAGACTCTAATTCTGGAGAGTTTCACTTTTACTGGAATTAAAATCATCAGGGAATAAAAATCAAAAGTAAAAGTATTCCTCAACACCTTTGAGTAATTTTTATATGCTTCAGAGGACCTATAATTCTGTCTCACAAATAATTTGGCATTTTTTTTAATATGGGCAATTTTAGTGCAAAATAAAAGAAGTGAAAATCTATGTTATAATCTTTACAGGCTGTCCTCAAAAGTGTGTTATTGGGACCTATGATCACTCACTGAGTTAAATGGAAATGCATGATATCTATTTATATTATTTGCATAAACTGATCAAATTATAGCTCCCAAAGATTCTTTTCTATTTAAAATATTTTAAAATTTTTGAGTAATTCACTTATTAACATTTTTCTGAATTATTTTATTAATAAATTTATTCAAGTGACTATTACATATTAGGCACTCCAAGCCGCCAAGAGAGTCAATACATAGCCAACCTTGAGGAACTTAAAGCTTATTCAAATTAGCTTTATAAAAGCATTTTAAAATACTCATTTAAACTGATCTAGACAGGCAACATAGTTCTAATTAATTCTTTGTTCATAACTCGTAAAACTCCATAAAATGTGTCTGTTCCTTTTTCTTAAAGGTCAAAGATTCAAATTTCTAATATATCCCCAGTCTTCAGTCTGTTTATCTGTGAACACTTAAAGATATGGAAATGCATTTTAAATATGTGTAGCTGTCTAACCATGCCCTTGAAGACAGTACAGAGCTTTCCCTCTTAGATGATCAGGCATATGTCTGAGGCTGAAGCTGATACAAACCAGCCCCTTCTTTTCCCTTTAGCAACATAATCCTCAGAACCAAGACGCCTCAGATGGGCAACGGACCGTCTCCTCTCTTTGGTTACGCGCTCAATTCTCCCATCTTCTGGGTTCCCTCAGATGAAAAATGATTTGCTTTCTAAACCACTGGAAGCTCATTACTTTAGAAACACAATTCGTAGTTATTTCGGAGTTCTAATTTTATATTTTCAACATCCTGAAATAATTTGATAACATGTTTTCCTAGGTAATCTAAATGTCTCCAAATCCTCTTTGATCTAAGATAACTGTAGTAAGTCCTGAGCCCTCTGCCATAATTCTGAAGTATACCAGGACACATATCTTTTCTCTTGGTCACTGTTATCTCTCCTACTGAACTCCTGGCTTCCCTTTAATCACCGTGGCCTCATTCCTCACTATTGATGCCAGATGCTACCCTCTCTTGGTAACACTTGGTCCCCAATGTGGACATAAATCATTAATTCCTCATTAATACTGAGTTAGCGTGTGTATTAGACAGTACCAAAACTGTGAAGTTGATGGAGGAGAATCACAGTTCAGGATAGTAAATAACTGAAAACTGGATATCAGTATCATGTTTCTCAAGTTTGTCAACCATTCTTAGAAAAGAGGGCTTTATTTCGCCCTCTCCTTAGGCACAAACCTTTAGAACTTAAGAACAGAAAGACGTTCTCTGCTCATCACCTCACCTAAGAACAGAAAGACGTTCTCTGCTCATCACCTCACCTCCCCATTCCATTAACCGACAACACAGTATAAATCCAACGCAGAATAAACCCACATATAACAAATCGTATAAACAAAAATGAAACACTCTCTAAGGCAACACCTGTTACTTCATTACATAAAAATTTGTGTGTTTTCTTAATTTTTCCCTATATATGCTTACTCCCTATACCTACAAAGCCTATTAAAGAGTTTCCTAAATGAGAGTACTGCACCCCAGAAATGAGTTTGTCACTATAGAAGATGTAAGGAATTCCACAGATGATACTCTGAATTTTATTAAATAACACTTTTTTTCCTCCTCCTTTCATGTGACATTGTATGTATTTGCTTGCATAATCTCTGTCTAATCTACCTGGAAAAAATGTCACTTCAAATTGCATTTCTGAGACAGGGCAATCCTGTTCTCTGGGAAAGAATCATCTGAAATAAAAGTGAGTCATTTGGAAGAGGCAGACTGGCCTGGCTGGGAGAAGGTACTGAAACATGACAAGGGAAATTTGAACTTCATATTGGAATGAGAGTTTGGAGTACTTGTACTTTTTGAGCAGACTTACAGATATATAAATATATTTACAGGCTCATTAATCCTCTGTCTTTGAGTCAACAGTTGAAGATGAGTTCTTAGCAATGATCTGTCTGTTTTGATCTCTGTGTGCCAACTTCACCTTTCAGCATTTTCAAGACAAACTTGTCTCCAGACCAAAAGCAGTAAACACCTCTTGTTAGTTAGCGTTAGTCACTCAGTTGTGTCTGACTCTCAGTGATCCCATGGACCACAGCCCATCAGGCTCCTCTGTTCAAGGGATTCTCCAGGCAAGAATACTGGGGTGGGTTGCCATGCCCTTCTCCAGGAGACCTTCCTGATCCAGGGATCGAACCCAGGTCTCCCACATTGCGGGCAGATTCTTTAACATCTGAGCCACCTGGGAAGCCTGCATACCTCTTACCCCAGGGCAAAACCTTGCAATTGTCAATGGCTACTCTTGGCTTTGGGCTTCCCCAGTGGCTCAGCGGTAAAGAATCCCCAGCAATGCAGGAGACTCTAGAGATGTACGTTTGATCCCTGGATCAAGAAGATCCTCTAGAGAAAGAAATGGCAACCCACTACAGAATTCTTGCCTGGAAAATTCCATGGACAAGGAGTCTGGCAGGCTATAGTTCTTATAGTTGCAAAGAGTCGACACCACTAAAGCAACTGAACACTCACACACACACTCTAGGCTTTAGGGGCTTCCCAGGTGGTACAGTGGTACCACTCGCCAATGCAGGAAATTCAGGAGAAGTGGGTTCCTGATCCCTGGGTCAGGAAGATCCCCTGGAGAAGTAAATGGCAAGCCATTCCAGTACTCTTGCCTGGAGAATTCCATGGATAAAGGAGCCTGGAGGGCCATAGTCCATAGAGTTGCAAAGAGTCGAGATGACTGAGTGACTAAACATGCACTGTAGGCTCTAGAATTCTCTCTTCCATCCTTCTGCTTCCCTCCACCCCTATCAGTTTTCCTTCTTGTCTCTTTTCGTTTATCCCATGAAAACCGTCCCATCTCTTAGTTTCCTAATACATGCTCTTAAATTGAGGAAAGGGAAACATATGGGCAAAGGAGGACCCAGGGAAAGACTGCAAACTCATTGTTCTCTTCTCTTCTAAGATAGGACATTTTTACTGTACTTCACAACTTTTCCTTCTCTCTAATAGGTTTGCTGTTTTCATGACAACTTTGTAAAATTGCATTCCTAAGTTAGTTCATCACTGTTTTTAATTATATGCACTTGAAACTTTCCAGAACCCTTAAGCAAGGAGGCTTCAGTAAATGGAATTAGCTATTGGGTTCTACAAAGAGTCAGAGAAAAAATAACAGTAGTCATTTGGTCAAGAATATTTACACAATACTTAACCATCTGAGCTCACAAGATAAAGGACAGTAACTATTTCTAACATGATCAGTAAAACTGGATTTGTAGCAGGCTTTTTGGTCCTTATTGCTGTAACACTGAGTTCTCAAAGGAGAACTCTATATTGAATTAAACTTATCAACACCCAAAGTATGCATCACATAAATATTTAACTACATAACCACATAGTTCTCATAGTGGACCCATGGCTCCATTCTTTACATTTAGCTTTCTTACAGTTAGCTTTGCATCTAGGCAGCATTGTCCACATTACAAAAGACAAAATTAAAGCTCTCTTTTTTAAGAATGTATTAATAAAGCTATAAAACCAGAATGGAAAATCTAACATAGTTTAGAGATCATTACAGAGAGAGATCTCAATTTCCTGAACTTTTAGCATATAGGATTTATGCCTTTATTTTCTGAAAGATATGGCCTGATTTTTTTTTTTTTCCTGAGAAGCTACGTGGCATTACTTCATCCTCAGATTTACTTTTGCCCTTGGACTCTTTCTCGCCCTTCTCCTCCTTTGGGAGCAAGGGAGAGAGCAAAAAAGAAATGTTTCAGCCAACTGGCTTTATTAAAGCTTTCTCATCTACAAGGCATGAGAATATGTTTATGAATCTGTTTCTCTTCTGATTGGCAATAATATGTACAATTGTTCTTTAATTAGAACCTTCTGAGTCCTGTCATATTGTTTAACCCAAGTGTTTAACCTACTTAAATCCAAGGGCAAGTTATGACATGGGCACCTGATAATTTAATTATCAGACAATGTAGGACAAACCAAACACTGACACCAATGATTCACTGAGTTATTTTCTTTATTGATTACTAGACCAAGGGAGGGGGGAATTACAGAGGGAGTGTACTGAAAATCACAGTAAACTGGATTATGAGATTAAGTGCTAGCTTTGATCTTGACAAAATTTATCAGTATGGGGCTGGGTAAACCCCTTAAGACTGCTAGAACTTGATGTTTCTATCTTTAAAAATATATTTTATAAGATTCTCTCCAGGTCTCAGATTCTATAATTCTAATCAATATGTAAACAGAGATTGAAAGACAGAAAGAAATATACACATATGTTACCAAATGGTTGTGTGGATTTGAGAAACCGTATTTAGTTAATACTTTCTCAGTAATGTTTTGCCTTTGTGACATTTTAATGAAAACATTTGCTAACATTGTCAAGAGATTTCCTACCTAAAATATAATCAAGACATATCTGTGAAGACTATTTCTCTCTTCCAATTCCATCTCTTGTACAACTAACAAAATATCAATGTCATTGACTAATGACATAAAAAGAAATACATAATCATACCTCATGAAAATCACACAATTGCTTCCTTTCCCTGATGTCTGGCTATAACAAAATCCAAGAGCCGTATCTTTTACTTTTGTGTGTGTGTTAGTTCCTGTTCGTGTGTGAACATCAAGCAGTGATTCATACTCCTGACACCCCGCCAGCACAGCTGGGTAGGCACACAGTGCATTTCATAACAAGGGGGACAAAGGAAGAAAGACAGGGAGGAAAGTTAGCTTGCTGCTGCAAACTTTCCTAAGAAAACAGCTTAAAGGAAATGCAGGTTGTTGGGAGCTAGACAAAGTTATGTTAATAACAGTTGTGTTTTATATGCCTTGAAGTTACTTATTCCCTCTGGAAACCTCACTCTTTTCCATCAAAAAGAAGCAACCATCTATGAATATTACCGGGATTTCACTAAGGTGACAAGCTGGAGATACAAACAATAACATAAAAATACTCCACAATAATTTGGAACTGTTTTGAAAGAAAGCTGGAAATAGAGTATTATATGTAAGCGGAAAGAAAGATATTGTGCAAGCTTTGACAAAAGAACTGAGAAATATCTGCATGCTCGCTTTCAGAGTGTGAGTAGACTGATAGAGCAGAATGTCAAAATGACACGTTTAAGAGAGCTGTCCATAGGCACAGTGGTAAAGAATCCAAGAAATAAAGGAGAAGCAGGTTCAGTCCCTGGGTCAGGAAGAGCCTCTGGAGGAAGGCATGGCAACCCACTCCAATATTCTCTTGCCTAGAAAATCCCACGAACAGAGAAGCCCTGTGGGCTGCAGTCCATGGGGTCACAAAGGCTTGGGCACAACTGAGCATGCATGCATTCGTGTTAGGGTTTTCTATATATAGTATCTTATCATCTGCAAACAGTGACAGGTTTGCTTCTTCCTTTCCAGTTTGGATTCCTTTTATTTCTCTCTTTTTTGTTTTATGATTGCTGTGACTTGGGCTTCCAATTCATTGGAATAAAAGTGGGGAGAGTGGCCATCTTTGTTATCCTGTATCATCTCTGCTGTTGATTCCCTAGAGATTTTTTTTCAGTTAATATATTCATTTTGATTCTTTCTAATATTTCTCAATCTTTGTTGAAGTTCTCACTGAGTCCCTCCATCTTCTCTGGGTTTCATGGACATCCTTAAGACTGTTTTTTTGAATTCTTTATCAGATAAATTATTCATCTGCTTTTCATTAGGTTTTTTTCCTTAGAGCTTTATCTTGTTCTTTAATTTGGAACATATTTTGTCTCCTCATTTTGTTTGACTTATGCTTTTTGTTTTTATGAATTAGGCAAAAACAGCTAACTTTCCTGGTCTTAAAGGGATGGCCTTGTGTGGGGGCTCACCCTGTGTAGACTATGGCAGGCCACCTGGGGCTGGAGCGAGTCCAGGACAGAGGCAGGCCCTTGGAGTGCTGTGCCCAAGGCAGCCTTGGTCGGATAGCTGGAGCTGAAGCTGGAGCAGTTGGGGGTAGTCTTGAGGGGACTCAAATAATGACACTTATTAGTGCCCCCAACCCTAGCAGGGGCTTCAGAAATTCCCTGCTTATTTGGCAGAAGCCCTAGGGTTAGTAAATAGATTTGCTTCATATATAGTATAGATGCCCCTGAAGCTATTGGGGTTTTTTTTTTGCTGCATCTCAGGGCAGGCTGGCAAGACTATGATTAAGTCCCTCAGCTATATCTCTGCTCACTGCAGGTCACCCTCATGGAGGGTGGAGTTCCCATGGACACAGTATCTCTGTCTTTTCACTCAGCACTCTGTGGTCCTTCTTTGAGCAATAGCTGTTCAATTAGCCCTCAGGTCCTTATTAGGAGGAATTGCTAGAGATATAGGTTAATATTCAGTATGTTCATGGGAGAAGGTGAGCTCAGGGTGTTCTACACCACCATCTTGCCTTTTCCTTAGAGGGCTGTTTTTAATTATGTGGTCCTCTAACTTACTTAGAAACAGTTGACACTTATTTTGTAATATTTGATTTAATGAAGCATATCTTTGGGTTTCTATTTTAAATGTTGAGTAATTTAAATGTGTATTTGGCTTGGGAGGTTAAAACAGAAATGTGCTTGTTTTTTAAGATTTCTCAGAAAACTGTAAAGATCTTTACTTTTGGAAACAGGCCTAAAGATAGAAGTAATTCTTCAAGTTGAATAAACCTTCAGTAAAAGTTGTTCCCTTTGCTTTTTCCACTACCCATTAGTCAACTGTCATTATTCAAAAGTTGGCTCCTGTGGCATGTGCTGTGGAAGCCTTTTCTCATACCCTACCATGGGCTACTAGGGTTCTATTGAGAATTTCAGGAGCATCATAACGCAGTGAACATTTGATTAAAGGAGTGGGCTGTGGAGATGTTTTGCCAAAGTTTAATTCCAAGCTCTACTACTTATCTTCTGTGTATTTTCAACAAGTTTCCTAAACAGTTTATTCCTCAGTTTTATTGGTACCTACTATATGGGGTTGCTGTAAGGACTAAATGAACTAATGATTGGAAGGCATCTGGAGAAGTGTCTTTCCCAAAGTAAGCACTCAATAAAACATTAGCTATGATTAACATGATTCCAGGCTAAGCAGAGATTATGGCAACACTGATTGCCCTTGTCTGTCTTCCTGAATACATTTGTGGGCTGAAGGAATTCAAAGAGTTGGCCTGCAGCCCATTCCTTCCCTTCTCAGGGAGTGGTAGAATATTTGGGGGGATAAAAAGAAGACAAATTATTCAGTCTTACTGCCTTAATCTTTGGACCTCTCAGTAAAAAATCTAATAATATCTACTAAGAGGAAGAAATCTTATCTGAATATTCTTATCCAGATGCCCATAACTAAAGGATTGTTGATAATAAATAAATCCAGATTCTATTAGGCATAGATCTCTAGAGAATGTGATGTAAGCTATATAACTCAGACTATATATATATATATATGTTTCATACTTAAATAACTTAATGTTCCTTGCCATATGAAGAACCCTGCCACACCTTGGTTGGTGCCCTCAGCCATTATTCTGGACCAGACAGAACATGTCCACATAGAAATGAAAAACACAGAGAAGCACAGGGAATATCTTGAACCTCTCTCTCCCTGCTTCTTAGCGTGTGTGTGTGTGTGTGTGTGTTTGATAGCCTATACCACTGACATTATTAGTACGATGTCTCTTGCATGTCTTACTTGGCAATCTGTACCTGTATTTGCTCAATTATAAATTATTCTAACTTAGAGGCTTTGTCTTTGATTTTATTAATGTATCTGATTCAGAACTCAGAGTAGATACTGAAAGACTTCTAAGAAAATAAAGAAATAATTTTTTTCCCTCTTGTCTTAAGCAGTTCTCTTGCATCCAAGGGCTCAGTTTTTTTTTTTTTTTTTCTTGGATGTCTCAGTGAGGAAGAAAATCTCTGAAACTCTGCCCAGTACCTGATCAAATGGTCAGTGTTCTTATACCTGAGGCTATAGATCCATCAAAAGCTCCAAAAATCACACATTGTCATTCTATGAAACATAATCAGCCTTGTTTCTTAAATAATTTAAAGATGAGGTTGCTGGATTTGTTCACAGACTATTATGTTATATTTAGAAACTTAACTTCTGTCCTTGTCTCCTGTCAATTGGATAGTGTTAGCTGGTCAGTTCTGTCCGACTCTTTGAGACCCCATGGACTACAGCCTGCAGGCTCCTGTGTCCATGGAATTCTCCAGGCAAGAATACTGGAGTGGGTAGCCATTTGCTTCTCCAGGGGATCTTCCTGACCCGGGAATCAGACTCGGGTCTTCTTAATTGCAGGCAGATTTTTTACCATCTGAGCCATCATTTGTTCACAGATTATTACATTCTATACCTGTCTCCTGTCAATTGGATAATCTCAACACTGATGTTCATCCTGTATCCCAGCAGAAGGTTTTGGACCACCTGGACATATATGCCACATTCATTCATAAGTTGGCACAACTTAATTATCCTGAAAATTTATTCTTCTTTGAAACAATAGTTAGATCAGACTTTACCAGACTAATTATGGGAATATATGTGTAATTTTATGTATGTATTTATCATATATATATTTTCTATTTTAAAAATCCTAGTTATTGAAGCACAGTGGAGTATAGATAATAAATAGATGATTGATAGATAAACAGGAGACGAGTTCAGTGACCACAAGGATTATCTTGGTTTTATAAAACTTTAATCTGATTTAAATTGTTATTTAAACTTATTTTAATTTCTATCTATTTAAATATTACTTAATTTAAGATGAACAGACTAGACAGACCTCAGCCAGTTCAGTTCAGTTCAGTCGCGCAGTCGTGTCCGACTCTTTGCGACCCCATGAATCGCAGGACGCCAGGCCTCCCTGTCCATCACCAACTCCCGGAGTTCACTCAGACTCACGTCCATTGAGTCTGTGATGCCATCCAGCCATCTCATCCTCGGTCGTCCCTTTCTCCTCCTGCCCCCAATCCCTCCCAGCATCAGGGTCTTTTCCAATGAGTCAACTCTTCGCATAAGGTGCCCAAAGTACTGGAGCTTCAGTTTTAGCATCATTCCTTCCAAAGAAATCCCAGGGTTGATCTCCTTCAGAATGGACTGGTTGGATCTCCTTGCAGTCCAAGGGACTCTCAAGAGTCTTCTCCAACACCACAGTTCAAAAGCATCAATTCTTCGGCGCTCAGCCTTCTTCACAGTCCAACTCTCACATCCATACATGACCACAGGAAAAACCATAGCCTTGACTAGACGGACCTTAGTCGGCAAAGTAATGTCTCTGCTTTTGAATATACTATCTAGGTTGGTCATAACTTTTCTTCCAAGGAGTAAGCGCCTTTTAATTTCATGGCTGCAGTCACCATCTGCAGTGATTTTGGAGCCCAAAAAAACAAAGTCTGACACTGTTTCTACTGTTTCCCCATCTATTTCCCATGAAGTGATGGGGCCAGATGCCATGATCTTCGTTTTCTGAATGTTGAGCTTTAAGCCAACTTTTCCACTCTCCTCTTTCACTTTCAACAAGAGGCTTTTTAGCTCCTCCTCACTTTCTGCCATAAGGGTGGTGTCATCTGCATATCTGAGATTATTGATATTTCTCCCAGCAATCTTGATTCCAGCTTGTGTTTCTTCCAGTCCAGCATTTCTCATGATGTGCTCTGCATATAAGTTAAATAAGCAGGGTGACAATATACAGCCTTGACATACTCCTTTTCCTATTTGGAACCAGTCTGTTGTTCCATGTCCAGTTCTAACTGTTGCTTCCTGACCTGCATACAGATTTCTCAAGAGGCAGGTCAGGTGGTCTGGTATTCCCATCTCTTTCAGAATTTTCCACAGTTTACTGTGATCCACACAGTCAAAGGCTTTGGCATAGTCAATAAAGCAGAAATAGATGTTTTTCTGGAACTCTCTTGCTTTTTCCATGACCTCAGCCAAGTAAGGAGCATTAAGATTTCAATGTATAATTATAAGAAAACAATTATTAGAAGGTACTTGCCAGTAGCAAAGTTATTCCCCTGGCTCTGCTAAAGGCCCAGTCTTCTGAATGCTCCTTTGTAAACAATTTTCTTGGTCTTTGTCACACACTGTCAAAACAGCTTGTGTGATGATAGAATCATAGAACTAAGATCACACCTACGTGTACCCTAGAAATCTTTCGTTAAGAACATCAGCTAACAACCATCCTCCCATTTTTGCTTTCTTGCCTCACTTACAGTTCAAGTCTTACTAGGAAAGTAAACCTGAATTCCCAGAGCACCCGTTGCACAGTCAACATCCAGGAACTTGTGCGAAGATGGATGGGGATAGACAGGAATCAGTATTCTTTCCTATTTAATAATAGGTTTTAAGGTTCCCCACCCCCCCCGCTCATATACAGTTTTTGACTGTTTTATCTGTAGGTTCTATGAGAATATTATGTGAATTTTAATACTAAATTCCTTTTTAGCAGCTTATTTTGACTAAAAATCACAAAGCTTGTTTTAAATTCATCATTATGGGGTTTTGCATGTGAATGATGACACATAGACTCTACCAAAAAAAAGAATAATATATATTTGCATAGGTTTTCTTTCTAGCTCATGTTAAGGAGAAATGAAAGAAGATATAAATAAATGAGAGAGGATATCTAAAAATGAAAGCCAAATATTCATGTGCTTCCCCAAAATACTCTATACTGGTCATGCATCTTGGTTTTTAGAATATGGTAAAGAATCAGCCTGCCATGCAAGAGACACAAGAGACTTGAGTTTGATTCTTGGGTCAGGAATATCCCCTAGGGAAGGAAATGGAATCCCATGCCAGTATTTTTGCCTGGAAAATTCCATGAACAGAGGAGCCTGGCAGGCTAATCCACGGGGTCACAAAGAGTCAGACACAGTTGAGCACAAGCATCTCATCTCAGTGTTTAAGTTTCAATTGTGTAAGATGACAAAGCCTAAAAATCTATCACAACATTTTAATCTACTTGTCATATTTCAAGACAAAAATTTTTCATTTATTTACCATATGATCTTTAGCTTTTTAAGAGAGTTGAAATGTAATTGATAGATAATATCATGTTAGTTTTGGGTGTACAAGACAGTGATTCAACATTTAACTATATTATAAAATAATCATCCAGTACCATCGCTTCATGGCAAATAGATGGAAAAACAGTGGAAACAGTGAAAGACTTTATTTTGGGGAGCTCCAAAATCACTGCAGATGGTGACTGCAGCCATGAAATTAAAAGATCCTTGTTCCTTGGAAGAAAAGCTATGAAAAACCTAAACAGTTTATTAAAAAGCAGAGACATTACTTTGCCAATAAAGGTCTGTACGGTCAAAGCTATGGTTTTTCCAGTAATCATATATGGATGTGAGAGCTGAATCATAAGGAAGGCTGAATGCTGAAGAATTGATGCTTTTGACCTGTTGTGTTGAAGAAGATTCTTTAGAGTCCCTTGGACAGCAAGATCAAACCAGTCAGTCCTAAAGGAAATCAGTCCTGGATATTCATTGGAAGGACTGATGCTGAAGCAGAAGCTCCAATATTTTGGCCACTTGATGTGAAAAATGCTGAGAAAGATTGAAGGCAGCAAGAGAAGGAGACATAGAGGTTGTCTGTTGGATGGCTCATTGCCTCAATGGACCTGAGTTTGAGCAAGTTCTGGAGATGGTGAAGGACAGGGAAGTCTGGCATGCTGCAGTTCATGGGGTGTCAAAGAGTCAGACATGACTGAGTGACTAAACAACATCACTATAAGCTACTAACCATTTTCCCCATAAAAAGATGTTATAATATTATTGGCCAGGTTTTTTATGCTTTACATTACATCCCATGACTTATTTATTTTATACTGGAATTTGCAATTCTTAATCCTCTTCACCTCTTTGCCCAATCTGCACTCCTCTCCTTTAGCAACCTCCTATTTTTTCTCTATATTCAAGTCTGTTTTCAATTCATTTTGTTTTGTTTCTTAGATTCCAGATTTAAGTGAAATCATATGGTATTTGTCTTTATTTATAGGACTTAGTTCACTTTGCATGATATCCTCTACATCCATCCATGTCCCAATTGGTATGATTTCATTCTCTCTCTCTTTTTTTTTTTTTTTGGTTGAGTATTATTTCATTGTATATATGTACCATGTCTTCCTTATTCATTCATTTGTTGAAGGACACTTTGGTTGCTTCCTTAGTTTGGCATTTGTAAGTAATGCTACTACGAACATTGGAGGCATGTATCTTTTCAAATTAGTGATTTTGCTTTCTTGAGAAAAAAATACCTAGAAGTGGAATTTCTAGACTGTGTGGCAGCTCTATTTTTAATTCAGTAAGGAACCTCCACACTATTTTCCGAACTGGTTGCGTGGATTTTGAGTCCTACCAACAATGCATAAGTGTTCCCTTTTCTCCACATCCTCACCAATGTTTCATATTTCTTGCCTTTTTGATAATAGCCATTCTGACAAGTGTGAAGTAATATCTCATTGTGGTTTTGATTTGCATTTCCCTGATGACTATAGAGGCTGGGCATCTTTTCATGTGTCAATTTGCCATACATATGTCTCCTTTGGACAGATGTCTATACAGATTTCTCTTTCCACTTTTTAATTATTATTATCTTTTTGGATATTTCTTTGTATAAGTTTTTCACACATTTTGAACATTAACCCTTCAATGAATCTATTGCTTGCAGACATCTTCTCCCATTCGGTAGGTAACCTTATCATTTTATTGATGGTTTCTTCTGCTGTGTAATTTTTAGTTTAATGCAGTCCCATTGTCTACTTTTACTTTGTTTGCCTTGTCTGAGGAGATGGATCCAAAAAAATATTGCTAAGACTGCTGTAAAAAACTTGCTGCCTGTTTTTATCTAAAATATTATGGTTTCAGGTCTTATCTTTAATCCACTTCAAGTTCATTTTTGATTATGATGTGGGAAACTAGTCCAGTTTGATTATTCTGCATGTGCCAGTTTTCCTCATTGTATATTCTTGCCTCCTTTGTGTTTGAGTTCTCTTGTGTGTGACACTTTGTTTTTCTTTTGCTGCTTTTAAAATTCTCTTATCTTTGACTCTTGTCATTTTAATTATGATATGTCTTAGTTTGGGTGTCTTTGAGGATCTTGTTTGAGACTCTCCGTGCTTCCTGGACCCGGATATCTGTTTCCTTCTCTAGGTTAGGAAAGTTTCCAGCAATGATTTTGTAAAATACATTTTTCTTGCCCCTTTCTCTTTCTTCTCCTTCTGAGATCCCTATAATATGAATGCTGGCTTTCCTGATGTTACTTCAAAGGCCTCTTAAACTATCCTGTATTTAAAAAAAAAAAAAAAAGTTTCATTTTTCACTGTGCCAATGGGTGATTGACACTATTCTATCCTCCAGGTTCCATGAACAGCAAGGAGATCAAACCAGTCAATCTTAAAGGAAATCAATCCTGAATACACACTGCAAGGACTGATGCTGAAGCTGAAGCTCCAGTTATTTTGGTCACCTGATGTGAAGAGCTGCCTCATTGGAAAAGACCCTGATTTGGGGGAAGATTGAAGGCAGGAGGAGAAGGGGGTAACAGAAGGTGAGATGGCTGGATGGCATCACCTATGCAATGGACTTCCTGGGTAAATTTCAGGAAATGGTGAGGGACAGGGAGGCCTGGCATGCTGCTGTCCATGGGGTCACAAAGAGTTAGAGATATGACAGAGCAACTGAACAGCAATCCTCCAGATAGCTCACACATTCTTCTGTATTACCTAATCTGTTAATTCCTTCTGGTATATTTCTCTCAGTTATTGTATTATTCAGCTCCATTGGTCCTTTTTTATTTATTTTTTTCTCTTTGTTGAAATTCTCACTATGTTCATCTCTTTTCTCAAGTTCAGTAAGCATCTTTATTATCTTGATCTATGTATTGGCTAGATTGATTTTCTCATTTCCTTAGTTCTTTTTCTAAGGTTTTTGTCTTGTCTTTCATTTGGAAGATATTCCTTTGTCTCTCATTTTCCAAATTCTCTGTGTTTATTTCTATGTGTTCTGTAGGTTTGCTACATCTCCCAGTTATGAAGAAGTGGTCTCACGTAGCTGTCCGCTGGGTCAAGCGCCAGGCTCCCCGCTGGCCAGCAGGGCCGGCCTTCTGGTGGTGGCCCCTGTGTCCGCAGCATTCCCTCTTCGGCTATGGTAGAGCCAGCTCCCGTGGGCGGGATCGTAGGCGTGACTGGCCCCGCCCTGGCTGGCTGGCCTTGCCTCCTGCATTGGTTGCAGATACTCTGGTGGGTGGGCAGGACCCCAGCATGGCTGGCTGCGTGTCCGGCATGTGCAGCTGCTACCTGCTCCCTGGTGGATGGAATAAGCCCCGGCCAACAGGCTGGAGGAAAATTTCCATAAGAGTGCTTGTCAGCGCCAGTGTTGGCACTGGACAGCTGCTACTGCTATTGTGCTTAGTTATATCCAACTCTTTAGCAATCTCATAGATGGCAGTCCACCAGGCTCCTCATCCGTAGTATTTCCCAGGCAAAGATACTGAAGTGGGTTGCCATTTCCTCCTCTAGGGGATATTCCCAACTCAGAAACTGAACCTGCATCTCTGGTGTCTCCTACATTGGCAGGCACTTTCTTTATCACTGTGCCACCTGGGAAGCACAAAAAGAGCTGCCACCAATATCTCAACCCCTAGAGGTAAACAGAGTCACAGACAGACATAGAAAGCAAACTTGTGGTTACCAAAGGGGAAGGGGAAGGGAGGGATAAAGCTTGGGACTGGCAAATATAAACTATATATATATAAAGTACATAACAACAAGAACCTATTGTATAGAACAGGGAAATAGTGAACATTCAATATCTCCAGTAAACCATAATGGAAAAGAAAATGAAATATATATATTATATATATTTATGTAATGCACACACACACATATATGTAACGGAATCATTTTACTGTAGCCAGAAACCAATGCAACATTTTAAATTAACCATTCTTGAATTTTAAAATAAGAAACCAAATAGAGTAATATACTGGAGGCTGATAATAATAGCTCTTAATTATTGAGTTTTACTTTTTAATTTATCCATTCAACAAAAGTTTATCTCATACAGAGTAGGCAATTCATTGTATGGCAGAGGAATGCTAGGGGATTTCATTTTTACTAGGTCTATTAGAAAGACATTTTAGCTCTGTTTCACATGAAATGTTGTCTCACAACTACTACCCAAAGGGTAACATCACATTCACATCTCATTATAGAAATTTACCAGATTGGAAATGACTTCCTCATAGATGAAACCCTGTATGTACATCTATTTATTCTTATCATATGAATATAAAATCCACAGCATTTCTGCTAAAAAAAGGTGAGCCCAAGCATTAACATGTCCATATAGTTACTGTAGGTGCTTGCTAAGTTGCTTCAGTTATATCTGACTCTTTTCGACCCTACGGACTATAGCCTGCCAGGGACCTCTACCCATGCGAGTCTCCAGGTAAGAATACTGGCTTTCCATGCCCTTCTTCAGGGGTTCTTCTCCCACCCAGGGATCAAACCCATGTCTACTGCGACTCCTGCGTTGTAGGTAGTTTCTTTACCACTGAGCCACCAGGGGAGCCCCATATGGTTACTACATAAGGATAATTAAGCCAGTGAGTTCTTTTACAACACATGCTTCTGTAAGTTGAATGAGTACATGTGCAATTGGTAAATGCAGGGTGATGTCAGTACAATATGAGTTCATGTAGAGCCCTATAAAATTTTTCCTAGCACATTAATCTATAAGCTATCATGGATTGCTAGAACAGGTAAGGTACCAGATCACAGAGGGATACAGTGCCATTCAAAAAGCTCATTCATTCTAAAAGAAGCAGGATCCTTTGGTTCTTCCCCCCGACCCCATGTCCTCAGCCTGCCTTTTATCTGTGGAAAAACTTTAGCCAAAGAAGAAGTTTAATCAGAGAAGTGAGAAAATGCTGAAACAAAAGAAAACAGTCAAGAGAGACCAAATAATAATAATGTAGTCACTAAGCAAAGTCAAATACTTTTAGTTCCTTCTCAAGGGCTATAGATAATATTCTGAACATATCCTGTGAGCTATCTTATAAGTACTGAAATCCCCATCAGGTGGGAAAAATTAACTATGTGATGATCAGACTATAGCCATGACAAAGCTGCCACAATTCCAAGAATTAGTCTCAAAGAAATGGGAAAAAAATAGCCCTGGACTTGACTATCTAAAACAGTCAAGATGAAGCTGGTCGGACTACCAATGACAGATTTCAAGATAACTGTCAGAGCTGACTATGCTGTGTCTGTATGTAGCACCCCTCTCTTTCTGGGGGAGCTGGCCTTTGGACAGACATCTGCTGTGTGCCTCACCATCCCCTTCCCTGGTTGCAGACATCTAGAACAGACCAAAGTTTCCTATCCACCAAGCTGGCCTCTTTATTGGCTTTTGAGCAACAAGCAGCCAGACCTCACTTTCAGTAACAATTCCTCATCCTTTCTCTTGGATTAGGTTGATCATATGTTCAGGTTTTGAAGAATAAAATTGGTATGTAACCTCTGAAAGCTGATAATTTCCTTCAACCATTTAAATCTAGAGCCCATACCACTTTTAATTACATTCAGAAATATTGGCTCTTCTCCCACACATTTTATTTCAATGATGCCTCTTGCTTTAATTTTAATTATTCTTCTGCACGTGCTGATCTATATTTGTCACTGACAATAAATTATTAATAAGCGGTGAGTCAGGATATAACAGCTCCTTGGTTAGCTGTTTCATCCATGTGTTTGCAATATGCTAGGTCACACGATTTTCAGGATGTTTGTATAGTCACTGGGGAGCCATGAACAATGGAACTGTTGGAAAAATCTGGCTTCATTTGTGCTATAGAAAATGAAATATTCTAAGGACAACTGTGTGCTATAAGCAACAGCTGGAACAACTATGTCATAGAAATGGGAGACTTGGGTACCTTTGTTATCCACTAACTAAAATAAATATAATGCTCTTTCCCAAGTTGAATATTTAAAGTTCATTTTCATAAGATTTAGAATAAATTTTACAGTACAGTTGATACAGTATATTTCTACTTATTTTATTATGTGTGCATACATACCTTACTTAATGCAAAATACATAATACAGGCTAACGTAAAAAAAATACAAAGGAACGCTGACTTCCAAGTTGTGCACCTTAAATACAATTTTCTACTAAAACCAAGATTCTTTGGGGAAAATGTTGATTACAGGTCTGGGGCAGGAAACATTGGCTAATGTTTCAGGCCAGGTTGAGCCTGAGATATCTTTGTATTGAATGCAAGAAAGTTGTTAAATATTAGTGGAGTCTTTGCAGAACAAAATGGGTGCCAACTTGAAGGGACTGCTACTGTTCAAACGTGTGATAATTAAACATCAGAAAGAATAGTGATTGAAGTAATTGAAGCATGTCACATACATAAAACTTCATAGGGTCTATTAATATTCAAAAACTTTGATATTTCTAGAGTTTTCTATGGTGCCAATTTGAAGCTTTGAATATTGATAAATATAAGAAAAGACTCTAGTATTTATTCTGCCATTTTTTGTAGACATATTTCAAGCTAACCAAATAGTTAATGGAAGGAATATGTTCTTTGTTTTTATTTTAATAGAAGAATCACAGTTAATGAAAAGATAAGAAATGATAAAAGCAAAATGTTATCATGTTCAAGCACCAAGGGAAACAATGGATATATACATCAATAATCAATGGCTGCTAAATCATTCAGAGACAAGTTGATGAAAAAATCTAAAAAAGAGCTAGGATGACTTTACACGAAAGTGAAAATGTTAGTCTCTCAGTTGTTTCTGAGTCTTTGTGACCCTATGGATTGTAGCCTGCCAGACTCCTCTGTCTATGGATTCTCCAGGCAAGAATATTGGAGTGGGTAGACATTCTCTTCTCCAGGGGATCCTCCCAACTCAGGAATCAAACCTGGGTCTCCTGCATATCAGGCAGATTCTTTACTGTCTGAGCCAACAGGGAAGCCCCAACTTTACCTGAACCTGCTGATAAATTTTAGCATCACTAAAAGTGAATATCCACCCTTGTAGTGCTTCCCAGTGTGAAACAATAAGAAGTAAAAAGCACTCTGGGACTTCCCTGGGAGTCCAGTGGATAAGACTTCATGTTTCCAATGCAGGCAGCCTGGGATCAATTCCTAATCAGGGAACTAGATCCCATGTGATACAAGATCTAGCACAGCTAAATAAATAAATGAAAAAAATTTTTAAAGAAATAAACAGCATTCCAGATGAAATGTTCTTGCTAAAATATAATCAAGCCTCTAAGCACTTTACAGGATACAAGGAAGAGAGGGTCATTTTAAATGACTCTGTGAAGATTCAGTAATTCAAATTAAGAATCAGACAGGTTCTTGAAAAACAATATCCCAGTTTTGACTTGTAAATGGCACAAAAAATGAGGGAAGGCTAGTATAAATATTTAAATAATACAAAATTTTAAATAAAATAAAATTTTAAATTTTAGTGTGTATATATATAATCATAATTTTAGATATATATATATATATATATATATATATATAATTGGTGTTTAATCAATTCAGTCAACAACTGTGGTGTTGGCAAAGACTCTTGAGAGTCCCCTGGACTGCAAAGAGAAACAACCAGTGCATCCTAAAGGAAATCAGTCCTGAATATTCATTGGAAGGATTAATGCTGAAGATGAAACTCCAATACTTTGAACACCTGATGCAAAGAACTGACTCATTGGAAAAGACCCTGATGCTGGGAAAGATTGAAGTCAGGAGGAGAAGGGGGACAACAGAGGATGAGATGATTGGATGGCATCACCAACTCAGTGGACATGAATGAGTAAACTCTGGGAGTTGGTGATGGACAGGAAGGTCTGGCTTGCTTCATCCATGGGGTCACAAAGAGTCGGACACAACTGAGTGACTGAACTGAACTGAGTTCATGATGTTTTGTAATAGTAGCCCTAAGAGTCCAAGGGAGTGACCATTATTAGTGAACTCATGATGTAATATTCTCTATCAAAGAAATGCATTTACTCAGTTCATTGGAAAGCTTTAAAAGCAAAACAAACTAAAAAATAAAAATTAATTAAAATTAAAAAAAAAAAAAAAGGCAATGACCAGCTCAGAAGTAGTGCTTATCACAAATATCTAGGTTTTGATAACTGCTGTGGACAAACCCTAAGGGGACCCTAAATGAGCCACACCCTTTTATAGCCTCAATACCTCAAATGCAAGCATTTGTGCTTCTAGTCAAGTGGGACTTAGAAAGCATCACTACAAACAAAGCTAGTGGAGGTGATGGAATTCCAGTGGAGCTATTTCAAATTCTGAAAGATGATGCTGTGAAAGTGCTGCACTCAGTATGCCAGCAAATTTGGAAAACTCAGCAGTGGCCACAGGACTGGAAAAGGTCAGTTTTCATTCCAATCCCAAAGAAAGGCAATGCCAAAGAATGCTCAAACTACCGCACAATTGCACTCATCTCACATGCTAGTAAAGTAATGCTCAAAATTCTCCAAGCCAGACTTCAGCAATACGTGAACTGTGAACTCCCTGATGTTCAAGCTGGTTTTAGAAAAAGCAGAGGAACCAGAGATCAAATTGCCAACATCCCCTGGATCATGGAAAAAGCAAAAGAGTTCCAGGAAA
>SJXQ01012623.1:0-17407 GCA_006408695.1 Aepyceros melampus
AGTTCTAAAAGGTCTTATAGGTCTTCATAGAACCATTCAACTTAAGCTTCTTCAGCACTGCTGAATAAGCAACCACAAAGAAAAAGCTCAATACATTGGAGTTCATTAAAATAAGAACTATGTTATCAAAAGACACCATTAAGAAAGTAAAAAATATATCTACAATATTTATGGTGGGAAAATATATCTACAATACATATGGTCAAAAAAGGCTCATACCCTGAATATATACAGTCTTTGTACAATCAATATGAAAAAATAAATAAATAACCAACAGAAAAACAAGCATGAGATTTCAAGAAACTCTCATTTTAAAAACTACTCAATACCACTAGATATCAAAGAACTGCAAATTAAAAATCAATGACATACTATCATCCAACAGAATGGCTAAAATTGACAAAACCAAGGATTAGAGAAAATAATTCTAACCATAAAGTAACTGTTTTATACAAGTAGTGGGGCTATAACTATTTCATCTTATTTACAATATTAATGACATGTATACCCTATGAGCAACAATTCGAAAAACATGCCTAGCATGTGCATGCAGCAACATGGGCACCAAAAATCCCAAGCAAGAATGTTCACTGATACATTAATTTCTAAGCAGCCAAAACTGGAAGCAAAATATCCAGCAGAATGGTTTTTAAAATGTGGCATATATAATAGCAATTTTTAAAAAATTTTATTTACGTATTGATTTATTTTTGCTGTACTGGGTCTTCCGTGTACTGGGCTTTTCTCTAGTTGTACCGAGCAAGGGCTACTCTTCATTGCAGTGCACAGGCTTCTCACTGCAGTTTCTCCTCTTGTTCCGGAGCACAGGCTCACCAGCTTCAGTAGCTGCAGCGCGAGGGCTCAGTAGTTGCCGCTCCCGGACTCTACAGCACAGGTTCAATAGTTGCGGCCCGTGAGCTTAGTTACTCCGCAGCATGTGAGATCTTCCTGGATCAGGGATCAAACCTGTGTCTCCTGCACTGGCAGGAAGATTCTTTAATAATGGCAGATTTTATAGCAATGAAAAAGGACAAAGTCCAGTTACACATACATCATGAACGAATCTCACAGATAACTGAGCAAAAGATGTCCTTCTCTCTCTCTCTCTCATACACACATACACACACACAGAGACACACAAACTACTTACTATATAGTGCTATTCATATCAAATTTTAAAAACAGACAAAATATATAGTTTCTAGAGATAAGTCTCCAATTTACAATGGTTCAACTTACAATTGCTAACTCTATGATGGTGTGAAAGCAATACGCATTCACTAGAAACTCTACTTCAATTTTTTAAATTCTGATCTTTTCCTGGGCTAGCGATATGTAGTACAATACTGTTTCGTGATGCTGGGCAGCAGCAACGAGCCACAGCTCCCACGTGGCCACGAGGTCATGAGAGTAAACCAAAACATTTACAACCATTCTGGTTTTTGACTTTCAAAACAGTATTCAATATAGTATATGAGATATTCAATACTTTATTATAAAATAGGCTTTGTGTTAAATGATCTGGCTACAGGCTAATATGAGTGGTCTGAGCATGTTTAAGTTAGGCTAGGCTAAGCTATCATGTTCAATAGGTTGGGTCTATTAAATGAATTTTCAACTCTTTTATAAAGCAAGGAAGAATTATACTTGCTTAAGTAGCAAGTTGTAGAGAGAAGCAAAGATGTGTTTACCATTCAGGATAATGGTTACCTTTGGGGGTTAGTGATTTTGAGAAGACAAGAGAGCATAAGGAGAGTTTCTAGGGTGCTAGCACTGTTTTGGGAAAAAGTATTAGGCTGTGGGGAAACGGAGTGATTCATTTGAAGTAAATATGGAAAATGCTGAGATTTGTTGAAGCTGGGTATTAGAAAGAGTATTGATTATATTATTACTTGTACGTATAACCAGTATCTTTCATGACAATTTTTTTAAAAAACCAAGTATAGATTTGACCTAAATCTTGCTACAATTTGATGTAAATATCATAGAAAATCAAAATACAGTATATACTAAAGGTTAATTTCCTCATCATAAAAGTTTTTGCATAGATGGCTAGTACCAGGAGAATTAGTAGTTAGATATAAAGGCAAACAGAGATAGCAAAGATTTCAGTATTTAAGAGCATATACCAGGGCATTCAAAGCCAGCGCTCTGGGACAACCCAGAGGGATGGGATGGGGAAGAAGGTGGGAGGGGGGGTTCAGCATGGGGGTACATATGTACACCTGTGGCTGATCCATGTCAATGTATGGCAAAAACCACCATCATATTATAAAGTAATTATCCTCCAATTAAAATAAATAATTTTTAATTAAAATAAAGACCTATAAGAATAGAAGGGAAAAAAAGCATATACTAAGCAACCATCGCAAAGAGTAACACAGGCAAGACTTATCCCTTAGAAAGGGTATTTTTTAATACCAGCAGTCTGCAGTGATTACTTTTACCACTAGATGGAACTCTACATGTAAGGTGATATGCTTAGTGAAGGACTGGAAACAAAATCCACAGCTGAAAAATCAATTACATAAAAATGAAATGCAGTGCTTTTGAGGCATTTTGAACCCATGAATCTGTAAAATTCAAGGCAGTGGGGAAAAAAACCAACAAACCCTGTATCCTACAGATGTATCTTTTGGCTGACTACCACCAAAAATGCATACCCACAAAACTAAATGTTTCCTCCCTAGTGAATTGCTTAACTTGATTTGTTCTCCAAGAACCACAATCTTGGCAACATCTTTCAAAATATGAGCTATATTTAAAGTTGTTTAAACCTGACTTACCACCCTGAGAGAAGTATGCACTCTCTTACTATGTTTTCAACCTTAGCTGTGAAACATGGCTTTAAATGTGTCACTTTATTGAAGAGCTGTTAGATATGAATACATACAAGTATTAAACAAGAGGCTATTATTTCTCCCTTTTTCTACCTGCCAAAGTTAAACTGGTATGACAGTTGTACATAAACAAAAAGGATAAAGTGGGCTCCAGGTGTTCAAGCTGGCAGGTTTTTCATAACACAGGTTAAGGTTGATAAGTAGTACCACAGTTTTTCAGGAAATAATATCCAATTCCTTAAAAATTTTGAAACGCCTACATCTCAAGATCTGCCCTTAAGAGTAGCTGTCCAAGGTTTAGTAATATGGACCTCTTATCACTAATTTAGACTTCAGTAGTCTACAAAAATATATTTGGCCCCTTTATTTGATCCCAACTTGAACTAATTTCAGACTACTAGAGCAACTTTATCTGAATTAAAGTGGCACATGAAGGAATTCCTGATCATTTACCCTCTTAACCTAAACATTCTGCAAATGTGGTCAAGATTTTAACCCTATGAAATGACAATGGAAAGTTCTCAATCTAAAAGACTAATTTGTCTTCCTCTGAGTACCAATAATGCAAGTTAATTAACATATATTTAATTTGTCAATTTTTATCCCTTTGGGTGTCACAGAATTGGTATTAATTCTGTTGCTGCCACTTCACTTACTTTTTCTCATCAAGACTGGTGAACAACTGGAAGAAAGTTTATTTGTACTGGAAAAGTAACATGAAAATCCCTATTTATTTGGAGAAAGTTCTATAGGATGCTTCACTGACAAAAGAGTGTCTCTCTCATCATTACATAAAAGCTGTTTACCCCTCAAAAAAGTACACTCAAAGCTTTGGGAGTCTCTTTTCCTATAGACTTTAAATGCCATGACACTCGGGCAATTAAAACCAAAGGATTTCTACCTATGATCAGATTACCTTTCAAAAGACTACTTCTAAATCCACTTCTTCCAAAGTCCAGAATGATACTATCTAAGAGACTGCTAATGCTTTTGCTCTGGCACATGACTGTTCATATCTATACAACTTCACATATTGAAAATTCTTAAGAGTTTTAATCTCTTAGTCAGTACTCAACGAACCTAATAGTAAGTCTCTTCATCAGCTAGCATAGGAAAGTGAGTTGTTTTTCTGAGGCACATATTAGCCAAACAAGAAATCAGTTACTCACGTGTCATTTAAATTCACACTAATTGTGATTTACCTTCTGTTGCTGCTGCTAAGTCGCTTCAGTCGTGTCCAATTCTGTGCGACTCCATAGATGGCAGCCCACCATGCTCCCCCGTCCCTGGGGTTCTCCAGGCAAGAACACTGGAGTGGGTTGCCATTTCCTTCTCCAATGCAGGAAAGTGAAAAGTGAAAGTGAAGTCACTCAGTCGTGTCCGACTCTTAGCAACCCCATAACTGCAGCCCACCAGGCTCCTCCGTCCATGGGATTTTCGAGGCAAGAGCACTGGAGTGGGGTGCCATTGCCTTCTCCGGTGATCTACCTAGTACTTTATAATTTTAAGAAGCTATAAGGTACAGGAACAAACTAAAACAAACTAAACTAAGTCTGTGGCGCCCAAAAGTTTAAACCTCACTGAATACTATAAGACACTATTTTGTTTTCCACTATCTCTATTTTCAAAACTACAAATGGTCTTCTATAGGTGCAATTAGCACATAGGCCCCCAGAAGGCCCTGTGAGAGGTCTTGAAACTTAGGTTGCAAATAATTTTTCTTTCACTGCATTTGCACATAGATGCAGTCTTTTAACTGTTATTATTTTAAAGAGATCCTTGGGTATTTGCTAAAACTCCTTTGAAATTAGAAGTAATTATGAGGCTTTTTCCACTGTGGTAAATCTTAAGCAACCACCACTTTGGGGAAACATCATACACTTTCTCACTCAACACTTTCTGAATGATACCAACTGTTGAGATATGTGATATTGAAAAGATGGATTCTAATATATGAAATTTTATGGTGCATGAAATTTTTTTAATTTAAATATCCCAATTTCTTTTAATGGGGATATCCCAACACTTTTTAAAAGTTATTTTTTTTTTTGGCCATATGAGATCTTAGTTTGCCAACCAGGGATTGAACCTGAGACCTTGGCAGTGAAAGCAGAGACCTAACTACTGGACCACTTTTTATTTCTTAACTCCTAAAAAGAAACTAGGGTGGCAATTAAAATAGTTATGTTTTGAAAAATTTAGGCTTTATCCTCCGTACACACCTTAATACACACACTCTCAATTTAAATTTTAATGAAAATTTAACACAATGACATAAGTGTATGCTTCATACTGGTATACTTATTTTTAATATTTAAAAGCCGTATTTGCTAAGTCACTTCAGTCATGTCTGACTCTGTGTGACCCCATAGACGGTAGCCCACCAGGCTCTCCCATCCCTGGGATTCTCCAGGCAAGAACACTGGAGTGGGTTGCCATTTCCTTCTCCAATGCATGAAAGTGAAAAGTGAAAGTGAAGTCGCTCAGTCGTGTCCGACTCTTCACGACCCCATGGACTGCAGCCTACCAGGCTCCTCCATCCATGGGATTTTCCAGGCAAGAGTACTGGAGTGGGGTGCCATTGATGACTGATCTCTTGCTTAGGGTCATCCTGACAAAAGCAGCAGATTGAACAGCAGATCTAATTAAGGAGAGCTTGGTCATAAGGACAGCTACTACAAAATGACCTGATCAAAAGAAAAAAAATAAAGTAGACCTTGTTATTTGAGTGAAAAAAAAAAACTTATTGCAACCAATGAGAGATTGTAGGATTCCAAAATTCATAAAACTTTAAAATGACAGCCTTCACCATACAAAAGCTAGTCAGATTTAAAAAAAAGAAAACCAAACCTAGTCAGATTTCAAAGGGCTTATTATAGAGCACATAGCTTTCCCTGATTAAAGTTTGACTTTTGTAGAGAGCAGAAAGTATTTGAAGATAATGTCAAGAATGTTACTAAATACTATTGCTGTACACTTTCTTGGTTTCTCATCTTCTCCTAATTGTTAGTTTCCTGTTATTTGGTGAGTTTTTTTTTTTAATTTCATTGTTTTTAACATTCTTGGTTTTATCCTTGTAATTGTGTTCAGCATGGAAATAAAACAAGTGAAGAACTTCCACATTATGTAATCCCAATGTTGTTCTTTATAGTTCCTAAATTAATGAAGTTCGCCCCTTCCCAAGTGTATTGATATAATTAAGACACATACAGCAATTGTTCAGTCTCATAGTTCAGCTTGACAAATCGCCTGTATTTAATTTCATAACTGATATTGTTATTTATGTTTTCATGTGATTATCTTAGAAGCCATGGCTTTATACAGTTTTATAGTTTGATACTAACACATTTCCCATTATAAAATGTACTGTCATTAACTCACTCCATACTTTTAAAATTATTTATGAAGTAGATCACAAAACTTGTGAACTTCTGACAAAACTGTTCCTTTTTTATCTATCACTATATTTTAAAATTACAGAAAAGAACAATAGTTTTCCTACAGTAGGCACTAAAGACTGTAACACAGAAGACAATAATCATTAACTGCCGAATGCATGGTACAATGAAAGCCCTAAGCATTCAGAGGTAGGAGAGAATCTCACTCTTATACAAGTAGAGTCGAGATCTGCAGTAGGTCTTAAAGATGAGACGGGTTTGACAGAGTTTGACAGTACTCACCTTGAGCACTCTGACTCCCAACCTCCTCCTTCAGTTTCCATCCTCCAAGACTCCATCCTACAGGCTCATCAGCATTGCCTCCAAAGCCTGGCCCTGTGGCTGTGGCTGGCGCCTCTACAGGAAGTCACCCTCTTGTCCTCATATTTTCGTTTTTTTACTTTCATCTACTCTCTTGCTCTGCTCCCTTCCATACCATTTTTCCAGTGCTTCCTAGTTTTCACAAGCCACAACTATTGAGCCTGTGCTCTAGAGCCCAAGTGCGGCAACTGCTGAAGCCTGTGCACCCTACAGTCCATGCTCCACAACAAGAGAGGCCACCACAATGAGACGCCCATGCACCACAACCAGAGAGTAGCTCCCCCCTCGCCACGGCTAAAGGAAAGCCCACGGAGCAACAAGGACTCAGCCCGGCCATAAGCTCAGCAGGAAGAATCTGCCTGCAATGCAGACGCCGCAGATGTGGATTTGATCCCTGAGTCGGGAAGATTCCCTGAAGGAGGAAATGGCAACCCATTCCAGTATTCTTGTCTGGAGAATCCCATAGACAGAGAAGCCTAGCAGGCTACGGTCCACGGGGTCGCAGAGAGTTGGACACAACTTAAGAGACTTGGCAAGCACACATGCTCATTGTGCATGAGCTTAAATAAATAAAATTATTTTTAAAATTATACATATTTCAGATCATTATAAACATCAGTTTTTAAAACTTCATATAACTATATACCAGTAACCCCAAACAAAAAGATAAGAAATGTTAAAGTAGCTTGCTCAAAGACACATACTGTTTTAACCGAGGGAAAAGTTATCAGTAAACAACGTATCTGCTGGGATCTTTGCAAGTTTGAAACTGCAAAGATCCATGCTGTTGTTGCTGTTCTGTGCGACCCCACGGACTGCAGCACATCAAGCTTCCCTGTTCTTCACTATCTCCCAGAGTTTGCTCAACCTCATGTACATGGAACAGTGATGCTATCTAACTATCTCATCCTCTGCCACCCCCTTCTCCCGCCTTCAATCTTTCCCAGCATCAGGGCCTTTTCCAGAGAGTCAGCTCTACACATCAGGTGGCCAAAGTATTGGAGCTTCAGCATCAGTCCTTCCAAAGAATATTCAGGACTGCTTTCCATTAGGAAGACTGGTTAGATCTCCTTGCATCCAAGGGACTCCCAAGAGTCTTCTCCAACACCACAGTTCAAAAGCATCAATTGTTCAGTGTTCAATTTTCTTTACAGTCAAACTCTCCCATCCATACATGAATACTGGAAAAACCATAGCTTTGACTAGACGCACCTTTGTTGGCAAAGTAATGTCTCTGCTTTTTAATATGCTATCTAGGTTGATCATGGCTTTTCTTCCAAGGAGTGTCTTTTAATTTCATGGCTGCAGTCACCATCTGCAGCGATTTTGGAGCTCAAAAAAATAGTCTCTCACTTTTTCCATTGTTTTCTCATATATTTGGGAATAGGTTATATATATTATATAGATTTTATATATTTATATTATTATATTATATATTTTATTGAAAAGGCAATGGCACCCCACTCCAGTACTGTTGCCTCGAAAATCCCATGGATGGAGGAGCCTGGTGGGCTGCAGTCCATGGGGTCGCTAAGAGTTGGACAGGACTGAGCGACTTCACTTTCACTTTTCACTTTCATGCATTGGAGAAGGAAATGGCAACCCACCCCAGTGTTCTTGCCTGGAGAATCCCAGGGACGGGGGAGCCTGGTGGGTTGCCATCTATGGGGTCGCACAGAGTCAGACACGACGGAAGCGACTTAGCAGCAGTAGCAGCAGCATTATATTTTATAATTATAATTATTACATAATAATATAATATATACATTTTAAATTATATAATATTATATATTATATAACATATAATATAAAAGATTGTGTATCTTTTATATTATAAATATGTAGATTATACAGATTAAGGACTTCCCTGGTGGCTCAGACGACAAAGCATCTGCCTACTATGCCTACAATACGGGAGACCTGGGTTCAATCCCCGAGTCAGGAAGATCCCCTGAAGAAGGAAATAGTAACCCACTCCAGTATTCTTGCCTGGAAAATCCCATGGAAGGAGGAGCCTGGTAGGCTACAATCCATGGGGTCGCAGAGAGTCGGACACAACAGACGGACTTCACTTGCTATTATATAGATTTCCCATCTATTCCCAAGCCATGAAGTGATGGGACCAGATGCCATGATCTTTGTTTTCTGAATGTTGAGTTTTAAGGCAACTTTTTCATTCTCCTCTTTCACTTCCATCAAGAGGCTCTTTAGTACTTCTTCACTTTGTGCCATTAAGGGTGGTGTCATCTGCATATCTGAGGTTATTGATATTTCCCCTGGCAATCTTCATTGCAGCTTGTGCTTCATCCAGCCCAGCATTTTGCATGATGTAGTCTGCAGTTAAGTTAAATAAGCAGGGTGACAATATACAGCCTTGATGTACTCCTTTCTGGATTTGGAACCAGTCTGTTGTTCCATGTCCAGTTCCAACTGTTGCTTCTTGGCTTGCGTAGGTAGGCCAGGATTTCTCAGGAGGTAGGTAAGGTGGTCTGGTATTCCCATCTCTTTCAGAAGTTTCCACAGTTTGTTGTGATCCACATAATCAAAGGCTTCTGGCATAAAGCAGAAGTTTTTCTGGAACTCTCTTGCTTTTGCAATGATCCAGTGGATGTTGGCAATTTGATCCCTGGTTCCTCTGCCTTTTCTAAATCCAGCTTGAATATCTGAAAGTTCGCAGTTCACGGTTCACGTACTGTTGAAGCCTGGCTTAGAGAATGTAGATTATACGATTAAGGACTTCCCTGGTGGCTCAGACGACAAAGCATCTGCCTACTATGCCTACAATACGGGAGACCTGGGTTCAATCCCCGAGTCAGGAAGATCCCCTGAAGAAGGAAATAGTAACCCACTCCAGTATTCTTGCCTGGAAAATCCCATGGAAGGAGGAGCCTGGTAGGCTACAATCCATGGGGTCGCAGAGAGTCGGACACAACAGACGGACTTCACTTGCTATTATATAGATTTCCCATCTATTCCCAAGCCATGAAGTGATGGGACCAGATGCCATGATCTTTGTTTTCTGAATGTTGAGTTTTAAGGCAACTTTTTCATTCTCCTCTTTCACTTCCATCAAGAGGCTCTTTAGTACTTCTTCACTTTGTGCCATTAAGGGTGGTGTCATCTGCATATCTGAGGTTATTGATATTTCCCCTGGCAATCTTCATTGCAGCTTGTGCTTCATCCAGCCCAGCATTTTGCATGATGTAGTCTGCAGTTAAGTTAAATAAGCAGGGTGACAATATACAGCCTTGATGTACTCCTTTCTGGATTTGGAACCAGTCTGTTGTTCCATGTCCAGTTCCAACTGTTGCTTCTTGGCTTGCGTAGGTAGGCCAGGATTTCTCAGGAGGTAGGTAAGGTGGTCTGGTATTCCCATCTCTTTCAGAAGTTTCCACAGTTTGTTGTGATCCACATAATCAAAGGCTTCTGGCATAAAGCAGAAGTTTTTCTGGAACTCTCTTGCTTTTGCAATGATCCAGTGGATGTTGGCAATTTGATCCCTGGTTCCTCTGCCTTTTCTAAATCCAGCTTGAATATCTGAAAGTTCGCAGTTCACGGTTCACGTACTGTTGAAGCCTGGCTTAGAGAATTTTGAGCACTACTAGCGTGTAAGATGAGTGCAACTGTGTGGTAGTTTCAACATTCTTTGGCATTGCCTTTCTTTTGGATTGGAATGAAAAGTGACCTTTTCCAGTCCTGTGGCCACTGCTGAGTTTTCCAAATTTGCTGACATATTGAGTGCGGCACTTCATAGCATCATCTTTCAGGATTTGAAATAGCTCAACTGGAATTCCATCACCTCCACTACCTTTGTTCACAGTGATGCTTCCTAAGCATCTTGACTTGATTTCACATTCCAGGATGTCTGGCTCTAGGTGAGTGATCACACCATCATGATTATCTGGGTCATGAAAATCATTTTTTACAGTTCTGTGTATTCTTGCCACCTCTTCTTCTACCTGTTAGGTCCATACCCTTTCTGTCTTTTATTGTGCCCATCTTTGCATGAAACGTTCCTTTGGTAGCTCTAATTTTCTTGAAGAGATCTCTAGTCTTTCCCATTCTATTCTTTTCCTCTATTTTTTTGCATTAATCACTAAGGAAGGCTTTCTTATCTCTTCTTGCTATTCTTTGGAACTCTGCATTCAAATGGGTATATCTTTCCTTTTCTCCTTTGCTTTTCGCTTCTCTTCTTTTCACAGCTATTTGTAAGGCCTCCTCAGACAGGCATTTTGCCTTTCTTTTTCTTGAGAATGGTCTTGATCATTGCCTCCTGTACAGTGTCATGAACCTCCATTCATAGTTTTCAGGCACTCTGTCTCTCAGATCGAATCCCTTGAATCTGTTTGTCACTTCCACTGTAAAATTGTAAGAGACTTCATTTAGGTCATACCTGAATGGTCTAGTGGTTTTCCCTATTTTCTTCAATTTAGGTCTGAATTTGGCAATCAGGAGTTCATGATCTGAGCCACAGTCAGCTCCCGGTCTTGTTTTTGCTGACTGTATAGAGCTTTTCCATCTTTGGCTGCAAAGAATATGATCAGTCTAATTTCAGTGTTGACCATCTGGTGATGTCCATGCATAGTATTCTCTTGTGTTGTTGGAAGAGGGTGTTTGCTATGACCAGTGCATTTTCTTGGCAAAACTCTATTAGCCTTTGCCCTGTTTCATTCTGTACTCCAAAGCCAAATTAGTCACTTCCACTGTAAAATTGTAAGAGACTTCATTTAGGTCATACCTGAATGGTCTAGTGGTTTTCCCTATTTTCTTCAATTTAGGTCTGAATTTGGCAATCAGGAGTTCATGATCTGAGCCACAGTCAGCTCCCGGTCTTGTTTTTGCTGACTGTATAGAGCTTTTCCATCTTTGGCTGCAAAGAATATGATCAGTCTAATTTCAGTGTTGACCATCTGGTGATGTCCATGCATAGTATTCTCTTGTGTTGTTGGAAGAGGGTGTTTGCTATGACCAGTGCATTTTCTTGGCAAAACTCTATTAGCCTTTGCCCTGTTTCATTCTGTACTCCAAAGCCAAATTTGCCTGTTATTCCAGGTATCTCTTGACTTCCTCCTTTTGCATTCCAGTCCCCTATAATAAAAAGGACATCTTTTTTGGCTGTTAGTTCTAGAAGGTCTTGTAGGTTCAACTTCAGCTTCTTCAGCACTACTGGTAGGGGCATAGACTGGGATTACCATGATATTGAATGCTTAGCCTTGGAAACGAACAGAGATCATTCTGTCGGTTTTGAGATTGCATCCGAGTACTGCATTTCGGACTCTTTTGTTGACTATGATAGCTACTCCATTTCTTCTAAGAGATTCCTGCCCACAGTAGTAGATATAATGGTCATCTGAGTTAAATTCACCCATTCCTGTCCATTTTGGTTCACTGATTCCTAAAATGTCGACGTTCACTCTTGCCATCTCCTCTTTGACCACTTCCAATTTGCCTTGATTCATGGACCTAACATTCCAGGTTCCTATGCAATATTGCTCTTTACAGCATAGGACTTTACTTCCATCACCAGTCACATCCACAACTAGGTGTTGTTTTTGCTTTGGCTCCGTCTCTTCATTCTTTCTGGAGTTATTTCTCCACTGTTCTCCAGTAGCATATTGGGTATCTACCGACCTGGGGAATTCATCTTTCAGTGTCCTATCTTTTTGCCTTTTCATACCGTTCATAGGTTCTCAAGGCAAGAATACACAAGTGGTTTGCCATTCCCTTCTCTAGTAGACTACATTTTGTCAGACCTCTCCAGCATGACCCATCCATCTTGGGTGGCCCTACATGGCATGGCTCATAGTCTCATTGAGTTAGACAAGGTTGTGGTCCATGTGATCAGTTTGATTAGTTTTCTGTGATTGTGGTTTTCATTCATCTGCCCTCTGATGATAAGAGGCTTATGGAAGCTTCCACCTCATACTTCTCTATAGAATAGACCTAGGTAGTGTTCCAGCAAGGGAAACCAAGAACTTGGAGATAAGATGATTTTCCATGTGCCGGTCACCAACTTATTGCCTCTCATCCATCACTGCCTACTCTGCAAAAATGGAGCCAGAGCCTCTAAGTATACTTCCTTTTCTAGCTGGTACAATATTCAGCATTAATGATAAAGAACACTGCAGAGACAGAGCAGGAGGCAGGGCCTTTCCCTTCAGGGTTTCAGGCTGCTCCTCTAGGCAAGCTCCTGCAGCGTGCACAGCTTCTCCAATGACAGGCTCCAGGTTATAGCAGTCAGCAGCACCCATAAGCTAGCTGCTTTCTACCCCCACACCCCCGCCCATCCCTGAGACATCTCCCTGTGAACAGCTTTCCCAAGTATCCTACAGGGGTGGGTTTTGGGAAGGTTCCTGAAGGTGAATTTCCACTAAGTTCTACCACATTATTTCTCTGCTATTCTGTGGCTCCAATGTGGGATCTCTGCCCTAGGATATCTATCTCTTCTTAGCACATTCTATCTCAGCCCTAAGAATTATAGTGGATTCTTTTTATCCAGCTTTATCAAGGTATAATTAACAGACAAAATGATAAGATATAGTATTTATAAAGTGTACATTATTATGACTTGATATACATATGCAGTGCATAGTTGATGCTGGTTTCTATCTATAATTCTTTAGAGATCTCTTTATTTATTAGCCAATCCCTTGTTACTCCAATTCCCTGTTAGAATCAATAACTGTTTATACTAAACTTTCTTTGTTAAATTACTATATAGTTTCTATGTCCTAGCTGAACCCTGACTGATATATCCTGATATATCCTGATAAAACTAGCAAAAAATCAGCACAAAATAGATGGACTCTGGCATTTTTAGAAACATGGTTAATAAAATGTAATTAATAGGGTTTACTCAAGGTAGCCAAAAGGTATCTTCAGAAGAAAGTACTGATAAGTGCTGATTAAAAAACAAAAGAAAGCAATAATCTAATCAATCAACTGTAATAAGTCTTTTTCAAACATAAAATGGGACAATCTGACATACAGATCAGGTATATTCTTTTTTTTTTTTCTTTTTACTGAAGCATAGTTGATTTACAATGTTTCAGACAAAGTGTTTCAGTTATATATGTGTGTATGCATATTCTTTTTTCAGATTCTTTTCCACTACAGATTATTACAAGATATTGAAGATAGTTCCCTGTGCTATTGACAGATAGTTCCTTGTTGTTTATTTTAGACATAGTATGTGTTCTTTCTCCTTTGGTAAACATAAGCTTGTTTTCTATGTCTATGAATCTACTTCTGGTTTGTAAATAAGTCCATTTATATACTTTATGCAAATTACCTAAACTGCCTTATCAACTGGCTATGAACCTGAATGGAATCAGTCCTTAAATCCATTTAACAGAGAAAACAGTTTTTTGAACTTGCAGTAACAAAAAGACTGCTGCTCTCTGAGGACCTTTCACGCAACCACCCAGAAACCTCCTTCTTCAATACTGTTTAACCTTACAAACTCGAAAGCTAAAGGTTAGA
Organism: Aepyceros melampus; assembly: GCA_006408695.1. Taxonomy (NCBI): domain Eukaryota; kingdom Metazoa; phylum Chordata; class Mammalia; order Artiodactyla; family Bovidae; genus Aepyceros; species Aepyceros melampus. The sequence goes on from SJXQ01012623.1 coordinate 14,081, forward strand.
GGCAAAGAAAGGTAGGCCATTGACCAGTTTATAAAGATTAACTTTAAAATTCTATTTTCTCCTTCCCCTCTCCTTCCATCAAGAGTGCCCTTGCCTGTAAATAAACTCTCTACGCCAGATAAACTGATAAAAATGCAAAATAAAAAGATTCTGATTCAAGAAAGACCCCTAAAGAATCTATTCCTCATTTCGGTTCACAGAATTTGACAGTACAAATAAAAAATTAGATTCAGGGAGTTCTCTGGTGTCAAGTGGTTAGGACTCAGTGCTCTTGCTGCCATGGGCCCAGGTTTAATCCCTGTTCGGGAAACTAAGATCTCGAACGCCTCATAGCTCAGCAGCCAAAAAAACTGGATTCAACACTTAAACCATGTTTTCTACTTTTACAGGTGAGAACAGAAAACTCTTCCTAAGATCAACAGGTTCTATCACTTTTCTTGAAAGGCCACACTGATGTCTTCTAAGAGAAAAAAAACAATGTAATTTAAAAAAGGGACTTTACAAAGTCTACACTGTAGTGATTCAGCAGGATACAGGGCACTTGCCCCATCTTCAGACACCTTCCTTATCCTCCAAAAACATTTCCAAACTGGGATGTAACTATCCCAAAGTCTGTTCCAAAGCTTCCTGCTATTCCTAAGTCCCATGGGCAGGGCTACAAAACTTAAACACTTCTGGTATATTAACTGTCTCCAACTTTTTACAAATGCTATCACTTCCATGACTTGCTCTGCCTCCCTCCACTCCTATATGTTCTTGTTTGCTTTTTCTGGTTCACAGTGGGTTTCTTTTTTCAGGGAATATTGAGGTTAAAAAGCCTATGACTCTTTGTTATCAATTTCCCCTCTTCATCTAATAATAGTTAAGACTTTCTTTTTATGCCTCTTTTCAACTAAAAAAATACTGAGCCATATTTCCCTACTGCCAATTATGTGGGTAGGTGGCTATAATTCTTTTCCTGCTTTTGTTTTTTCTCTGTTTGGCCCTTGAGAGTCTCTACTTTTTTTTCCTATTATTTTTATACTACTACTGGAGAGTAGATAGCTTCAATTTGTGGATTTCCCTCATTAGATGCAGGCTGAAAATAACAATGAACAAATAGAACTAGAAAGCTAAACAGTTCTAAACAGATGATCATATATTCTCCATTCAACTTGCAAATATATATTGATTCATGCAAATCAGACAATTCTTTCCTCTTCTTTACGGACTACAAGGGACCATACCACCAACAGAAGATTAGAAAGGTTAATATCTGTAGAGCATAAATAATTTGCATGGCATTTATCACAAGGTAATATTTTTGTCTTAAAAATACCGAAAACTATTATTCATTCACTACTGACCACCTTGTTATTGCTATTCAGTCAGTAAGTCATGTCCAACTCTTTGCGAACCCATGGACTGCAGGACACCAGGCCTCCCAGTCCCCACTATCTCTTGTAGTTTGCTCAAGTTCATGTCCACTGAGTTGGTGATGCTATCCAACCATCTCATGCTCTGCTGCCCTCCCTTCCCTTTGTCTTCAGTCTTTCAAAATCATCACGGTCTTTTCCAATGAGTCAGCTGTTTGCATCAAGCAGCCAAAGTATTGGCCAGTAAACTGTAGACCACCAACATAAACCTAATTGTTGGGAATACATAATAAAAATATACATGTTCAGTTCAGTCGCTCAGTCGTTTCCGACTCTTTGTAACCCCATGAATTGCAGCACGCCAGGCCTCCCTGTCCATCACCAACTCCCGGAGTTCACCCAGACTCACGTCCATTGAGTCCGTGATGCCATCCAGCCATCTCATCCTCGGTCGTCCCCTTCTCCTCCTGGCCCCAATCCCTCCCAGCATCAGGGTCTTTTCCAATGAGTCAAGTCTTCACATGAGGTGGCCAAAGTACTGGAGTTTCAGCTTTAGCATCATTCCTTCCAAAGAAATCCCAGGGCTGATCTTCAGAATGGACTGGTTGGATCTCCTTGCAGTCCAAGGGACTCTCAAGAGTCTTCTCCAACACCACAGTTCAAAAGCATCAATTCTCTGGCGCACAGATTTCTTCACAGTCCAATTCTCACATCCATACATGACCTGCCCTCAAAAAGCCCTTAGAAAACTCAACTTCTCTTTGAACTATTTCAGGTTCAGATAACAGTCCGTGAATAGACTGATTATGTAACTAATACTATTGCCCCCAATTTAAATTCAAATAGCAATATCCTCTAGGCACAGGAGGGCCTAGAGGAGCTATCCTACGTTGAAGGTCAGGAACGGTGGCAGTAAGGAGATACCCCTCGTCCAAGAAATAGAAAGCCCAGAGATAAATCCACACACCTATGGACATCTTATCTTTGACAAAGGAGGCAAGAATATACAGTGGAGAAAAGACAATCTCTTTAACAAGTGGTGCTGGGAAAACTGGTTAACCACTTGTAAAAGAATGAAACTAGATCACTTTCTAACACCATACACAAAAATAAACTCAAAATGGATTAAAGATCTAAATGTAAGACCAGAAACTATAAGCTCTTAGGGGAGAACATAGGAAAACACTCTCCAACATAAATCACAGCAGGATCCTCATTGACCCACCTCCCAGAATATTGGAAATAAAAGCAAAAATAAACAAATGGGACCTAATTAAAATTAAAAGCTTCTGCACAACAAAGGAAACTATAAGCAAGGTGAAAAGACAGACTTCAGAATGGGAGAAAATAATAGCAAATGAAGCAACTGACAAAGAACTAATCTCAAAAATATACAAGCAACTCTGCAGCTCAATTCCAGAAAAATAAATGACCCAATCAAAAAATGGATGAAAGACCTAAATAGACATTTTTCCAAAGAAGACATACAGATGGCTAACAAACTCATGAAAAGATGGTCAACATCACTCACTATCAGAGAAATGCAAGTCAAAACCACAGTGAGGTACCATTTCACGCCAGTCAGAATGGTTGCTATCCAAAAGTCTATAAGCAATAAATCCTGGAGAGGGTGTGGAGAAAAGGGAACCTTCTTACACTGTTGGTGGGAATGCAAACTAGTACAACCACTATGGAAAACAGTGTGGAGATTCCTTAAAAAACTGGAAATAGAACTGCCATATGACACAGCAATCCCACTGCTGGGCATACACACCAAGGAAACCAGAATTGAAAGAGACACGTGTATCCCAATGTTTATCACAGCACTGTTTATAATAGCCAGGACATGGAAGCAACCTAGATGTCCATCAGCAGATGAATGGATAAGAAAGCTGTGGTACATATACACAATGGAGTATTACTCAGCCATTGAAAAGAATACATTTGAATCAGTTCTAATGAGGTGGATGAC
>SJXQ01012623.1:26588-45604 GCA_006408695.1 Aepyceros melampus
TCAAACCGCTGGTGGGTGGGGCTGGGGCCGAAGGGGTCTTGGGGCTAATGGTGGCTGGGCGTGGGGGGGCTGGGTCCCCTCCGTCAGCATGTGTGGACGTGGCGGCCCTGGGACTGGTGTCTACCTGCCGGTGGGTGGGGCCAAATCCTGGGGTGATCTCCTGCCCTGTGGCAGGTGGAACCAGGCCCTGGGGCTAGGGCTGCAGGACCCAAGGGCCCCAGAGGTGGTGTTTTCAGCCCCCGGTGGGCAGAGCTGGGGCCTAGCAGTTTCTAGGGCTGGGGCCCACCTGTTGGTGGGCGAGGCTGCTCCGAGAGCGAGTGCCAGCCGACTGCTGGGCAGAGACAGCCCTGGAGGCTCTTGCTGTAGGCATGGGGGGTTCAGGTCTGGGCCTTCTGGTCAGCAAGGCCAGATCTGGGGCAGCCACGGGCTCAGGGAGTCTTAAGACAGCAGGAGTGCTGGTTGGTGGGGCTGTGTCATTTGTCCAGCTAGTTGCTTGGCCTGGGGTGTCCCAACACTGGTGCCAACAGTCTAGTGGGAGGGTCTGGGTCTCAGAGCTAACAAGCTAGAGGGAGGATTCCAAAATGGCGCTCACCAACACCAGTGTCCATGTGGAGAACAAGTTCTCCAAAATGATTTCCACCAGTGTCTATGTCCCAGGGTGAACTTTGGTTGCCTTCTGCCTCTTGGGAGGCTCTCCAGGATAAGCAGGTGAGTCTGACTTATGCTCCTTTCGAATTACTGCTCCTGCCCCAGGTCTTGGAGTGTGTGAGACTTTGTGTCGAGTAAAGCCTCGGACTCTCACAATGCTCTGGGTCACCTGTAGGCATCAAAGCTGACTGTCTGGTGCAGGATCCCTGAGCTGAGAAGCCCAATGTGGGACTTCAGCCCCTCGCTTCTTAGGGGGAATCTCTGCAATTATAATCATCCTCACATCTGTGGCTTGCCCAACAGGGGTGTGGTCTTGACTACTCCTCATCTTCACCTCTCTTTCCCGTCTTGCTGTGTTTCCTTTTTTATATCTTCAGTTGTAGATTTTTCCTGCAAATCTTCTAGTTTTCCCTCATCAGTAAACTGCTACATATATAATTCTAATTTTGATGTGTCTGTGGGAGGAAGTGAGTTGTCTTCCTATACTGCCATCTCAGCCACTCCCCAGGGTATGGCCTTTGAAATGGTGACATTATCTTGGGCTATCTGGGTGTTGGAGAAGACTTCTGAGAGCCCCTTGGACAGCAAGGAGATCCAACCAGTCAGTCCTAAAGGAAATCAGTCCTGAATATTCGTTGGAAGGACTGATGCTGAAACTGCAATTCTTTGGCCATCTGATGTAAAGAACTGAATCATTGGAAGGATCATTGCCCCTGATGCTGGGAAAGATTGAAGGCGGGAGGAGAAGGGGACAACAGAGGATGAGAAGGTTGGAAGGCATCACGGACTTGAGGGACATGAGTTTGAGCAAGCTCTAGGAGTTGGCGATGGGCAGGGAAGTTTGGTGTGCTGCAGTCCATGGGTCATAAAGAGTCAGACACAACTAAGTGACTGAACTGAACAGAATCTACTCAAACCACCAGAGTCCTTAAAAGCAGAGAATTTTTCTTGGCTGGGTCAGATAGAGCTGTGATGTGAATGGTTTTAGAGTGCAGCAAGGGGACCATGAGCCAAAGAAGAAAAGAGTGTTCTTAGTTCACTAACTGATTTCTTCAGTAACTGAATGAGCAAGAAAGTGGGTTCCTTTCTAGAGCTTCCAGAAAGGAATGCAGCCTGCTAACAGCTTGGATATAGCCTGCTAACACCCATTTTAGGCCTCTGACCTATGGAATGGTGAGATGAGAATAAATTTGTATTGTTTAATCAGGGGACGACCGAGGATGAGATGGCTGGATGGCATCACGGACTCAATGGACGTGAGTCTGAGTGAACTCCGGGAGTTGGTGATGGACAGGGAGGCCTGACGTGCTGCGATTCATGGGGTCGCAAAGAGTCGGACACGACTGAGCGACTGAACCGAACTGAATCTACAAAATTTGTGGTAATTTGTTACAGCAGCAATAAAAAAATGAACACGACTCGTGCTCAAGCACTCTTGCCTCCAGGTATTTCCCCTGGAGGAGTGAACACATGTTTATAGAAAAGCCAGCACACAAATTTTATATTATGTGGCATGTTTAAAAGCACGGTTGCAAAACAAACACTAAGACATGAATGTTTATAACTCCTCAAACTCATAATCACCAAAACCTGGAAACAACCCGATATGTTTCAGTAGGTGAATGGAGGAACAAGCTGGGGTCCACCCATGTAATGGAATACTCCTCAGTAACGAAAATGAACAAACTTGGTACACCCAGCAACCTGGATGTGTCTCAGAGGCATGCTGAGTGAAAGAAGCCAGTCTCAGGAGTTTATACACCCTATGATTACTTATATATTCTCAAAAAGACAAAACTATAGTTATGGAGAATAGAACAGTGATTGCCAGAATTTGGCGATGGACTGAGTATGTCATACAAGGAGGGTAGAAGGGAGCTTGTGGGGTGATAAAACTGCTCTATTTCTTCATTAAGGTGGTGGTCAAATGTGTCTATGCATGCTGCATTAAAAATTCATAGAATTTTTACACCCCCAAGAAATTCAGTTTTCTGTATGATTATTTTAAAATATTAAACCAAAATTATAATAACCCAACAATAACAAAACAGAAACAGAGACAAACCTGACACAACTTTCTGCTCTGTGGTCTGGGAATTTCAAGTCCTAGGGAGTGTTCTATGAATACAACTGGGGGTGGAGACCCATCACTTTTCTTTCTTCTCGCCCTGGCAGGCTTGCTACATCGATCTCAGAGTGGAAGGAGATCCAGCACATGTTCTGAAGACTCGCCCAGATCTTTTCTTCTCCCTGAAAAAAGGAGGGGCTGGCTTACTCAAGCTCTACAGTTCTTCAGAACAGATACCTGGGATTCTTGCGGTAGGTGCAGAGTGACCCACCACTCTGGCTGGCCAAGGGCTGAGAGGGCTCCTGAGATGTGGGATCTCTGCTTTTAAAACCAGGAAAGTCCCAGAGAAATTGTGAATACGATTACAGTTGGTAACTGTAACATGGCTTGAGAAATTCACATAAGTTATCTAAGCCTCAGTTTTCTCATATGCAAAACAGAAAGAATGTTTGCCCTGACTGCTTCACCCAGTTATCATGAGATACAAACTTTAAATTGTAAATTCTGTAAAAATGTGAGTTGTGGCATTATTGTTGACATTTAAAAAAAAATAAACAGGATTTAGGGGCAGTCTTCAAATGTACAAAATGGGGAAGTGTTATCAAAGGAAGTCACGCAATTGAAGAGTATGTGTGTGCATATCTGATTGTAAGCTTTGTTGAGGTTGCAGTTTCAATTTTGTGACTGTAAGAATATATGCACAAGACTATAACTTTTGTTTTCAGCAGCCTGCTTCTTAGTAAGTTTTAGTTACCTGGGCTCCAAGATAGTCTAGGGAAATGATTCTTAACCTTGGATACACAGTGTAATCATGAGGATCTTTAAAGCACAGGTACCTGGGTCCAACTCCCAGAGATTATTTTTAACTGGCCTGGAGTCTGACTAAGCTTCATGATTTTTAAAATCTCTCCAGATGATTTTACCTGAACATCTCCTTTGGGTGACTTTCCTGATCATCATCCAATGACCCCTGGGAGGCTACCCCCAGGACCCCTGCTACCCCTGATGGTGGTCTGTCTAGTGAGCTCACATCACAAGGAAAAAGGCTGCAGTGTGCCTCCAGGAGAGCTGACTTCTGGTCTCAATAGAACAAGAACTTACTTCTACAGAGAATGACCAACAATGATATCAGGCACTCAGGTAGCTATTACTGTGATGCTTTAAAGGGCTTCTTTCATTGGAAAGATGGTTGACTAGAGGGACTCTAAGATTTTTGTGCTTCCTATTATTGTTGTTTAGTCACTAAGTTGTGTCTGATTCCTTGAAACTCCATGGACTACAGCATTCTAGGCTTCTCTGTCTACTATCCCCTGGAGTTTGCTCAAACTCATGTCCTTTGACTCAGTGATGCTATTCAACCGGCACATTCTCTGTCACCCCCTTCTCCTCACACCTTCAACTTTTGTTAGCATCTTTTTCAAGGGCTTTTGCAGGTCTTTTCCAAAGAGTCAGTTCTTCCCATCAGGTGGCCAAAGTATTGGAGTTTCAGCTACAACATTATTCCTTCCAATGAACATTCAGGACTGATTTCCTTTAGGATGGACTGGTTTGATCTCCTTGCAGTCCAAGGGACTCTCAAGAGTCTTCTCCAACACCACAGTTCAAAACCATCAATTTTTCTGCTCTCAGCTTTCTTTATAGTCCAACTCTCACATCCATACATGACTACTGGAAAAAACCATAGCTTTGACTAGATTGACCTTTGCCAGCAATGTGTCTGCTTTTTAATAGGCTGTCTAGTTTGGTCATAGCTTTTCTTCCAAGGAGAAAGCATCTTTTAATTTCATGGCTACAGTCACCATCTGCACGAAAAAAATAAAGTCTGTCATCTGTTTGCCATCAAGTGATGGGACCAGATGCCATGATCTTAGTTTTTTGAATGTTGGGTTTTAAGCCAACTTTGTCACTCTCCTCTTTCACTTTCATCAAGAGGCTCTTCAGTTCTTCTTTGCTTTCTGCCATAAGGGTGGTGTCGTCTCCGTATTAAGGTTATTGATATTTCTCCCGGCTATCTTGATTTCAGCTTGTGCTTCATCCAGCCCAGCATTTCTTTCACATGGTGTTCTCTGCATATAAGTTAAATCAGCAGGGTGACAATATACAGCTTTGACGTGCTCCTTTCCCAATTTGGAACCAGTCGGTTGTTCCACGTGTGGTTCTAACTGTTGCTTCTTGACATGCATACAGATTTCTCAGGAGGTTGGTGAGGTGGTCTGGTATTCCCATCTTTTTAAGAATGTTCCAGTTTTTTGTGATCCACACAGTCAAAAGCTTTTGGCTTTCCAGCATCAAGTTCTTTCCTAATGAGTCAGCTTCATATCAGGTGGCCAAAGTATTGCAGCTTCAGTTTCAGCATCAGTCCTTCCAATGAATATTCAGGGTTGATTTCCTTTATGATTGACTGGCTTGATCTCCTTGCAGTCCAAGGGACTCTCTAGAGTCTTCTCCTACACCACAGTTCAAAAGCATCAATTCTTCGGTGCTTAGCCTTCTTTATGATGCATTTCTCACATCTATACATGACTACTGGAAAAACCATAGCTTTGGCTAGATGGACGTTGTCAGCAAAGTGATGTCTCTGCTTTATAATAACTGTCTAGGTTTTCATAGCTTTTCTTCCAAGGAGCAACCATCTTTTAACTTCATGGCCGCAGTCACTGTCCAGTGATTTTGGAGTCCAAGAAGATAAAATCTGTCACTGTTTCCACTGTTTCCCCATCTATTTGCCATGAAGTGATTGGACTGGATGTCATCATCTTAGTTTTTTGAATGTTGAATTTTAAGCCAGTTTTTTCACTCTCCTCTTTCACTCTCATCAAGAGGCTGTTTAGTTCTTCTTTGCTTTTTGCCATAAGGGTGGTGTCATCTACATATCTGAGGTTATTGATATTTCTCCTGGCAATCTTGATTCTAGCTTGAGCTTCATCCAACCTGGCATTTCATGTGATGTACTGTGCTGTAAGTTAAATAAGCAGGGTGACAATATATAGCCTTAATGTACCCGTTCCCAAGTTTGAGCCAATTTGTTGTTTTATGTCCAGTTCTAACTGTTGTTTCTTGACCGCCACACAGGTTTCTCAGGAGGCAGGTAAGGTGGTCTGATATTCCCATCTCTGTGCTTCCTGAAAAGACATTATTCAGAGACTCACCTGGTTCAGGGCAGAGCCCAGCACCAACCACTGTGTCCAAAGGAGGAATACTTCAGACCTGGCTCTAGGTGTAAAGAATGAATGTGAAAAACCTAATAACCAATCAACTTTGCAAAAATCCCCTATTTCAACTGCTTAGATGTTTTCAGTTGGGGAGAAAACAGGTCCAGGATCTTTGAAAAAGGCAAGACATAGACAGAAAACTCAGGTGACCTGCAAGATGTTTTCTCAGTGATATTGTTCAGGAATATTTAAATTGCCATCCATAATAGCAATGAAAGCCTCAGTCTTTATGCTACCATCCAACTAGAGAATGAAAAAGGGAATATCACATTTGTAACAATCTTATTTTTCTAGCAAGAGAAAAATTCTGAATAAGAGTTAAAGGCAATGAATCTGGCCACACAAGAGGTGTCAGTTCAGTTCAGTTCAGTCACTCAGTCATGTCCGACTCTTTGCGACCCCATGAATCACAGCACGCCAGGCCTCCCTGTCCATCACCAACTCCCGGAGTTCACTCAAACTCGCGTCCATCGAGTGGTGTAAACAATATTAAATGCAGTATTTAATGCAAATATTTTTTTGTTTCCACAATAATCAACTTAAGTATTGAGATTACAGACCAGGCCTCATTCATACCCACAGCCGAATCATTCCTCTTTTCAGCCCTTATGTTACAGCATTAAAAACTTTTACCAGATTGTATACAGAGTCCATGGGGTCGCTAAGAGTCGGATGCGACTGAGCGACTTCCCTTTCACTTTTCACTTTCATGCACTGGAGAAGGAAATGGCAACCGACTCAGTGTTCTTGCCTGGAGAATCGCAGGGACGGGAGAGCCTGGTGGGCTTCTGTCTATAGGGTTGCACAGAGTTGAACCGACTGAAGCGACTTAGCAGCAGCAGCAGCATACAGAGTTCTAAAGCAAAACTCTCCTAGGAAATAACAGGGAAACAAAAACTATTATCAGCTCACATATATTTTTTTCCATATGTAAAATTTATTTTTTTAAATATACCACTTATTTTTCTTATAAATTTCTTACCATAGAGAATTTTTAAAATGTAGAAAAATATAACAAATAAAATAAATACTACTGATAATTTAATCTAATATTTTCTTCAAGTTCTTCTATAGTATTTATATATAAAATACAGTTGCTATCATACTGTAAACAGACACCTGTTTTCTTTTATTTCCACAGTGTTATAGTATGATATTTTCCCTGGGTCTTTAAATATTATTAAGTATTTTCCCTCAAGTTAGATATATATTACTCAGATATTCTCGTGGTTTGAGGCCTATCAGTTCAGTTCAGTTCAGTCGCTCAGTCGTGTCCGACTCTTTGCGACCCCATGAATCGCAGCACGCCAGGTCCCCCTTGTCCATCACCAACTCCCGGAGTTCACTCAGACTTACATCCATCGAGTCGATGATGCCACCCAGCCATCTCATCCTCTGTCGTCCCCTTCTTTTCCTGTCCCCAATCCCTCCCAGCATCAGAGTCTTCTCCAATGAGTCAACTCTTCGCATGAAGTGGCCAAAGTCCTGGAGTTTCAGCTTCAGCATCATTCCTTCCAAAGAACACTCAGGGCTGATCTCCTTCAGAATGGACTGGTTGGATTGCCTCACAGTCCAAGGGACTCTCAAGAGTCTTCTCCAACACCACAGTTCAAATACATCAATTCTTCAGCATTCAGCTTTCTTCACAGTCCAACTCTCACATCCATACATGACCACTGGGAAAACCATAGCCTTGACTAGATGGACCTTTGTTGGCAAAGAAATGTCTCTGCTTTTGAACATGCTATCTAGGATGGTCATAACTTTCCTTCCAAGGAGTAAGCATCTTTTAATTTCATGGCTGCAGTCACCATCTGCAGTGATTTGGGAGCCCCCCAAATAAAGTCTGATACTGTTTCCACTGTTTCCCCATCTATTTCCCATGAAGTGATGGGACCAGATGCCATGATCTTCATTTTCTGAATGTTGAGCTTTAAGCCAACTTTTTCACTCTCCTCTTTCACTTTCATCAAGAGGCTTTTGAGTTCCTCTTCACTTTCTGCCATAAGGGTAGTGTCATCTGCATATCATTATTGTAAAGTTTCATTTATTTATTTATTAGCCACTCTGGGTCTTTGTTGCTGAGCAGGCTTTCTTTACCTGCAGGGGGCGGGGGCTACTCTTTGTTGTGATGTGAGGGCTTCTTCTTGAGGTGGCTTCTCTTGTGATGGAGCATGGGCTCTAGAGGGTTTGGGCTTCAGTAGTTGAGGCCCATGGCTTCGCTGCACCACAGCATGTGGAATCCTCCCAGACCAGGAGTCAAACCCACGTCTCCTGCATTGGCAGGCAGAGTCTTAACCACTGGACCAGAAGGGAAGTCCAAGGCCTATAGAAGACTTTTTAAATTTTAAATAGTGCTTCAGAAAACCTTTTCAATACATTTTCTTAAAATCTAAAGTTGTAGTCACTTGTGAGGATAAACTTCCCAGGTGGCTCTAGTAAAGAACCCACCTCCCAAGGCAGGAAACGTAGAGACACGCGTTCACATCATATGACCCAGCAATCCCACTGGGCATATAGCCTGAGGAAACCCACATTGAAAAAGACACATGTATCCCAGTGTTCACTGCAGGACTATATACAATAGCTAGAACATGGAAGCAACCTAGATGTCCATTGACAGGTGAATGGATAAAGAAGCTGTGGTACACATATACAGTGGAGTATTAGTCATATAAAGGAACACATTTGAGTCAGTTCTAATGATGTGGATGAACCTAGAGCCTATTATACAGAGTGAAGTGAGTCAGAAAGAGAAAAACAAATACATAGTAACAAATCTACATGGAATCTAGAAAGATGGTACTGATGAAATTATTTGCTGGGCAGGAATGAAGACATAGAGTTATGGACATGGGGGAGGGGGTGGGAGGAGAAGCAAGAAGGTGGAATATATGAAGGGAGTAACATGGAAACTTACATTACCATGTGGAAAACAGACAGCCAATAGGATTTGCTGTATAATTCAGGAAACTCAAACCAGGGTTTTGTAACAACCTAGAGAGGTAGGATGGGGAAAGAGGTGGGAGGGAGGCTTAAGAGGGAGGGGGCGTATGTATTCCTATGGCTGATTCATGTCAATGTTTGGCAGAAACCCATATAATTCTGTACAGCAATTATCTTTCAATTAAAAAAAAATAAAATTTAAAAAGAGAGAAGCCCAGGTTCGATTCCTGGGTTGGGAAGATGCCCTGGAGGAGGACATGGCAACCCAGTCCAGCATTCTTGCCTGGAGAATCCCATGGACAGTGGAGCCTGGCAAGCTATGGTCCATAGAGTTACAAAGAATCAGACACCACTAACGTGACTTAGCATGCATGCATGTGAGAATAAATTCACAGTACTAGAACCATAGGGTCAAAAAGTTTAAATATTTTTAAGGTTTTTGATAGGTGTTCCAAGACTGCTTTCCAGAAAGTTTATAGTGATTTATCAATGCCCACAAAATATCTTAGGCTATTGATGCAACCAACATAAGAGTATTATTGTGCTTTTAAAATGTTTTTTTTTTTTTTTAAACCGTATCTTAGGTAACTCATCAATAATTCTAGAGAAACCTCATATCACAGAAGGAGGAAGCTTGTTTCTAATTTCTTTGAAATTGGCAGGAAAAAGGCACTGGTATGGGTTATTGAAGGAATTTGAATTGTCCACAGACTTAAAGATTGACTTCATGATAGATAGATAATACAGTTATCTGTCCCAGTTAGTTTAGGCATTCAATTCCTGTCAATGGAGGGGCATGAATTGCTTGCTCTCTTCCAAGTATTTTCTGTTAGGATTTTTAGGAATAGCCTTTAAAGTACCTTTGATTGAATTTAATGCTATTTTAGAAAGGCCATTCTGTTTTCATTTGTTAAGACATTTCATCTTGAACTAAATTTAAGGTTACTATGAATGAGTCAGGAAAAAGGAAATTTGACCCTCTGTCCCATATTCCATCAGCTCTAAGACACACATCTTTCAGATTTAAATGTGTTTGAACTTGGGATGTGTAACAGACACAGTCAGCGCTCTCAGATCCGCCCACTACTCTCGTGAACATGAGCTCTGTGTGCTCTTACTCCCAACGTTCGGCCCTGCTTCTCTTTGTTACAGAGCTGCGGAGCCCACCTTGTCTACACAGAGGTCAAAGGACCTAGAAATTCACACCTTCCTGCCAGGCTTCCTATGCTTAACCAATGACAGTGGGGTAGGGGAGCCTCAGCTTGGACAATGGACATGGGTAGGACTTACACTGTCTCTAGAGCTCCCTTGTGGGACTGACCCAAAATGCCATCCCCTCTTCACGCCCGCTGATGGATGGGCTTTGCTTGACATCATACCCCCCTGTGGGCTTTTCCCTCCTCCCTTTGTGTTAGTCCTAGTTTTCTATTTCCTATCTTTCCCCTCCTAATTCAAAAATTTTCTCACCTCAGGGGAACTGAACACACTATAAGGTGTGTCTTACAATCCATGATATCTTGCATGTGCTGTTGGCCAGGAAAGCAGCTGGACTCACCCCTGTGCCACCAACGCTGCCAAAGGCAACCAATACAATTGCCTTTGCCCATGCATGCATGAACTTGGCTGTTTTTCTCGAGATGTGAATGGACTGTTACTCCTTTACTTTTCAGGAGATAAAGTATTTAAGGACTATTTGAAGAAGGAATATAAATCCTGATTAGTCTAAAAGCTCTTCTATTAAACCCTTTTGAAAAGATCAAAAAAGTACCAGCATCAAACTTCAGGACAGATGTTAAAGCCCAGGAAGAAACCTCTAGGGATGGTAGTAGAACAGTCCTTTAAGAAAAGCTTCACTTTGATGGCAGATAGGATGTTATTATGAAAAATATGGATGAAAACTGATTTAAAAGAGAGATTCAGAACAGTTCCACTTTGAATATACAGAAGTTTTAGGAATACATAATTTACTTGTATTTAATTTTCCTTTACACATACACATGATAAACACTACATTAAAATAGCTCTTAGATTTACTTAAAAAGCCATAAGATAAAATTCAAACTACTATGTTATATTTTAGATTCTTTTTATTATTTTTGGTTTTACATAAAATAGTGGTGTGTCTTATAGTTGATGGCTTTTTAAAAAATCTTGCTTTTTGGCTTTATATTCATTTATTTATTTCTGGTTGTGCTGGGTCTTCGTTGCTTCATGTGGGCTGCTTGTTGTGGTGGTTTCTCTTATTATGAATCACGGGCTGCATGTGTGCAGGCTCAGCAGCTGTGGCACACTGGCGGGGTTGCCTTATGGTTCGTGCAATCCTCCCACATGAGGGATTGAACCCATGTCCCCTGCATTGGCAGGCAGATTCTTAACCACTGGACCACCAGGGAAGAGTGAGAAGAGTTTTAAATTTGGTGAAATACGTGGTTGGCCAAAAAGTTTGTTTGGGTTTTCCATAACATTTTATAGAAAAACTTGAACGAACTTTTTGGCCAACCCAATAGTAATTATGTCCATGGGGTTGCAAAGAGTTGGACATGACTGAGTGACTGAACTGAACTAAATACTAATCAAGTATATGCTACTCAGAGACAGAAAGAATATAATCAATGAACAGTCTTAGCAACGTTGGAAAACCCAAGATAACTTCATAGACTTTACATCTTATATGAGTCATATTAAGGGTTATATTTGTGAGTGATAGGCCACTATTTCATCATATTCTTAAAATTCTGTAGACTTTAGTCTATTAAATATTTCTTATTCTTCTAAAGTGTGTATATTTGTGTACATACACACAAATGTATGTTTATACATTTAAACATTATATATATACCTGTATATATATACAAATGTATATACATATGTTTATACAGTACTCAGAGAAGTAGTCAATGCATTTAATTTTGTGCCAGCTTTTTATTTTTTAATGGTGATCACAGAACTATATTGGCTTCCCTAATGTCTCAGTGGGTAAGAATCTGCCTGCAATGCAGGAGACACAGGAGACCTGGGTTCGATCCCTGGATTGGGAAGATCACCTGGAGAAGGAAATGGCAAAATGGCAACCCACTCCAGAATTCTGGCCTGGAAAATCCCATGGACAGAAGAATGTTATGATCTACAGTATGTAGAATCACAGAGTCAGACACGGCTGAGCAACTAACACACACACAGAACTATATATAACCCATGTGATCACTACATAAAAATGAAAAGCTGGTATTAGATTAAATGCATGGATTACTGCCCTGAATGATAAAGTTCAGTTCAGTCGCTCAGTCATGTCCGACTCTGCGTCCATGCCAACACCCCCTGTCCATCACCAACTCCCAGAGTTCACTCAGACTCACGTCCATCGAGTTGGTAATGACACCCAGCCATCTCATCCTCGGTCGTCCCCTTCTCCTCCTGCCCCCAATCCCTCCCAGCATCAGAGTCTTTTCCAATGAGTCAACTCTTTGCATGAGGTGGCCAAAGTACTGGAGTTTCAGCTTCAGCATCAGTCCTTCCAAAGAACACCCAGGAGTGATCTCCTTTAGAATAGACTGGTTGGATCTCCTTGTAGTCCAAGGGACTCTCAAGAGTCTTCTCCAACACCACAGTTCAAATGCATCAATTCCTTGGTGCTCAGCTTTCTTCACAGTGCAACTCTCACATCCACACATGACCACTGGAAAAACATAGCTTTGACTAGACGGACCTTTGTTGGCAAAGTAATGTCTCTGCTTTTGAATATGCTACCTAGGTTGGTCATATCTTTCCTTCCAAGGAGTAAGCATCTTTTAATTTCATGGCTGCAGTCACCATCTGCAGTGATTTGGGAGCCCAAAAAATAAAGTCTGACACATTTCACTGTTTCCCCATCTATTTCCCATGAAGTGATGGGATCAGATGCCATGATCTTCGTTTTCTGAATGTTGAGCTTTAAGCCAACTTTTTCACTCTCCTCTTTCACTTTCATCAAGAGGCTTTTGAGTTCCTCTTCACTTTCTGCCAAAAGGTGGTGTCATCTGCATATCTGAGGTTATTGATATTTCTCCCAGCAATCTTGATTCCAGCTTGTGTTTCTTCCAGCCCAGCATTTCTCATAATGTACTCTGCATAGAAGTTAATTAAGCAGGGTGACAATATACAGCCTTGACGGAATCCTTTTCCTATTTGTAACCAGTCTGTTGATCCATGTCCAATTCTAACTGTTGCTTCCTAACCTGCATACAGATTTCTCAAGAGGACTGTCAGGTGGTCTGGTATTCCCATCTCTTTCAGAATTTTCCACAGTTTATTGTGATCCACACTGTCAAAGGCTTTGGCAATAGTCAATAAAGCAGAAATATATGTTTCTCTGGAACTCTCCTGCTTTTTTGATGATCCAGCGGATGTTGGCAATTTGATCTCTGGTTCCTCTGCCTTTTATGAATGCAGCTTGAACATCTGGAAGTTCACGGTTCATGTATTGCTAAAGCCTGGCTTGGAGAATTTTGAGCATTACTTTATTAGTGTGTGAGATCAGTGAAATTGTGTGGTAGTTTGAATATTCTTTGGCATTGCCTTTCTTTGGGATTGGAATGAAAACTGACTGTTTCCAGTCCTGTGGCCATTGCTGAGTTTTCCAAATTTGCTGCCATATTGAGCGCAGCACTTTCACAGCATCATCTTTCAGGATTTGAGATAGCTCCACTGGCATTCCATCACCTCCACTAGCTTTGTTCATAGTGATGCTTCTTAAGGTCCACTTGACTTCACATTCCAGGATGTCTGGCTCTAGGTGAGTGATCACACTATCATGATTATCTGGGTCGTGAAGATCTTTTTTGTACAGTTCTTCTGTGTATTCTTGCCACCTCTTCTTAATATCTTCTGCTTCTGTTAGGTCCATACCATTTCTGTCCTTTATCGAGCCTATCTTTGCATGAAATGTTCCCTTGGTATCTCTAGTTTTCTTGAAGAGATCTCTAGTTTTCCCCATTCTGCTGTTTTCCTCTATTTCTTTGCAACGATTGCTGAGGAAGGCTTTCTTACTCTCCTTGCTATTCTTTGGAACGCTGCATTCAGATGTTTAATTCTTTCCTTTTCTCCTTTACTTTTTACTTCTCTTCTTTTCACAGTTATTTGTAAGGCCTCCCCAGATAGCCATTTTGCTGAATGATAAAACTACTCAGCATATAGAAATATTAATAGGATCTGCCCCAAAACATCTTTTCATTTTCCATTTCAGAGAAATGCCTCACTTGAACTGTCTATATGCCAAGGTAACTTTATATCTACCCAATTTGTTTTGTCTTCCTATTTTCTCACCCCATATTTTGCTGATGAATGATGAATTTCTTTATTGCAAAACAGCACACACAAGCAATTCCAATAGGCTTAGTTATAGATGGGATAATTTCTGCACCTTCAGAGTACCGTGGCAATACATAACTCTTTTGTGCCAAATCAATTCTTCAGCAACATGATTAATTAACCGGTAAGAACAGAAGTTTAACACCATTGCATTGAAAAGCACAGTTATTTTGCTTATGGGCTTTACCTACCTTCCATACCAAAGTCATCCTGTTGTGTCTTTTCAAAATCTTGGAAAAAAATCAAGATTTTTTGCAGAACTTTGCAGGACTTTTGTACGTATGCAAAAATCAGCAAAGTTTGTGTATATGCTTAACAATCCTTCTGTAATTACACTGTTAGTTTTATGGTCAAACTTATGCAGCAGACGCTGCCTTCTTCAGCAAAATCCATCACATCATTCCAAGTTTAGTAGAACTAGTTGGTGTCGATGTGCTAAACTCCCATCTCATTTTCTTTTTCATTCACTTTGTTTTCCCTGCCAGACAAAGCAAAAGAGCTTTTGAAAGCAATAATTCACTTTACAATGTATTCTGTAAACACTCACTGAACATCACTGTGCCATGTCCGATGAGAGGGATGAATAACATATGGACCCTTGAAGGACTCAGAGTCTGTAGAAGAGACACATGCCTCCCTTTCGCGCCAAAATTAATTGCAAACACAGTGTGATAGAGGCTTTAGTAAGAGGTTTGCAGTGTGGGGGAGTGATATAGGATTTTAGAACATGTCTCCGCTCAGCTAACCCTCTCAGCCTCCGGGTTCTAGGTAAAAATACCCTCCTGCCACACGGACAAGTAAGAAGCAACAGTCTGAGCCACCTTTCTGCCTTCCCACCCGCCCAGCTCTCCCTAACGTGTTCTCCTATCTGGGATGCTGAGTGGGACAGCTGCGGTGAGAGACTAGTTGGCTTTAATGAGAGCTTGTTACCACGTTCAGAGGAAACACAAAAGAGCGTGTAGGGTCAGCCTTAAAGTCTCAGAAACTCAGCTCGCTAGGCAGAAATAAATTAGTGAATGACTGTAGTGTCCCAGTGGTTACCTGGACAAGCAGGTCAGCAACTGCTCTGGTGGTGGAAGTTCTTTCTTCAATGCCCTGGAGTGGCGAGAGGGGCCGGGCAGGTGTGAACAAATGCAGAGGTGGGGCCTGCTAGTGGTGGGAGGGGGATGTCAGCATCTTCAGAGAAGAGCTGGGCCGAGTGGTGTCTAAAGGAGGAGGAATCTCCTGAGCAAACGAGGTGGGAGTCCCCTGTACAGTCTGAGTGACTGTGGGGCCTGAGAAATGAGGCTGGAGAAAAAGAGGAAGGGCAGATAATGGAAGGTGCTGAGGACTGAAGACCAGCAAGGGAGCAAGAGAGGCAAATGTGTGTTTCACAAAGAGAATTCTGACCGAAATGACATGGGGAGGTTGATGCAGACAGGTGTGGTAGAGAGGGAGAAAGACATATTGTCTCCGTGGCCATTATCCAGGTAATAAAGAGGAAAGCCAAACTAATCAGTAGTGTTGGCATGGATCAGAGAAAGGAGAACATATTAACTAAATGTTCAGAAACAGTACATGTCTTTTTCTTTATCTGAAAGTCACCAAGCAAGTCAGCTCTTACCTGAGAGTGAGGAGCAGATAGGCCAGCTCAGTTGCGTTACTCAGTTGTTCAGTTGCTCAGTCGTGTTTGACTCTTTGCAACGCTATGGACTGCAGCTCACCCGGCTTCCCTGTCCTTCACATCTCTGGAACTTGCTCAGACTCATGTTCATTGAGTTGGTGATGCCATCCAACCATCTCATCCTCTGTCATCCCCTTCTCCTTCCTTCCATCTTTCCCAGCATCAGGATCTTTTCCGATGAGTCCAGATCTTCACATCAGGTGGCCAAAGAATTGGAGTTTCAGCTTCAGCATCAGTCCTTCCAATGAATATTCAGGACTAACTTCCTTTAGGATGGACTGGTTTGATCTCCTTGCAGTCCAAGGGACTCTCAAGAGTCTTCTCCAACATCACAGTTCAAAAGTATTAATTCTTTGGTGCTCAGCTTTCTTTATACTCCAACTCTCACATCCATACACGACTACAGGAAAAACCATAGCTTTGACTAGATGGACCTTTGTTGGCAAAGCAATGTCTCTGCTTTTTACTGTGCTGTCTATGTTGGTCATAGCTTTTCTTCCAAGGAACAAGAGTCTTTTAATTTCACAGTTGCAGTCACCATCTGCAGTGATTTTGGAGTGCAAAAAAAATAAGTCTGTCACTGTTTCCATTGTTTCTCCAACTATTTGCCATGAAGTGATGGGACTGAATGCCGTGATCTTCGTTTTTTGAATGCTGAGTTTTAAGCCAGTTTTTTTACTCTCCTCTTTCACTTTCATCTAGAGGCTCTTTAGTTCCTCTTCACTTTTTGCCATAAAGGTGGTGTCATCTGAGGTTATTGATATTTCTCCTGGCAATCTTGATACCAGTTTGTGCTTCATCCAGCCTGGCATTTTTCATGATGCACTCTGCAGATAAGTTAAATTACCAGGGTGACAATATACAGCCTTGAAGTACTCCTTTCCCAATTTGGAACCAGTCTGATGTTCCATATCCAGTTCTAACTGTTGCTTCTTTACCTGCATACAGATTTTTCAGGAGGCAAGTGAGATGGTCTGGTATTCCCATCTCTTGAAGAATTTTCCACAGTTTGTTGTAATCCACACAGTCAAAGGTTTTAGCATAGTCAATGAAGCAGATGTTTTTCTGAAACTCTCTTGCTTTTCTCTGATCCGGCAGATTTTGGCAATGTGATCTCTGGTTCCTCTGTCTTTTTTAAATCCAGCTTGAACATCTGGAAGTTCTTGGTTAAGGTACTGCTGAAGCCTGGCTTGGAGTATGTTGAGCATTACTTTGCTAGCCTGTGAGATGAGTGCAATTTGTGGTAGTTTGAATATTCTTTGGCATTGCCTTTCTTTGGGATTGGAATGAAAAACTGATCTTTTCCAGTCCTATGGCCACAGGTGAGTTTTGCAGATTTGCTGCATATTATGTGCAGCTGATGTTGAAGCTGAAGCTCCAATACTTTGGCCAGCTGATGCCAACTGACTCAGTGGAAAAGACCTTGATGCTGGGAAAGATTGAGGGCGGGAGGAGAAGGGGATGACAGAGGATGAGATGGTTGGATGGCATCACTGACTCAATGGATATGAGTTCGAGTAAGCTCCAGAGTTTGTGATGGACAGGGAGGCCTGGCATGCTGCAGTCTATGGGGTTGCAGAGTTGGACATGACTGAGTGACTGAACTGACCTGAGTGCAGCACTTTAACAGCATCATCTTTTAAGATTTGAAAGAGCTCAGTTGGAATTCCATCATCTACATTAGCTTAGTTTGTAGTGATGCTTCCTAAGGCCCACTTGACTTCTTCGCACTCCAGGAGTCTGGCTCTCCATGAGTGATCATACCATCATGGTTATCTAGAGGTTTTCCTCTGGAGGAAGGGAACATTACGAGCAGGGTATAAGTGATCTCAACCAGTACTATTCTCAGCCACCTTATAGTTCCCTCCATTCTTCAGTCATTGCTAAACTCTGAGAGACTTACTAAGTGCCAGGGCATTCTGGGTTTGGATGGTGTGATGTCATTGTCCAAATTGGGTTTCACTGAGAGACTTCAAAGGAAAACAAAAATCCTCATTAACTGGATGAAATGGAAAAAAAAAATCTTTTAGGTCTGGTGGGGGCGTGGAAGGGTCTTCCTATTCCTGTGATCCTTTGGGGTTCATGGAAATCCATTTGGTCTTTAGTTTGGGCTGGAGGAAGCTCACTGATGTTGTCCAAGGCTCTATCTGCCTGTACACACCTTGCAATTACTTCCATCCTGGGGCACAGCGAGGAATGGGTTTCCTCTGCTCGACACTAACATATATCACCAGGTTTTACTGCTCCCAGGAAGGTAGGCCAGGATGTGGGGCCCAGCCCATTTCTCTGAGCCCCTCCAACAGTTTTGTTATTTGTCCTCTCTCACAGCCAGGAGAATTATAACCTAGAGTGGGAGGAGGAAAGCCTTACTCTTTTGCATCACGTGTGCTTTCAATTCTTTGTTCTAAATCGTGAATCCTTTCCAGTTCCCTAAGGAGTCAGACTTTTGAAACTCAAAAGAGCAAGTGTTCCTCTGCTTTCTGATGTCACATACCTTTCTTGAGGCAATGACATTAAACGGCCTAGAAATTCAGCTATGGAATAAATAAGGGGAATAAAGAAAATAAATGGAAAAAGCTTTGGTTAATTTCAGTTGAATGGTCTTTGCATAAAATATAAATCAAATAAGAGTTAAGACTACATCTGTTTTGAATTGAATTCTAGGACTTTGCAGTGTTTGGCATCTGTAGCGTTAAGGAATTGTGTAAGTGACACCAGTCAGAATGGCTGCGATCCAAAAGTCAACAAGCAATAAATGCTGGAGAGGGTGTGGAGAAAAGGGAACCCTCTTACACTGTTGGTGGGAATGCAAATTAGTACAGCCACTATGGAGAACAGTGTGGAGATTCCTTTAAAAATTGCAAATAGAACTGCCTAATGATCCAGCGATCCCACTGCTGGGCATCCACACCAAGGAAACCAGAATTGAAAGAGACACGTATACCCCAATGTTCATTGCGGCACTGTTTATAATAGCCAGGACATGGAAGCAACCTAGATGTCCATCAGCAGAGGAATGGATAAGAAAGCTGTGGTACATATACACAATGGAGTATTACTCAGCTATTAAAAAGAATACATTTGAATCAGTTCTAATGAGGTGGATGACGCTGGAGCCGATTATACAGAGTGA
>SJXQ01012623.1:45912-116511 GCA_006408695.1 Aepyceros melampus
GAGGGGGGAGGTGGGGGTCGGGATTGGGAGTTCATGTACACTCGTGGCTGATTCATGTCGATGTGTAGCAAAACGAATACAGTATTGTAAAGCAAAACAAACTAAAAAATAAAAATTAAAAAAAAATTGAAAAAAAGGAATTGTGTAAGTGAGTAAATGAATACAAGGGCATGAGAGTTAAAGTGGCAAATAAGTCTTACTTATGGACAGCTCATTACACATTCAATTTGGCAAGGATGCATTGAACACCTACTGTGTTCAGGCACTGTGTTAGCTCCTCCTCCATGGTGCTAGACCTTTCCTACAATGGTGAATGAAGCAGATAAATCCCTGCCATCATGGAACACACTCTCATTCTTATTCTCTTTATTAAGAAAGATAATAAACAAATATATCATTACAAATTGATAAATAATGTAAAAGAAATAAACAGGGTAAAATGAGAAAATATTTTGGTGATGGGGGAACAGGAATGAGGAGGGGTCAGAACTATTAATCTGATTGTACCGTCCCTCAGATCACCCCTGTACCCTGACAGTGAAATTCAAACAAAATTAACAAAAGAAGTATTAGTTAAATATAAAAAGTCATATGAAGAAAGCAAACACAGAATTGCATTTAATATTCACATAATCATCATGCAGGTCCGGTGATATTATATGTGGCTAGCTGTGGTTAAAACATCTTGGGATTTTATTTCTAAAGTTAATTTTCATGGGTGTATTCTACTTAAAGTTCTTTTTGTCCTCTCAAAATTTACATGCTATGTAAGTTGTTTTCATATTAGTTTAGTTCCTTTTGTTCTGTAAAACAAAACTGTAAAATTCAAGTGTGTTGACTTTTCAAAGGTTGTATTTTACTTAGCAAAGAAAATAAAATGTCTGTTTACCCCAGAAAAAGGATAATATTTTCTAATTTTGCAAACAGTTTATGAAAGTATCATTTGACTCCTTATTTTTATAGCTGCTTAGCATTTATTATTGGAGAGGCCCTTCATAGAGTATGATCCTTTCTAGTCAAGGGGTGTTAATATTATTTTGGAATTATTCAAATTTGAGAGTGATAAAGGGCCTCTCTTCAGGGGTTCTTACTAACCAGATCCCTAACTTCTTACTCCTTTAAGGAAAAATAAAATGTTTCTGAGAAAAAAGGAAGGAAAGGGAAAAGGTTTCAGACTATGAGCTTCTTGATTTGGGAATCAGAACTATCCAGGGTGGGGTCTTCAAGCCCTTGCGTCTTGTCTGGCGTCTCACAGGTGCTCAGAAAGTGGCTAGTGAACGGTTTCTGGACTGTCAGAGGATGCCCATCCCCTCACAGACAGGGAAACCAGGGCTCCAAGTGCGTTTGTATTGTGCTTTGCACTTTACCAAGGCCTCTCACCCAAGTTAGCTCATTTAAAAGTTGGTCCTCACCATCATTATATATAAAGTGAGTGAGTGAGTGAATGAGTGAGTGAGTGAAGTCACTCAGTCGTGTCTGACTCTTTGCGACCCCATGGACTGTAGCCCACCAGGCTCCTCCATCCATGGAATTTTCTAGGCAAGAGTACTGGAGAGGGTTGCCATTTCCTTCTCCATATATATGAAGTAGGAAAGGCCAATACTTGCAAGTAAAATGCTGTGCTTGACACACAGTGAATTGGTCACTGCTAGACTCCCCCCACATAAAGCGAGTCAGTCATCCTCTGCTGCCAAGGAACAGATAAAACCCAATGATGGAGAAATTCAGGTCCTTATACAATGTGGAAAGATTACTTTTCTAAGGACAAAAACAATCAGAAATGTTATTGGCAATCTTTGAACTAAAAAAAGTGTCCTATAACAGAAGAAAAGCTCTCACACATTAGTGCTGGCAGTCCTATTTTTACACAGAAAACTTGTGTATATCAAAATTAAAGTGAACACAGCTTTGATATAGTGATTTACTTTTAAAAATTAGTCAGTTTTAATTTTTGGCTGTGCTGGGCCTTTGTTGCTGCACATGGTCTCTCTAGTTGCAGCGAGGGGGGCCACACTTCGTTGCAGTGTGGGGCTTCTCACTGCGGTGGTTTCTCTTGCTGGGAGCATGGGCTCAACAAAGGTGGTGTGCGGGCTTAGTGGCCCTGAGGCATGCGGAATCTTCTTGGACCTGGGATTGAACTCGTGTCCCCTGCATTGTCAGATTGCTAACTACTGGGCAACCAGGAAAGTCTGCGATTTACTTTTAAGAATGTATTCTCACTATAGACATACTGGCACAAGAGTGCACAGATATATGAGGAGAAGGATTTAATGAATATGAGAATGTTTACTGGGGCATTGTTAGTAACAAAAGACTTTTTAAAACATTTATATGTACTGTATGTCAATTAGATTTCAAAAAAATTGGAGAAAAAAACAATCATGGAGGATATAACACACGCATAAATTCTAAGGACAAGGAGAATAAAAAACAGCCCTTCCCCAGAACTCACAAACTATCAAAAGAGAACAATAAATAAATCCTGTACAACACAATAAACACTTGCATCAAACACAAGGACAAGAAGGATCATAAAGGAAAATCGACTATACTTCAATAAAATTAAAAAATTTTTAAAAATGGAGCATAAAGGAAATTTTTAACCTGGCTCAGAGGGAAGGGGGGGAGTGGTTCATGGACAGAGTAGATTGTATTTTATAGTACATATGACCTTTTAATAAATTCTGATGTCTATAATGTCTTGAAATAATAAAATTAAGAGCAATTATATTATCTAGATCAGTACAGTATCAGAATACAACTTAAATTAACCTAAGGGTTCATCAATAGATTGTTGGCTACAGAAATCAGGAGTTATCTGGGTAGTGATAGATAGAGCCATTTGAAATATAACATTAATCTGTGTATCACTGTGAAAATAACTACAATATATAATTCAAAGATACTTAACAGTATAACTTCCTTTTAGTAAAAATACCCATCGAAGTATCAGCGATGGCTACCTTGAGAAAGTGAGATTTTTTTAACTTCATTCAATTCCCTACTATTTGATTTTTTAAAAATGGAAATAGATAATTTTAAAAATCAAAACTAAAGAAAAGCTATTCAATTCTGACCACCCGAGAAGCTTTCCAGGTTTTAGCCAGCAGTACGTAGACCCCAGGAGTGGCTGGCCATTGCCCTCCTGCACCCCGGTGCCTAGTGCCATGCTTGGCTCGGTGGTGGTGCTTGGTCAATAAGCCAGGTCACTCTTTAGTAAAGTGAGGTGGAAGCACGTAAGAACTTTGGGCGTTTTTAATCCTAAAATCTGAGTCTGTCGGTCAAAGGAGAAGAATTTGAAAGATGGGCTATATAAATGTCAACTCACTCCAAATTAACTGGGGGGGGGGCTCTACCTGTGTTGAATAAGGATTCTTAATGAGTCCCTGCCATATGTTTCTTTGAGCGTCTCTTGGGGCATTTATCTGTTGGTTTAGAGGTCACAGAGGCATATGGAGGAAGAGATCTCAGACAGTGCTTAGGTGGTCCGGGTAGAGAACCCTGAACCTCCTCAGCAATGGTCTCATAATGAGGAGTTGAGACTGACGGAACTCTTCTTGAAACATAGCTTCCATTTTCTCCTGGGGAATTCTGTCCTGATGGATCCTAACTACCAGAAAGCTCCTTATTGAACTGAGCTGGAATCTGCTTCTTTGTCAAACTGACCCGTGGATCCCAGCTCTGCCCTCCAGTGTCACATACAATGGTTCTTCGTGGTGCAGTGGTTTACCAGAACAGGCCCTGGGAAACCTGCCCTGAGACCCAGCTTCCACTCTTGGGTGCTGTGTGGACCCTGAAGCAAAGACTAGCAATTCTTTCTAATCGTAAACTTCTTTACAAAATGGGGATGATCAGAGATAGTTTCTACCTCGTGGGGCTGTTTTTAGGAGATAATGAAATAATATTTGCAAATTCCATCACAAACATATTGGCACAATATGCTCAATAAGTAATATTAAATTTTATTTTTTTAAATTTATTTTTAGATATTATTTATTTTTTGGCTGTGTGCCGTGTGGGATCTTAGTTCCCTGACCAGGGATCAAACCTGTGCCCTCTAAAGAGGGAGCTTAGAGTCTTAACCACTGGACCACCAGGGAAGTCCCTGATATTACACTTTTTATAGGCCTTTTCCATTAGGTGTTCAATTAGGAGTCAGTGAGGAAAGTGCCACCAAACAGCAAGGTCAGCATATGAGGCCTCCGCCAGTGAAATGTGCCCTGAGAACCTTGATGCCAAGTGATTTGAGCGTCTCCTGTGTTTTCTTCACTAGAAACTAATTAGAAAAACACTCCCAAGAAGGGGAGGGACATTTCGTACCATTAATTCGGCAACAACAAATATTCTATACTTTCACGATTATAGATACTAATGTATAAAAGTAACTTGAGGTGTTTGAGAACCTCACTCATCTCTAGGGGACGTAAGGAAAGAGCTCCCTCAGGGCCTTCTCTCAAAACGTGTCTCCCTGCAGCTTCCCGATATTCAAAGAGCTGTCAGGGGAAACTCAGGTCTTCTGCAGCCGTTCTGAAACTTTTCTCAGGGCTAATGACTACCTATCACCCTGGATTTGACTTATGTTATCATTCAAGACAGAATTATAAACCCTACATATATTCAGGGATGTGTGAGTATAATGTACACATGGATTTATAGCATAGGTCTATATAACATACCATATGAAGGGTAGCAGACTCGGAGATTCAGGATCCAGGTCTAAGTCTGACTTACTGTGTGAACTCTTAAGATCTCAGTTTACTCATCTACAAAATGGTTATAACCGATAATTCTGACAGTATATATCCTAAAGAGTTTTAGGTTTGCTGTTTCAATTGAGCTCCGAGCCTCCATCTTTTAAGTAAGACAGTAATATTAAAAAAAAATCCATTACAAGTATTGAGATTCTACAGAACTCATTTGAAAAATGAGTCTTTTTATCAAAAGATGTTTAATGATTCTTGTTGACTTTTCTCCTAAGTATTACCTAACAATATTAACAACGTTGGGTAAGGATAAGTCCCTTTTTATTATTCAGTTGGTACTTAATGCCCAGAGCATTTAAAATTACTTCCTCCCAACTCCATTCCTTCCCCCACCCTCATTTCCCAGCTCCAGGTTTAAATCATTAAACGGAGAGAAAATCTTTAGCACTGCAAGTCAATGGCTCATTCCTTCCAGAAACTCTGTTTACAATAAAATGAAAATGAGATCAAAAGCATAATCAATCTGGAGGCCGACAGATGTCTCTTTCAACACAGATTCTGGATGCCCCTCTATTCTCTGTTCATTGGCCCCTCTCAAACCCCTTCTCCGGCAAGCATAACCCAAGCTGGGCCAGTCACTTTACTTTAGAAAAATGTGAGCTGTTGAAAAGAAGCCATTTGTAACAGCATCACAAAGCCCTGCCTCTGCCAGTTGAGTGTGTGGGGGAAGGGCTTTTAAAAAAGTGTGGACCCATTAAACGTGGGAGCTACGTTTAAATGCAGACATGCCCCCTGAGTCTCTGTGGCTCCTGGGCTGCACAGCGGTGAAGCCCAGCTGTATCAACAGAGCCCCACGGCCCCGCGTGTCGGGTGACCTGCCTCTGCAGGGACAGCGCAGTGCGGGGCAAAGGGGCCTGGGTGTGGAACTGGAAGACAATGGTGTGAGCCTCAGCTCCAGGAGAGGGGCTTCGTTTCTCTGAATGTTATTTTCCTAACTATAAAATACCCACTGGAGCTGCCTCACAGGCGCATTGTATGCTTTACATAAGACAGGGTCTGAAAAGCATTTTGTAAACTAGAAAGCATCATCAAGATATAAGCTGTATCCAGCTTGTGAGACAGTTGTCTAAATGTGAGCCATAAGAACTCCCCAAAGCTTGCTTAAAGCTTCCTATGATGTGCACATAAAAGATTAGTGAATTATCAAATAAATGAAGTGTTTCACTATGTTCACATAATTTTTCAGTCTTAATTAAAAAACCACTGTCTGATATTCCATAAAGAACTAAATATAAAATGATAAAGATCTAATTACATATGAAAAATTATACATATTATAAAATCTAATTACATATGATTAAAAATAGGACTAGATTGTTCTTAAAGAACTACTATAGTGGCAATCAATTTTGCAAATGTATACAGTTATATCCAAAAGTTTTACAAAACCAGCTTAAATCCAGAGTCTCCATTTCACAGCGTCACTAACTAGTGTGTGTTTTACTCTTCGTTTCGATGTTGTGCCTCAGAGTTATCTGCGTAGACGGAGCCGCTGGAAGACAATGGAGCACAGCTTCCCACAGAAAATCATCAGTTCCTCTGGTCGGGAGGTTCTCTGGAACAATCCTCTTCATTCTCCTCTGAGCAGGTCAAGTTCAGTGCGCTCATCACGGGGTGCATCCAGGACGTAGTCTGTGTCACGTGACTTGGGAAGAGGAACAAGAAGAGACACAATCACGATTGGGGAGACTACCCTTCTACCCACTATGCAAGCAGTGATCCTGGTGACACTGCTTCCACCCTACTGCAGCCCCCTGAATTACGAAGCAGTTGGAACAGGATCCAGTAGTTTTTAAAAGTCTTTAGATATGTTTTCTAGGTTCAACAAAACCCATTTCTTTATTTTTGGTAAAACAAAAACAACAATAACAAAACAAGGCAGGAGAATGCATTACCTTCAACTACTCACTCTTCCTCACCCACCGGCAAGTCCTGTGACTGTCATGCTATAACATTTCTGGAATCTTTTCCTCCTTCTTTTCCAACGCTATAGACTAGGGTCACTGAAACAGCTTGTTTCTCTGCCTCTGTTCTGGTTTTTGAATTCATTCCCCACTCTAGCCAAGAGATCTTTCTAAATGACAAATCATACACTGTTGCTTACCTGTTAAGAATTCAGTGCCAACTAATGCTTTCTGGATTAAATACACACAGCATGGAGTATTAAATACTCCAAAGTATGAAACACCTTGCTTTCTATCTGCCTCCACACTTTCTCTCTGCTACAATACTCCTCCTTCCCATCTTGTTTATCCAGCTAACTCTAATTCTAAAGAACCAAATACCCCTCAAGATTCCTCCAATCTGTGCCAATGGCCTTATCGCTCACACTATATTACAAATGACTATTCTTAGTCCTTCTCACTGCATGTGAGGGCAGGAACTGGGTTTCTTAACTTTGAATCTATGGTACCTAACATATTTTCATAACAAATAACTAGGCATTTCAGGGAAGAACACAAGCAGAGGTAAGGAAGGGTGTACAAAGACACGGTGCATTTTCAGGGGGTGGTCAAACATCACTGCATGTGCCCCTACTGAGGGATGGTGTTTCTCAGAACTAATATCCAATCCCAGCCTTCAGCTGGATGTCTCCCTAAATCCACCTCTATCTGACCAGCTCCTTGGGCCTGGAGAGATAGCTTTTGGAACTGACTTGCTCCTTCTCCTGAGACCCTCATTCTAGCCCCGGTTTACCCTGCTGCACCACCCATCCTGGATCCACTTCCTGTGTCCCATCCTACCCAGACTCAACCTCGGAAAAGCATCATGTCTTAGACAAGTGCACCCGAGAGCTGGCCCTTATGAAGATCAAATAAGACTGTGGATCTGAAAGAATCTCCTACTTCCTAAAATATCACAGAATACCATTTCCAAAGTGTCTAACAAGGCTTTTTAAATACACATTTTATGTACAGACCTTCTCCATCTTTAGCTGCACAGAATATAATCAATCTGATTTCAGTATCGGCCATCTGGTGATGTCCATGTATAGAGTCATCTCTTACATTGTTGGAGGAGGATGTTGGCTATGACCAGTGTAAAGCTCTGTACAGTCAGCAAAAGCTCTGTACATTCAGAAAGCTCTATACAGTCTATAGAGAAGACTGTATACAGTCAGCAAAAATAAGAAGCTCTATACAGTCAGCAAAAATAAGACCAGGAGCTGACTGTAGCTCAGATCATGAACTCATTATTGCAAAATTCAGACTTAAATTGAATAAAGTAGGGAAAATGACAGACCATTCAGGTATGAGCCAAATCAAATCCCTTATGATTATACAGTGGAAGTGACACATAGATTCAAGGGAGTTAAATCTGATAGACAGAATGCCTGAAGAACTATGGACAGAGGTTCATAACACTGTATAGGCGGCAGTGATCAAAACTATCCCAAAGAAGACGAAATGCAAAAAGGCAAAATGGTTGTCTGAGGAGGCCTTACAAATAGCTGAGAAAAGAGAAATGAAAGACAAAGGAGAAAAGGGAAGATATATCCATCTGAATGCAGAGTTCCAAAGAATAGCAAGGAGAGATAAGAAAGCCTTCCTCAGTGATAAGCGCAAGGAAATAGAGGAAAACAATAAAATGGGAAAGACTAGAGATCTCTTCAAGAAAATTACAGATACCAGGGGAACATTTCATGCAACGATGGGCTCAATAAAGGACAGATGGTATGGACCTAACAGAAGCAGAAGATAAGAAGAGGTGGCAAGAATACACAGAAGAACTATACAAAAAAGATCTTTACGACCCAGATAACCACAATGGTGTGATCACTCACCTAGAGCCAGACATTCTGGAGTGAGAAGTCAAGTGGGCCTTAGGAAGCATCACTATGAACAAAGCTAGTGGAGGTGATGGAATTCCAGTTGAGCTATTTCAAATCCTGAAAGATGATGCTGTGAAAGTGCTGCACTCAATATGCCAGCACATTTGGAAAACTCAGCAGTGGCCACAGGAGTGGAAAAGGTCAGTTTTCATTCCAATCACAAAGAAAGGCAATGCCAAAGAATGCTCAAACTACTGCACAATTGTACTCATCTCACAGGCTAGCAAAGTAATGCTCAACATTTTCTAAGCCAGGCTTCAACAGTACAGAACCGAGAACTTCTAGATATTCAAGCTGGATTTAGAAAAGGCAGAGGAACCAGATATCAAATTGCCAAAATCTGCTGAATCATGGAAAAAGCAAAAGAGTTCAGATAAATATCTATTTCTGCTTCACTGACTACACTAAAGGCTTTGGGTAAATCACAACAACTGTGGAAAATTCTTCAAGAGATGGACCACAGAACACCTTACCTGCCTCCTGAGAAATGTGTATGCAGGTCAAGAAGCAACAGTTAGAACTGGACATGGAACAATAGACTGGTTCCAAATAGGAAAAGGAGTCCGTCAAGGCTGTATATTGTCACCCTGCTTATTTAACTTATATGCAGAGTACATCATGAGAAACGCTGGGCTGGATGAAGCACAAGCTGGAATCAAGGTTGCAGAGAGAAATATTAATAACCTCAGATATGCAAATGACACCACGCTTATGGCAGAAAGCAAACAGGCACTAAAGGGCCTCTTGATGAAAGTGAAAGAGGAGAGTGAGAAAGTTGGCTTAAAGCTCAACACTCAGAAAACGAAGATCATGGCATCCAGTCCTATCAGTTTGTGGCAAATAGATGGGGAAACAATGGCAACAGTGACAGACTTTATTTTCGTGGGCTCCCAAATCACTGCAGATGGTGACTGCAGCCATGAAATTAAAAGACATTTGCTTCTTGGAAGAAAAGCTATGACCAACCTAGACAGCATGTTAAAAAGCAGAGACATTACTTTGCTGACAATTGTCTGTCTAGTCAAATCTATGGTTTTCCCAGTAGTCATGTATGGATGTGAGAGTTGGACCTGAAAGAAAGCTGAGCACTGAAGAATTAATGCTTTCAAACTGTGGTGCAAGACTTGAGAGTCCCTTGGACTGCAAGGAGGTCAGAAGGGGATGACAGAGGATGGGATGGCTGGATGGCATCACCAAATCGACGGGACACGAGTTTCAGCAAGTTTTGGGAGTGGGTGATGGCCAGGGAGGCCTGGCGTGCTGTAGTCCATGGGGTTGCAAAGAGTTGGCCACGACTGAGCGATGAAGAGTTGTAATAATACTTAACCTACCGTGGCCTGTTAGCACACACGGGATGAGTGTGCCATTGAGCACAGTTTGGGCTTGATTGCCAACAGGCACTTACTATATTGGCTGTTGATCACAATAACTGAAATGATGGACTTAATACCATGGTCAGGCTCACTGTCATTACTGGATTTGTTTTGTTTTCAATCCTTTACTCTAAATTCCATCTATATCCCCCAATACAAATTGTTCAGTTCCTCTGTTTAGATATTGAAAATGCAGCTTTCTATGGAAGAAGATCACTTACAGTTTCATGATAGACTAAAAGTACTTAAATTGTTTAAGAATAAGGTGGAAGTGGCAAGCAAGGCCATAAATTTTCATAGTTCTAAAACCTCAGAGTGTAGCTAAGTGACACAAAGAAATATTATTCTCTTGACAATAATCCATATTACTATGAACTCTTTAAAATGGTTTAGCACAGTTTCTTATTATGGAGGCTAAACCTACAAAGCATGTGATTTTGCACAGGTTAACTTCATTTCAAGGGTTTTTTAAAGCTGGAAAGCTGCCTAAATTGAAAGTGATTTTAAGGAATTACCAGTGAGTATTAACACAGAAGGCTAGAATACTACTGCAAGGGGAAATGAGGACACACCATCCTGTGCAAAGTACCCGTTCAAAGCTGAAGGGAAAGTTTCATGGGATAGTTTTGCTCATTTTAATATCTTAGTGTATTTGCTTTACTCTTTATCAGCACATTTGTAATAGGTTAGTCCAAAGATGAGACTTTATAAAGTATTGTAAATCCTTCCTCCCCTACAATGCCTCCTAACTGAGGAGGCTGGAAAGGAAGAGAACCAGGCACAGTTACCCGAGGGGTGAGTGCAGGTGCATGCTTTCTTAGATGACTTAAAAATCCAGTATACTAAGGCATATATATGGAATTTAGAAAGATGGTAACGATAACCCTGTATGTGAGACAGCAAAAGAGACACAGATGTATAGAACAGTCTTTGGACTCTGGGAGAGGGAGAGGGTGGGATGGTTTGGGAAAATGGCATTGAAACATGTATATTATTATATGTGAAACGAATTGCCAGTCCAGGTTTGATGCAGGATACAGGGTGCTTGGGACTGGTGCACTGGGATGACCCAGAGGGATGGGATGGGGAGGGAGGGGGGAATATACAGAGTGAAGTAAGCCATAAAGAAAAACACCAATACAGTATACTAATGCATATATATGTAATTTAGAAAGATGGTAATGACAACTCTGTATGCGAGACAGAAAAAGAGACACAGATGTATAGAACAGACATTTGGACTCTGTGGGAGAGGGAGAAGGTGGGATGATTTGGGAGAATAGCATTGAAACATGTATGATATCATGTAAGAAATGAATCGCCAGTCTAGGTTTCGATGCAGGATACAGGGTGCTTGGGACTGGTGCACTGGGATGACCCAGAGGGATGGGATGGGGAGGGAGGGGGGAGGGGGGTTCAGGATGGGGAACATGTGTACACCCGTGGCGGATTCATGTTGATGTATGGCAAAACCAAT
The DNA here is from genome assembly GCA_006408695.1 of Aepyceros melampus. Taxonomy (NCBI): domain Eukaryota; kingdom Metazoa; phylum Chordata; class Mammalia; order Artiodactyla; family Bovidae; genus Aepyceros; species Aepyceros melampus. The sequence goes on from SJXQ01012623.1 coordinate 57,358, forward strand.
ACAATATTGTAAAGTAATTAGCCTCCAATTAAAATAAATAAATTTATATTAAAAAACAAATCCTCATGCTTGAAACATTATTGCTGCCCATTTATGGACATTCCACTGAATTGATAACATAAAATAAGCAAAAGTAAAATGTTCAAGAAGATGTAGTTATAGACTCTGAACAATCAATATTAGAAAGGTCCACCACCAGAAAGTCATCCTTGACAGTAAGCTTCATTAGGCACTTTATATCAACAAATCAATATCTGATCTTTCTCCAAATAAAAAATAATGCCATAAAACATTGATTGTCTTATGTTCACAATATACTTCTCTGTTCACAACTGGAAAACACATCCTTAGCACGAAACATGCAAACACAATAGAAAAAATAAAACTGAAGCCACAGAGGTTAGTTTCTATGCTTCAAGTACATATTTCACACCTGGCTTTTTTGTAAAATCATCCAGAACCAATGCTTCTAAAATGCAAAAAGTGCCTGGCAAAAAGCAAGTATTCAATAAAGATCATGGTTGTTGTTGTCTGTTTTTTCTGCCTTTTAAAAAATTTTTAATAAGTAGGGCTTTCTGAATACTGTAAGAAAAACTTGGAATTCTTCCTGTGATGCTAGAATGGTGCCATTTGTGTGTGTACCATTCAATTTTATGTCCTAGTGAGCATGGTGACTGAAGAGCTTTGACATAATCACTATGATGAGATAATCCCGGATTTACAGGCTAGGCGAACATTCTATATTAGAAATATTTCCTCTGATTTGTGTGCTTGGTAATTCAACTGAGAAGAGAGGGAATAAATCAGCCCTGTTGACTCTGTTTAATTAATAAAGACTCCATAGTTCACAAAGTGAGATGCTGCTTCTTACTATGAAAAATTTAGAGGTCTAGAAAACAAATGAGGCTGACTATGAAACACAAAAATCTTCCATTTGAACATACAGTGTCTCTGGCAACTCTTCCTGCAGAGAGTGCATCTGACCTGATTTGGGGAGCAATCAACAGCAGTTCAGATATATCTGAAAATCTAAAAAGCCTAATACTACTTGCCTCTGAATGACTGCCAAATCTACTGTTGAAAACAGTAATATTTGAGCTAGGAGGATGACAGTGTTGTATGTTTCCTTTTGTAATATTAGTAATTTGAAAGACATATTTTAGAGCTTATTAAAAAACCCCAAGAGAACATGCTTTATTTTACTGGCAAAGAAATATAAGTGAATTATTTAAATCCCATTGTAATTACCCTCCTTATGTTTCTTACCTCCTAGCATGCAAAATGCTTTCTTTCAAAATAAAAATTTAGGACAGCTTATTAAGAGAAAAGTGGTATTTTTCACCGAACTAGAACAAATAATTTCACAATTTGTATGGAAACACAAAAAATCTCGAATAGCCAAAGCCATCTTGAGAAAGAAGAATGGAACTGGAGGAATCAACCTGCCTGACTTCAAGCTCCACTACAAAGCCACAGTCATCAAGACAGTATGGTATTGGCACAAAGACAGAAATATAGATCAACGGAACAAAATAGAAAGCCCAGAGATAAATCCACATACCTATGGACACCTTATCTTCAACAAAGGAGGCAAGAATATACAATGGAGAAAAGACAATCTCTTTAACAAGTGGTGCTCAGAAAAGTGGTCAACCACTTGTAAAATAATGAAACTAGAACACTTGCTAACACCATACACAAAAATAAACTCAAAATGGATTAAAGATCTAAATGTAAGACAAGAAACTATAAAACTCCTAGAGGAGAACATAGGCAAAACACTCTCCAACATAAATCACAGCAGGATCCTCTATGATCCACCTCCCAGAATACTGGAAATAAAAGCAAAAATAAACAAATGGGATCTAATTAAAATTAAAAGCTTCTGCACAACAAAGGAAACTATAAGCAAGGTGAAAAGACAGCCTTCTGAATGGGAGAAAATAATAACAAATGAAACAACAGACAAACAACTAATCTCAAAAATATACAAGCAGCTTATGCAGCTCAACTCCAGAAAAATAAATGACCCAATCAAAAAATGGGCCAAAGAACTAAATAGACATTTCTCCAAAGAAGACNACATAAATCACAGCAGGATCCTCTATGATCCACCTCCCAGAATACTGGAAATAAAAGCAAAAATAAACAAATGGGATCTAATTAAAATTAAAAGCTTCTGCACAACAAAGGAAACTATAAGCAAGGTGAAAAGACAGCCTTCTGAATGGGAGAAAATAATAGCAAAAGAAGCAGCTGACAAACAACTAATCTCAAAAATATATAAGCAACTTATGCAGCTCAATTCCAGAAAAATAAATGACCCAATCAAAAAAATGGGCCAAAGAACTAAATAGACATTTCTCCAAAGAAGACATACGGATGGCTAACAAACACATGAAAAGATGCTCAACATCACTCATTATCAGAGAAATGCAAATCAAGACCACAATGAGATACCATTTCACATCAGTCAGAATGGCTGCGATCCAAAAGTCAACAAGCAATAAATGCTGGAGAGGGTGTGGAGAAAAGGGAACCCTCTTACACTATTGGTGGGAATGCAAATTAGTACAGCCACTATGGAAAACAGTGTGGAGATTCCTTAAAAAACTGGAAATAGAACTGCCTTATGGCCCAGCAATCCCACTGCTGGGCATACACACCAAGGAAACCAGAATTGAAAGAGACACGTGTACTCCAGTGTTCTTCGCAGCACTGTTTATAATAGCCAGGACATGGAAGCAACCTAGATGTCCATCAGCAGATGAATAGATAAGAAAGCTGTGGTATATATACACAATGGAGTATTACTCAGCCATTGAAAAGAATATATTTGAATCATTTCTAATAAGGCGGATGAAACCAGAGCCAATTATACAGAGTGAAGTAAGCCAGAAAGAAAAACACCAATGTAGTAAACTAACACATATATATGGAATTTAGAAAGATGGTAACGATAACCCTGTATGCGAGACAGCAAAAGAGACACAGATGTATAGAACAGACTTTTGGACTCTGTGGGAGAGGGCGAGGGTGGGATGATTTTGGAGAATGGCATTGAAACATGTATACTATCATGTAAGAAATGAATTGCCAGTCTAGGTTCGATGCAGGATACAGGATGCTTTGGGCTGGTGCACTGGGATGACCCAGAGGGATGATATGCGGAGGGAGGTGGGAGGGGGATTCAGGATTGGGAACTCATGTACACCTGTAGCGGATTCATGTTGATGTATAGCAAAACCAATACAGTATTGTAAAGTAAAATAAAGTAAAATTAAAAAAATAAACAAATAAATAACTTACTCAAGGCCCATTGCTGGTAAATGTAACTGAATACAGATATGATTCCAAAGTTTATTCTCTAAATCATTGCACTATATTTCCTACATGTTAAAAGCATTAAATTTTATACTTTCTAATTCAGGTTTTTTTTTTTTTAGAATCAATTTGATTTATGATGATACAGAGGTAAAGGAAAAATGTTGATAATAAAATGAATGTCTTTTTACCCACAACTAATGTAGGTTACTTGAAATTTGAGATAAATTTAAAAACAGCTGAATTATCTGAGCATCACTTATTCTAAATCACAAATGAAAACATAAATAAATGTGGAGTTCATAATGTAATTAAGAAAATTTGCACAGTGATAAAATGATAACTTTTAGGAAACAAACTTACTTCAGTTTTACCATTCCCAAGCATATGAGATGGAAAGTATTTTCCTCCCTATACCATGAAAATGGGGTCCTAGCCCCATGTTGTTAGGGAATAAAATCAAAATCAACAGATTGACAAGAGGTGGAACAACTGCAGAAGAAAGTAGGAGTGGGCTGTGATAGTGGGCCTGCTGCTTTCTGGAAGTGAAGCCTTGTGACTTTGGGAGTCAACCTTTCACTGCCATTATTCTAGACGTGGTTAGCTTAGGCTCAGGAGCAGAGGACAAATGAAGCATGTTTTGCAATCCTCTTGTACGTTTAAATTTTTGTCTCAGTTTCCCTATCACCTCCATATTGTTAAAACATGATTGTTTTCTAAATAATCCATTCAGAGTTAAGAATTTTCTTGAATTAATTCTTAGTCCCTCTATAAGAGTATCATTATCAGGTTGTAAAAAGTCTAAATCAAAGAAGAATCTACATAGAAATTATATGTAATGCAAAAGGATACTTTTCTATAAATGTTACTTAATGTAATAAATGAAGTTTGAAGCTAAACTGCAAGAGAAAAAGATCATCCAGGTTTGTATCTATGGTATTTGTTTGTGTTGACCCTGAGTTTCCTTTAAACTATAGTTTTAAAAGATATTCTTTACATTTTCAAATATGGTTTTCAACAATGTTTGGTCCTTACTAAAGTCTTCCTCATATTTAAAGAAAATTATGCATTGAGAAAAATGCATAAGAATTTAATGTGTTATATATAATATCCACTTTTTCATATCTATCTCAATTTTTTAATATAATATTTTAAATTAAATTGAGTGTTATATTTTAAAGCACAAGCTAAAAATAATTTTTTTTATATACATTATTTTTAAAGGAGCAGTTTGTGGTAACAAAAATCTATCTTTGGTGTGATGAATTATAAATTATTATCTTCTCATACTTTCTTAGATACTCTAATTAATTGGTTAGGAAGGAACTCACATTTTTCAAATAAATGCAACAGATTTTTTAAGCCTCTTGAAAATTATGTTTAATTTATTATGGCCTATAAAGTACTAACATAATTTGACTGGTTTGTGATATTTTTGTTCTTAGTAAAAAAATCTCAAAGGATATTAATTTAAAATTTCCTACTTTCTTGAATCTTGTAAACCAATATTATAGAAACAAATATATTAAACATATTTCAGAGAGAAATATTTCTATTGCAGAATCTCATTCCAAATCAGAGTCCTTATTTTATCCCTCTTGCTTAATTACTTCTAAGAACATAGGTTGAGTCAATCACTACTACTACGGCCCTGAAAACATGGCCAGGATATAATGTCTAGAGGCTTACTTAGCTCACTCAGTGTAACTAGTAGGACATTATCCATGCTTTGGTAATTTCTTGGCTTAATCGGTCATTTTCCAACCTACTCTCTTTTTCTCTCCTCCCTCCAAATTATTTTAAATGTTATCCTAAATGTTTTGGGGTCAGCAATTGATTTTTTCAAAAATTTTATCGAGTGCTCCACTAAGGTAATCGAAGGTGAAACTGAGAAGGACCCTGCAGGGCCCTCCCAGATAAAAAAGCCTTCTTGTGTCCTCAATTTCTTGTCTATAGAAAAACGTTTTAGTCTCCTAGGTCTTCCCTGAGTTCCAAAGAACAGATTCAAGCAGTTACTAGTTAGTGAAGTGATAGAATGCAGAAACAAAGGAAAAGCAGCTAAGGAAGAAACCTTGAACAGTAGTTCAGTAATGAAATAAAGTCTGTTCCTCCTCAAGGGAGATACATAACAATCTGGTGCATAACTTTGACTGTTCCACAAAAACTAAGATCCACACCCAGGTGAAGGATGATGACTACATACTGACCATCAGTATGTAGATTCCAGACTGTTGGGAGGAGAAGGTTGATGATTAAGACTCTAGAAACATTATCCCGTTACCTCAACAACAATCAATCAAAAGAAAGTCCATGAGCTGCAACCCTTACCCCAAAGAATAACTTTAAACACTCTAACCTAAACACCACTGGGGAGTTTAAGCCCTGGAGCATGAGCTGCCCATTCTCCTTGCTTGGTGCCCTGCACTTTCCTTCCTTACAACCCAGGGTCAGTATATTGGCTTTTCCATATGATAGGCAAGCAAATCCAAACTCAGTTCAGTAACAGAAGTAGATTAATTATTTTGAAAAGAACGTTGCAAGGGGTAAGGTCAATTGCTTAGTACCAAAATTACAAACATCTGGACAAGTAAATGACAATGGAACATTGTTAGAATTTATAGTGCAGATTAACAGAAGTCTTACAAAAATGCCCAGGCATTTAGAATACATATCCAATATTTTAATTTGAGGAGTATAAACATATTTTTTAAAATATATGGTTATTAGAATGTGAAAATGAATGTATAACTTACCATTCAGTGGAAGACAGGTTTCTCATATTGTACTCGATATATTGATTTATCTTGTTGTTTAGTTGCCAAGTTGCGTCCACTTTTTTGTGACCCCCATGGACTGTAGCCTATCAGGCTCCTGTGTCCATGGGATTTTCTAGGCAAGAATACTGGAGTGGGTTGCCATTTCCTTCTCCAGGGGATCTTCCCAATCTAGGGATTGAACCTGAGTCTCTTGCATTGGCAGATGGATTCTTTACCACTGAGCAACCAGGGAAGTCTGATATGACTTAAGAAAAGCTTAAATGAACTTCGATTTAAAAGGCCTTGTGAATTCAGATGTAGTATTTAAATAGTCAATTACACAAGTTTTCACTGGAGCAATGTTTTAACATTGGCTTCTTTGTGATGATCCAGATGGGACAGATAATCAGAGGGTATGAAGAGAGAATCTAATTTGCATATACCACTAAGAATTCTGATTCACCAAGGCAAGTGGCCAGAATGACATTTGCAAGAATATCTAGCAGGTCTGTTGAGAAAACCATGGCTCTATCCCTCAGTTGGCTCTAAGACAGTGGTTCTCAACTGGAATAATGTTGTTCCCCAGGGAATATTTGGAAATATCTAGAGACAGTTTTGGTTGTCACGTTCAAGGCACGATACTAGTATCTCTGGGAGAGGCCAGAGATTCTGCTAAACATCATACATTGTGTAAGAAAACCAGCCACCACTAATGATCATTCTTGCATGCTCTACACACCTCAATGTTAAGAGTGGAAGTCATTGTATCCTCTTCTTCATTCACAATATAGGTTTCAGAAGATTTGCCTTCTCCCTTCTATTAAAACCCTCTCTGCTACTGGTACTCTTGCCCTCCACCATAGTCTCCCAAGCTCTAGTCTTATTTCACTTCCTGGTATGATCATGAACTTGACACCAGCTTCTTCTATGTAGCTAAGTCCTGCCATCTTTTCAGTGAGTTCAAATAAACTTACTACATAGAAGATGTTGATAGTAAGCAGCTAAAGTAGAAGTGACTAGCAAGGGATATGTCACACAATTGCTAGAGCTGAAAGATAAGAATAATATTTGGGAAGGATATTCCAAAGCCTGTATTACTGAAAGGCATGCCAGTTGCAGACAAGAGGAAGAAATGTGGTATCACTGCTAGGATGGTGATGCTGAGGGATATTTTAGTAACTTTGACTTGATTATCAGTAGCATTTGATGCCATTTCCAAGAGAATTTCCTTGGGTCAGGAAGGTCCTCCGGAGAAGGGAATGGCTATCCACTCCAGTACCTTTGCCTGGAGAATTCCGTGGACACAGGAGCCTGGTGGGCTATAGTCCATGGGGTCGCAAAAAGTCTGACACGACTGAGCAAATAGCACTTTCAATTTTACTTTCATAGAGAATCTACCATGGGTCAGGTACTATTCTATGTGCTTTATAAATGCTAACTATTCACAGTACATTCAGTTCAGTTCAGTCGCTCAGTCATGTCTGACTCTTTGCAACCCCATGAATCGCAGCACACCAGGCCTCCCTGTCCATCATCAACTCCCAGCGTTCACTCAGACTCACATCCATTGAGTCATTGATGCCATCCAGCCATCTCATCCTCGGTCGTCCCCTTCTCCTCCTGCCCTCAATCCCTCCCAGCATCAGAGTCTTTTTCAATGAGTCAACTCTTCCAATGAGGTGGCCAAAGTACTGGAGTTTCAGCTTTAGCATCAGTCCTTCCAAAGAAATCCCAGGGCTGATCTCCTTCAGAATGGACTGGTTGGATCTCCTTGCAGTCCAAGGGACTCTCAAGAGTCTTCTCCAACACCACAGTTCAAAAGCATCAATTCTTCGGTGCTCAGCCTTCTTTACAGTCCAACTCTCACATCCATACATGACCACTGGAAAAACCATAGCCTTGACTAGATGGACCTTAGTCGGCAAAGGAATGTCTCTGCTTTTGAATATGCTATCTAGGTTGGTCATCACTTTTCTTCCAAGAAGTAAGCGTCTTTTAATTTCATGGCTGCAGTCACCATCTGCAGTGATTTTGGAGCCCCCCAAAATAAAGTCTGACACTGTTTCCACTGTTTCCCCGTCTATTTCCCATCAAGTGATGGGATTGGATGCCATGATCTTCGTTTTCTGAATGTTGAGCTTTAAGCCAACTTTTTCACTCTCCTCTTTCACTTTCATCAAGAGGCTCTTTAGTTCCTTTTCACTTTCTGCCAGAAGAGTGGTGTCATCTGCATATCTGAGGTTATTGATATTTCTCCCAGCAATCTTGATTCCAGCTTGTGCTTCTTCCATTCCAGCGTTTCTCATGAGGTACTCTGCATATAAGTTAAATAAGCAGGGTGACAATATATAGCCTTGATGTACTCCGTTTCCTATTTGGAACCAGTCTGTTGTTCCATGTCCAGTTCTAACTGTTGCTTCCTGACCTGCATACAGATTTCTCAAGAGGCAGGTCAGGTGGTCTGGTATTCCCCTCTCTCTCAGAATTTTCCACAGTTTATTGTGATCCACACAGTCAAAGGCTTTGGCATAGTCAATAAAGGAGAAATAGATGTTTTTCTGGAACTCTCTTGCTTTTTCCATGATCCAGTGGATGCTGGCAATTTGATCTCTGGTTCCTCTGCCTTTTCTAAAACCAGCTTGAACTTGGTCTGGTATTCCCATCTCTTTCAGAATTTTCCACAGTTTACTGTGATCCACACAGTCAAAGGCTTTGGCATAGTCAATAAAGCAGAAATAGATGTTTTTCTGGAACTCTCTTGCTTTTTCCATGATCCAGCGGATGTTGGCAATTTGATCTCTGGTTCCTCTGCCTTTTCTAAAACCAGCTTGAACATCAGGGAGTTCACGGTTCACACATTGCTGAAGTCTGGCTTGGAGAATTTTGAGCATTACTTTACTAGCATGTGAGATGAGTGCAATTGTGTGGTAGTTTGAGCATTCTTTGGCATTGCCTTTCTTTGTGATTGGAATAAAAACTGACCTTTTCCATTCCTGTGGCCACTGCTGAGTTTTCCAAATTTGCATAGTACATTATGATTTTATATTAGCAATTTAAAAAAAAACCTTGTATCTACCTCTCTGAGTACTTCAATTTTAGGGCCCTATATTTTATCATCCTTAATGTTTCCAATGTATTACTTTCAGTCTTACATTAATTTTTCTGAACAACTTTATAACTTTATTCATTTCCATAGATTTTGATTTCTATCCCACACCATTTCATGCCAAACTCAAATTCACAACTTATTAGAGGAAGTCTCAAAATGCTTGTCCCTCAGGTATTTCTCAAACAAAATTTGCCATTCCTCTCTTGCATTCTCTAAATTCATTCATTTGCCTAACTCAAAATCCCTGATATTATTCCAGTGAAGCCTTTTTTCTGATATTGTGTACTTAATTGATTACCAAGAGGTTCAGTTAAATTCAGTTCAGTTGCTCAGTCATGTCCGACTCTTTGCAACCCCATGGACTGCAGTACACCAGGCTTCCTTGTCCATCACCAATTCCCAGAGCTTGCTCAAACTCATGTCCATCAAGTCGATGATGCCATCCAACCATCTCATCCTCTGTCGTTCCCTTCTCCTCCTGCCTTCACCCTTTCCCAACATCAGGATTTTTTCCAGTGAGTCAGTTGTTAACATTAGGTGGCCAACGGATAGGAGCTTCAGCTTTAGGATCCATGCCTCCAGTGAATATTCAGGACTGTTTCCTTGAGAATTGACTTTAGGATTTAGTTATTCTCTTTTAATGTGTTTTCTCTGAACATTTTAATTTCTATTTAATCTCTCTTTAATGTATTTACTGCTTTCAATTCTAATAACAATTACCTTCATCCAGGCCACCATCACAGCTAGTCCAAATTTCTGCCAGACCCTCTGCTAACTAATCTCTCACTAGTTCCCCACTCCAATCAATCCTCCAATCTGTAGCTAATTTAGTTTTCTAAAATGCAAATCCAATCATACCATTCCATGATTCAGTTCAGTTAGTTCAGTCGCTCAGTTGTGTCTGCGACCCCATGAATTGCAGCACGCCAGGCCTCCCTGCCCACCACCAACTCCCGGAGTTCACCCAAACCCATGTCCATCGAGTAGGTGATGCCATCCAGCCATCTCATCCTCTGTCGTCCCCTTCTCCTCCTGACCCCAGTCCCTCCCAGCATCAGAGTCTTTTCCAATGAGCCAACTCTTCACAGGAGGCGGCTGAAGTATTGGAGTTTAAAACCATTTAAATGCTTCCCTTCAAAATAAAGGCTAAAGTCCAAACTCTTCAGGGTGGCATAGAAGGATGTTTTTACTGTTGTCCTCTGATGATTGCTATAGCTTCATTGTTCATTGCCCTCCCAGTGTTGTATACCTTCCACCCTCATTCTAACAACTGATAATTCCACCAATCACTTCCAATTCTGACTCATTGGAAAAAGCCCTGATGCTGGGAAAGATTGAAGGCAAAAAGAGAAGGAGGTGGGAGAGGATGAGAAGTTAGATAGCATACTGACTCAATCGACATGAAGTTGAGCAAACTCTGGGAGGTAGTGGAGAACAGAGGAGCCTGGCATGCTGCAGTCCATGGGGTCACAAAGAGTCAGACATGACTTAGTCACTGAACAACAACAACCACCTAAATAACTTTTCTGACTTCCAGGCCTTTGCACATCATGCTCCTCACTCAGCCTTGAAACCTCTTTACCACCTTTCCCCATCCTCTCATCAGATCAAGCTTCACTAACTATGCATGTTGATACGCACTATTACCACCTTCTACCCAGCTCCCAGTTTTGTCAGATTGTCACGTATCATATCCAAAAGCATCCTTCTGACTCTTCTGAGCCTGGCTAGATGTCCCTTCCAAGTAGCATTCAATGTACCCTCTTAAATATACTCCTGACATTTCTTGGTTGTCTTTTTTATCTTTCTCATTAGACATTAAGGTCTTTGAGAACAGGAACTGTACATTTTCTTCATCCAGTTCTAGTGTTTCGCTTGTTCTTAGAACATAGTGAATGTTCAGTAAATACGGGTTAAGTGAATATCTATATTGATGTCTGTGTGTTCCTGAGATAGAGGTTCAACACAGAGTGGCTGGAACTTTTTCTACCAACTGAATGCCTATCCCTGTTATTGTGTTTCAGGTACAACTTAATTAGCATATCTACTTACCAATGTCGTTACAATGTTGTTTCTTCTTGGATGTTTTCTGAAGAATTTCTATGAGAAAATGGGAAAAGTAAATGAGGAAAAGGTAGCTGTTTCAGCCTAGAAATTGCACTATTTCATTTTTTTTCATTGATTTAAAATGTAGGTTTATAACTTATTTCTACAGAATTTGTGCTAACATTCCAAAATAACCAGGTTATTTGATCATAGTTATTTTAATTGAGATGAGACTTATTCTTGGCTTTGTATCATCCATAATTTGATAGTGTTTTCACACCTTTGTGTGCTGCTGAGCCTTTGGTGTGTTGGACAAGTACTTTGAAATAGGCCTTTTGATATTATTGGTATAAGAGTGAAAAAGCCACATAAAACCAAAATCAAAACTTTGTTGCACAGAACTAAGACAATAGCCCTCCAAGTTGATGTTATCTATTAAAATAGTTGGATAAAATTGCCAAACCAGATTCACATGGGTTATCTATTTAGCACCTTGCCAAAATGAAACTCTAAATCGATGATACTCTTCGGATAGGTAGAGACACAAGAAAACCTGATAGTCTTGTGTTTCTTCCTTTAGGTGAACCAATTTCATCTCTATTAATGACTACTACTGAAAATGTTATTTCTTTCCCCCCAGTACACTGTATGATTTTCTAGTCTCTCATAGATTTCACAAATTATATAAGAATCTCATCATTAGGGAGCAGCAAACTGTCATTATAAAGACAAATTTGGATAATTTCCAGAAATGAATTGATAGTTGCAAATTCACAGACTTTGATGAAAACTTTATATTTTTACAGGTGATACTAATGACATGAGGGCAAAAGGAAAAAAATGAAATTGAATATATGATAAGTAAACATTTTATTGTTCTTATGTTTAAAAAAGATTTTAATGAGTTCTGGATTATCTCAGAGAAAGCTGAATTCTCTCAAGTCTCTGAAAGCTAAAGTTTTAAGAGAGTAAAGTCTACTCAGAAAAATACTTGAAAATTTTTCCTGATTGCTTAGGTTAAAATATGTGTTCTTACTCTATATATACTTAGTGCTTCAATAATGTCCTGGATATATCTCTGTCATTGTGCTTCTAAATCGTATTAATACATACATCTTTTGATATTTCTGTTTTGCTCATGAGACTGAGAATTTTGGGGGGGAAAGCCTGTTTGTTATTCATCGTTATATCTATAGTGACTGTTTTTATGCCTTTATCTTTATCTTTATGTGCATAAATGTATGTACAATACATTTTTATTGAAAGAATTAATGAACTTTTTTTCATGAAGTTGGAAGCAATTTTTTGTTTATTTGTTACACAATAGAAGTTTCAGGCTTAGGCAAAGAAACAAAAGTGTGAAACAACTTTGATAGTCCTGGGCAATTCGTTAAAGATGACTAAAACAGTGCTCAGGTAGAAGCATGATTATATCTGTCTTTGAATTATTTTCTATTAATTTTATGTGTGTAAATGTTATCTTCTAAAAACATATTAGTAATTATTGCAATAATCTCCTCACTGGTTTCTCTGCCCTGTCTTTGGCAGTTTACTTACACCAAAACATACAAAGCAATCATGTTGAAGGGTAGGCCAAGCAATATCACTTTTCTGGTATACAACCCTGCAATGGCTCTCTAATAAAGAATAAGGTCTGCTGTATCTGGGCCTGACTCCCTTCTCTGACCTCATCAACCTTTTATCTCCTGTCCTCTTAGCTCACTGTGCTCTACCATGCTGATGTCTCACTGCTGCGGTCGTGCCTCAGGGCATTTGTTTCTGTTTAGGAGGTTCTTTCTCTAGAAATCATGTGTCTGGCATCCTCACCTCCTTCGGGTCTTCATTAAATACCACCTTTCCAAGGAAGATTTTCTTACACTCTGTATCACCATCAGCGCTTGAGACACTGCTCTGTACACAAGCAGTTTTCATACCTTCTTGCCTCTTTTTCATCTGCTTTATTACTAACATGCTATGTATTTTATTATCTTCCTTATTGTTTCATCACCAGGGAAGTGACCTCAAGGTTTTTTGTTTGTTCATTTTCTTTTTCACTGTTAAAAATCCCAGACCTAGCACATTGTCTGGAATTTGATAGACATTTAAAAATATTGTTGAATTAATTTAAAAAATGAATACTCAATAGCAGATACATTTTAGTTTTATTCAGTGTTTTTTGATGGCATTTTTATTTCTATATTTCAATGTATCTTCAAAAAATGACATACATATTTGATATATGTAGGAAATTTCTTTGGTACATGAGATTTTAATACTAAAACTAAATTTCCAAGAAACTATCTTTTGCAAGATAGTCTCAAAGTATTTAGTCATCAAGTGTTTTGAAGAACACTTTCTGCACCTTAAACTACTAAGTAGTCTTTTGGAAGAAACATTTTTCTTTTTAACAGTGTTAGTCCTATAAAGTGTCTCTGTGTTAATAGATAAGGACATTTCCTTTATGAGACAGATTTTCAATGTGGACCGCCAGAGGGTTAAAACCATTAATAATGAAATATTTGTCTTTAAAACTACTTCATAGAGTATAGTATACAGCAAGAACTGTACAAAAAGAGCACCAGTGTTGTCCATTTTTATTTTTAACTGACAAACAACATATCATGCTAAACACTAAAATATAGTCAATGTCAAAGCAATGATGAGTGCCTTTGTAAATTTAATCCATTTCCCAAGACAGTATCTGATTTTCCAGCTTATCATAGATTTCACGTTTGATATAAGAATCAGCTGTGATCACTATATCTTTAGATTAAAGAACCAGGAACTGGAAACCCAGAAACCAAGTCCCGATGACTTCCAAAGACTCAGGAAAGAAAGACTTCATTTCTCTCTGGCCTACCCACCTCTGTGGACAGTGAGTAAAAACAAAAAGAACAAAGAATGATGGACTTCCTAAAATAGACCAAAAATTTTGGTTTTTTTTTTTTAAAGGAATGAATAAGGGAAAATATGTTGGTAGCAAGGATTGGAGTTAGGCAAGCCATCTGTTTTCAGGTTTTTGTGCCTTTTAAAGGTTTGTTTTTTTTTATACCTCCTTGATAATGAAAACAAGATGTGCATTCCTTACAAATACCTAATCCTATTCTGTGACCTCGACCTGGTCAACAACCAAACTCTACCTCAACCAAATAAGTGCAACTCCTTCAGAACAAATATGCCTTTGAGTCAGGACGACCTTTAACATTACTGTGCAGTTTTACTTGATGCCTGCACCACCTCCATTAGTCATCAGTGCAGTAGGTTAACCTTTGTCCTGCTCCTTCAGATAATGGCAATGTTGAAGTAATTTGATCCAACACTTGGATAAACCCCTTAGTTTAGCTCAGACCCCTTAGATAGTCAGAATCACATATAAAGTTGGTGTTGATGCTGTTTTCTAGGCCTGGAGATAACACAGATCAGGAAAATGAAACAATATGCGTAGGTGTTGTACTCTACTGCTCTGAAGTCTTTTTAGTGTTGAATATGACAAGATTTTTATATCTTATATAAATATATGTCATGGGGAATATTCATTTCACTCCTTAAATAGGACTGAATTATTTAAATTATCATTTTATTTCCTTTGTATCTATTTGTTATAAAGTCTAAATCTAGTACTCTGCAATCTAGCTGAATTTCAGAAACATTATAGAATCTGAATTTGATGAACCACCAGAAAATCATTTGTATAGAGGAAAAAACTTCAAAGTATAAAATCAGCTTCAGTTAAGAAAGTGTCATTTTTTGAATCCTGGTGAAAGTCTTTCTTTATTCTGTTTCTTAACACAGCAGTTATGAATAATCACCATCTATCTCCTGCTCTGTCCTGCTATAGTTCAGGTTATGACTGGGACTGGTTGTCACTTTGAATAGAATAAAACCCACAACCATGCCAAGGTGTCTGGAAAAAATTTCTCTTAATTAAAAACCCTATAGGAGAAACATGCTGGCTAGTTGATGCTTTCAGGAAAAGCCTGCTTAATACTTTAGTGAATTCTTTGATGTATTTGAAGAAGGTACCAATAGACTAGAATGGATTGACCTTCTGGGATCCTTTTCATTGGAAGAATGAGGGTAATAGTTTTGGGGAAATAAAATGTTGAAAGAAATGGTTTGCTCTTCACCTAAGGAAGAATTCTAAATAAGGTTGCAGGAAGAAATAGTAAAGATTTTTACATATTTGGTTTTTATCTAATTTTTTACTGAGCTCACATATACCCAAGGATCAAGGAAGTAACACAACAAAACATTTTCTTTGGCGCTATCAAACTATGTTGGAGAAGGAAATGGCAATCCACTCCAGTATTCTTGCCTGGAGAATCCCATGGACAGAGAAGCCTAGTAGGTTACAGTCCACGGGGTCGCAAAGAGTCGGACACAACTGAGCGACTTCACCTTCAGCTATCAAACTATGTATAAAATCGGAAATGGATTCTTTTAAAAAATATATAAAAGCTCCACCTGCTTCCTCTGCCATCCAAATCCCACCTTTCAGATCATTGCCTGTCTATTATAGTTAGATATTTACCTATATTATGATGACTAACAGCAACAGCCAAAATTTTCGTTCATATTGAAACATTAATCCTTGAGTGCTAATTTATTGGTAAGAATAAGTGCATCAATATTCTTTTTCCACATATCCTGCTTGAACTGATTTGCTTTTCTATTGGTGGCTTCTGCCTTCTTAATACAAATTCTGGCAAACAAAGACAGTTTAACACTATCCAGATGGCTTTCTAAGCAAGTACTTTAGGGTATGTAAATATGAAGGTCATTCATCTATAACAGACAGTTGACTTTTACATTCTGTTTATGAGAGCCAGCCCAGCTTATTTCAGATTCTTGTTTTAGGAATTAAGAATACTTTTAGAGCACAAAAGGAGCTTTAATTCCCTTTGAAGACAGCTTTTGTTAGACTGTCTTGCTAATAGTGTGATATTGAATAATCTCCATGATTCATCTCAACCACTCACTTAGGAACAAGAGACATTGGTTTTATGTCAACATTTGCTTCTGTGAAATGATTATTTTGTAACCTAGTTCCTTCAGAATTTTATCCTTAGTATTCATGAAAGATACCTGATAGTGATGACCATTTCCTGACACTCCATAAAAATCTATAAATCATTTCTGGCACCTTTTTGCCCTCAAATTAATGCCTCTTTTCTTCACGTGGATTTAGATCAATAGCAATAGAGAGAGAGCAACTCTCCAATCTAAATACGTTCTGTTTGTGATGTACAATTAACCTGTAAATACACTGATATTTGAGAAGAAAGACATTTGCCAGTTTTCTCCATTGGTAATAAAATCACTTTTTCATGAATCACTACAAATAAACTAGTCACTATAGCATTCCATAGTTGTCATAAAATTATTTTTTCAAGTTTATAATAAGCTAAAATTCATCTTTTAAATTTAGAATAGCACAGTAATAAAGTAAAATTAAAAAAATAAATAACATTGCAAAAGCTAATTGAACATTGTTTCAGTTTTTATTTATTGAATTCTTATTTTTAAAAGTAGGCTGTCAGTGATTTTTAAGAAGTAGGCTGTCAGTGATTTCTTGGATATGATACCAAAGGCATCAGCAATATAAGAAAGAATTAATAAATCGGACCTCATCAAGTTTAAAACATCTGTATATCAAAGAACACTATCAAGGGGGTGGAAAACAACCCACAGAAAGAGAGAAAATATTGCCAATCATATATCTGATAAAGGATTAATATCCAGAATATGTAAATAACACCTACAACCCAACAACAAAAACCAAACAAACCAATTCAAAAAATAGGCAAAGGATTTGAATAGATGTTTCTCTAAAGAAGATACACAAATGACCAATATGTACATGAAAAGATGCTTACCAACATTAGTCATCAGTGGAACACAAATAAAAATCACAATGAGTTTTATAGTTTCTGGTCTTACACTTAGATATTTAATCCATTTTGAGTTTATTTTTTTGTATGTTGTTAGAAAGTGTTCTACTTTCATTCTTTTACAAGTGGTAGACCAGTTTTCCCAGTACCACTGTTAAAGAGATTGTGTTTTCTCCATTGTATATTTTTGCCTCCTTTGTCAAAGATAAGGTGTCCAATAAGTATGTGGATTCATCTCTGAGCTTTCTATCTTGTTCCATTGATCTACATCACCTTTGTGCCAGTACCATACTGTCACGATGACTATAGCTTTGTAGTATAGTCTGAAGTCAGGCAGGTTGATTCCTCCAGTTTCATTCTTCTTTTCCAAGATTTCTTTGGCTATTCAAGTTTTCTTGCATTTCCATACAAATTGTGAAATTATATGTTCTAGTTCTGTGAAAAATACTGTAGGTAGCTTGATAGGGATTGTGTTGAATCTATAAATTGCTTTGGGTAGTGTATGCATTTTCACTATATTGATTCTTCCCATCTACAAACATGGTGTATTTCTCCATCTGTTTGTGTCATCTTTTATTTCTTTCATCAGTGTTTTATAGTTTTCTATATACAGGTCTTTTGTTTCTTTAGGTAAGTTTATTCCTAAGTATTCTATTCTTTTCTTTGCAATGGTGAACGGTTTGTTTCCTTGATTTCTCTTTTGTTTTCTCATTGTTAGTCTCTATGAATGCAAGAGAAACTATAATACTCATAGAGGAAAGTATAGGCAGAACACTCTCTGACATAAATTACAGTAAGATCCCCTATGACCCACCATCCAGAGTAATGAAATAAAAAAAAAATAAACAAATGGGACCCAATTAAACTTAAAAGATTTTGCACAATGAAGGAAACAATAAGCAAGGTGAAAAGACAGCATTCATAATGGGAGAAAATAATAGTAAATGAAACAATTCTCAAAGAATTAATTTCTAAAATATACAAGCAGCTCATGCAGCTTAATACCATAAAAATACATGACTCAATCAAAAAATGAAGTAAATGGACATTTCTCCAAAGAAAACTTACAGATGGCTAATAAATACATGAAAAGATGCTCAACATCACTCATTATTAGAGAAATGCAAATCAAAACCACAATGAGGTACCATCTCACACCAGTAAGAATGGTTGCTGTCAAAAAGTCTACAAATAATAAATTCTGGAGAGGGTGTGGAGAAAAGGGAACCCTCTTACACTGTTGGTGGGAATGCAAACTAGTATAGCCGCTATGGAAGACAGTGTGGATATTCCTTAAAAAACTGGAAATAGAATTGCCATACACCCCATCAATCCTGCTGCTGGGCATACACACCAAGGAAACCAGAATTGAAAGAGACACGTGTACCCCAATGCTCATTGCAGCACTATTTACAATAGCCAGGACATGGAAGCAACCTAGATGTCCATCTGCAGATGAATGGATTAAAAAGTTGTACATATACACAATGGAATATTACTCAGCTATAAATGGAATACATTTGAGTTCTAATGAAGTGGATGAAACTAGAGCCTATTATACACAGTGAAATAAATCAGAAAGAGAAACACCAATACAGTATATGAACACATGTATATGGAATTTAGAAAGATGGTAACAATGACCCTATATGCAAGACAGCAAAAGAGACACAGATATAAAGAAGAGACTTCTGGACTATGTGGGAGAAGGCGAGGGTGGGATGATTTGAGAGAATAGCATTGAAACATGTATATTACCATATGTAAAACAGATGATCAGTGCAAGTTTGATGCACGAAGCAGGGCACTCCAAGCTGGTGCTCTGGGACCACCCAAAGGGATGGGGTAGGGAGGGAAGTGGAGCGGGGTTCAGGTTGGTGGAGACACATGTACACCTGCGGCTGATTCATGTTGATGTATGGCAAAAACCACCACAATATTGTAAAGTAATTAGCCTCCAATTAAAATTAATTAATTAATTTAAAAATATCACAATGGGATATCAGTTCATACCCATTAGGATGGATATAATTAAAAACAAGCAAACAAAAAATAAGTCTTGCTGAGGACATGGAGAAATTGTAACTTCATACATTGCTGGTGGGAATGCAAAATGGTATAACCATGGAAAACAGTATAGTGGTTTCTCAAAAAATCAACCAATGAATGTAATTTAAGAAAAAAAAGGTATATACATACAATAAAATAAAAAATGAGTAAAAATGTGACACAAGCTACAACATGGATGAATATTAAAAATATTATGCTTACTGAAATAAGCCAAACACAGAAGTATTATTCCACTATATTCAGTTCAGTCATGTCCAACTCCTTGCAACTCTATGGACTGCAGCATGCCAGGCTTCCCTCCCCATCACCAACTCCCGCAGCTTGCCCAAACTCATGTCCATAGAGTCAGTGATAACATCCAACCATCTCATCCTCTGTTGTCCCCCTCTCCTCCTACCTTCAATCTTTCCCAGCATCAGGGTCTTCTCCAGTGAGTTAGTTCTTCTTTGACATCAGGTGGCCAAAGTATTCGTATCCATAATAGGCAAATTCATAAAGATAGAAAGTAGAATATAGATAACTAAGGGTTGGGGGAAGGAAAGAATGGGGAGTCATTGTTTAATGGCTGAAGTGTTTCTATCTGGGATGATGAAAAAGTTCTGAAAATGGATAGTGGTGATGGTTATACAACATTGTTAATGTACTTAGTGTTACTAAATTGTACATTTTAAAGTGGATAAAATGGTAAATTTTATGTTATGTATATTTTATCACACATTTTTTAATGGGAGAAATTTGAAAAAAGTAGGCTGAGCAGTACTCTCAGCTAGTATTTTCGGCTGCCTGCCTAATATAACTTTCATTTTAGAAATTTGATGAGCTGAGCTAAGTTCAAGGAATTAACCTTCTGTGCAAGTCTACAGTACCTGTGTGCTTTCCCAATTTTTAGTCCCTATTTGGTTTTGAACCTGGATTACTGCACAGGTTCTTCTTGCAGTTTCACAGCTTTTACTGTAATGGAAACAATCTCTTAGCTTTGGCTTTCATCTTAGATGTCAGTTCTATCCCATAAACTTGCTTATCTTGTGACATGCTCTCTATTTTTTCACAATATATAGCCCAAAGGTGATAAATCCAGTGTTACCACCACATGACATGATTGCAATAGTTCAGTGTTAGGATTCATAGAATTCACGTTCATATAAATGTTTGTTAGAAAGCAACGTAAGTATAGAAAGAAACCCATGGACATAAAGCTTAGCAGTTTTTCTTCAGTGGACTCACGTAATCTATATCAAAATTTGAAACCAACTTAAATATTCCCATGAGTTTTTAATGAATGATACTTCATTATTCAATAAACACTCAGACCATTTATTAATGCCATTTCCCTGAAATGATCTGTTTAATTTTTTATTCTTATGTTGAGACCCAAGATCAGAGACTATATCTTATTCATCTTTGTATCTTCCAAGTTTAGCAAAGTGCTCAATAAGTCTTAATTGACCTATGCCACCTAATAATAATATTGTATATTTTATACATGTTCACATGCATTACTTGTTTTAACTGTTAAAAGAACTTTGAAAGTTAAACATTATTATTATTTAGATATGAGAAACTTTGACATCTTGAAGGTAAAACAACATCTGAAAAGTAGAACCAAACTCTTACCAATAGCTTTTCATTTAAGAGCTGATGCATGTTTGGTGCGGAGAAGGTGATGGCACCTCACTCTGATACTCTTGCCTGGAAAATCCCATGGACGAAGGAGCCTGGTAGGCTGTAGTCCATGGGGTCGCAAAGAGTCGGACACGGCTGAAGCGACTTAGCAGCAACAGCAGCAGCATGTTTGGTGATAATCGCGTTTGCCTCCCCAAATAGCACTGTTAAAGAAAACATATCATCCATACTACTCATGTGTGTTTTCACACTGAGGAAACAATTTATTCTGCCTCAAAGGAAAGACTATAATTCACTCGACTGGCCAATTTGAGGGAAAAAAAATAAAAATTAAGTATGTTCTTCTTGTTTTTCCTCTGGGAGCCAGATGCCTACATACAGCACAAATTCTCCTCAGTACTTCTAACCCATAAGTCTTACTCAGGTGCTTGAAAGTGAAAGTTAAGTTACTCAGTCGTGTCTGACTCTTCGTGACCCCATGGACTGCAGCCTACCAGGCTCCTCCATCCATGGGATTTTTCAGGCAAGAGTACCGGCGTGGGTTGCCATGAGGGCTTCCTCAATGGCTCAGCTGTAAATTGTCTGTAATGCAGGGAGGGCAGGAGATGTGGGTTCGAACCCTGGCTTGGGAAGAGCCTTTGCAGGAAGACACAGTAATTCACTCAAATATTCTTGCCTGAAAAATCCCATGGACAGAGGACCCTGGTGGGTCCAAAAGATCATGAAGAGTTGGACACGACGGAGCGAGCACAAATGTGCAGTTTGGTTAGGTATCTCATTCAGATCTTATGCCAAATAAATTCTCTGATACAGTAATAAAGTAATATATACAGTAATAAAGCTGATATTATGTTCCCCATCTGCCTTCCTCTTTCTTATCAATTTGTACACATTCCATGCAAGTTGTTACTACTACTACTACTACTACTAAGTCACTTCAGTCGTGTCCGACTCTGTGTGACCCCATAGACGGCAGCCTATCAGGCTCCTCCGACCCTGGGATTCTCCAGGCAAGAACACTGGAGTGGGTTGCCATTTCCTTCTTGCCATAAAGGACCCAGACGGTAAAGCGTCTGTCTACAATGTGGGAGACCTGGGTTTGATCCCTGGGTCGAGAAGATCCCCTGGAGAAAGAAATGGCAATCCACTCCAGTACTATTGCCTGGAAAATCCCATGGACAGAGGAGCCTGGTAGGCTACAGTCTATGGGGTTGCAAAGAGTCAGACACGACGAGCGACTTCACTAAAGGACCCAACACCCTTTTTGAATAAGTCAGGCCATTTCAGGGATAGTGAGGAAGAATTCTCTCCATCACAGGCATGGACATTAAATCAGTCAATTCAGTTGCTCGGTCATGTCCGAATCTTTGCTACGCCATGGACAGCAGTAAGCCAGGCTTCCCTATCCAATATCAACTCCTGGAGCTTGCTGAAACTCATGTCCATAGAGTCAGGGATGTCATCCAACCATCTCATCCTCCTTAGTCTCCTTCTCCTCCTGCCTTCAATCTTGCCCAGCATCAGGGTCTTTTCAAATGAGTCAGTATTTCACATCAGTGGCCAATATTGGACTTTTAGTTTCAGCATCAATTCTTCCAATGAATATTTGAGACTGATTTCCTTTAGGATGCACTGGCTGGATCTCCTTGAACTGCAAGGGACCCTCAAGAGTCTTCTCCAATACCACAGTTCAAAAGCATCAATTCTTCGGTGCTCAGCTTTTTTTATAGTCCAACTCTCATATCCATACATAACCACAGGAAAAACCATAGCTTTGACTAAATGGACCTTTTTTGGCAAAGTAATGTCTCTGCTTTTTAATATGCTATCTAGGTTGGTCATAGTTTTTCTTCCAAGGAGCAAGTGTCTTTTAATTTCATGGCTGCAATCACCATCTGCAGTGATTTTGGAGCCCCCCAAAATAAAGTCAGACACTGTTTCCACTGTTTCCCCATCTATTTGTCGCGAAGTGATGGGACCAGATGCCATGATCTTCATTTTCTGAATGTTGAGTTTTAAGCCAAATTTTTCACTCTCTTCTTTCACTTTCATCAAGAGGCTCTTTAGTTTTTTTTTCATTTTCTCCCATAAGGGTTGTGTCATCTGAATATCTGAAGTTATTGATATTTCTCCTGGCAATCTTGATTCCAGCTTGCACTTCATCCATCCCAACATTTCTTATGATGTACTCTGCATATAAGTTAAATAAGCAGGGTGACAATATACAGCATGGACATACTCCTTTACCTATTTGAACTATTTTGTTGTTCCATGTGCAGTTTTAATTATTACTTCTTGACCTGTATACAGATTTCTCAGGAGGCAGGTAAGGCAGACTTGTATTCCCATCTCTTTAAGACTTTTCCACTGTCTGTTGTGATCCACACAGTCAAAGACTTTAGTGTAGTCAATAAAGCAGAATTAGATGTTTTTCTGGAACTCTCTTGCTTTTTTCCATGATCCAGTGAACCTTGGCAATTTGATCTCTGGTTCCTCTGCCTTTTCTAAATTCAGCTAGAACATTTAGATGTTCACAGTTCACCTATTGTTGAAGCCTGGCTTGGAGAATTTTGAACATTACTTTGCTAGCATGTGAGATGAGTGCAATTGTGCAGCAGTTTCAACATTCTTTGGCATTGCCTTTCTTTGGGATTGGAATGAAAACTGACCTTTTCCAGTCCTGTAAACACTGCTGCATTTTCCAGATTTGCTGGCATATTGTGTGAAGCAATTTCACAGCATCATCTTTTCAGATTTGAAATAGCTCAACTGGAATTCTATCACCTCCACTAGCTTTGTTTGTAGTGATGTTTCCTAAGGCCCATTTGACTTTGCATTCAAGGAAGTCTGGCTCTAGGTGGGTGATCACACATGGCAGTTATCTGGGTCGTGAAGATCTTTTTTGTACAGTTCTTCCGTGTATTCTTGCCACCTCTTCTTAATATATTCTGCTTCTGTTAGGTCCATATGATTTCTGTCCTTTATTGTGCCCATATTTTCATGAAATGTTCTCTTGATATCTCTAACTTTTTGAAGAGAACTTTAGTCTTTCCCATTCTGTTCTTTTCCTCTATTTCTTTGCATTGATCACTAAGGAAGGAGTTCCTATCTCTCCTTGCTGTTCCTGGGAACTCTGCATTCAAATGGTTATATCTTTCCTTTTCTCCTTTGCCTTATGCTTCCTTTTTTTTCCCCTCTGCTATTTATAAGGCCTCCTCAGACAACCATTTTGCCTTTTTGCATTTCTTTACTTGGGGATGGTCTTGATTATTGCCTTTGTACAATGTTACAAACCTTTGTCCATAATTCTTCAGGGACTCTGTCTGTAAGATCTAATCCCTTGAATCTATTTGTCACTTCCACTGTATAATCAAAAGTATAATTTGATTTAGATCATACTTGAATGGTCTAGTGGTTTCCCCCACTTTCTTCAATTTAAGTCTGAATTTGGCAATAAGGAGTTCATGATCTGAGGCACAGTCAGCTCCTGGTCTTGTTTTTGCTGACTGTATAGAGCTTCTCTATCTTTGGCTGCAAAGAATATAATCAATCTATTTCGATATTTACCATCTGGTGATGTCCATGTGTAGTGTTTTCTCTTGTGTTGTTGGAAGAGGGTGTTGGCAAAGACCAGTGAATTCTCTTGGCAAAACTTTTGTTAGCCTTTGTCCTGCTTCATTTTGTACTCCAAAGCCAAACTTTCCTGTTACTCCAAGTATCTCTTAACTTTCTACTTTTACATTCCAATCCTCTATGATGAAAAGGAAATCTTTTTTGGGTGTTAGTTCTAGAACTTCTTGTAGGTCTTCATAGAACAGTTCAACTTCAGCTTCTTCAGCATTACTGGTTGGGCATAGACGTGGATTACTGTGATATTGAATGGCTTGCCTTGGAATCAAAGAGTGATCATTCTGTTGTTTTTGAGATTGCATCCATGAACTGCATTTCCAACTCTTTTGTTGACTATGATGGCTACTCCATTTCTTCTAAGGGATTCTTGTCCACGAAAGTAGATATAATGGTTATCTGAGTTAAATTTGCCCATTCCAGTCCATTTCAGTTCACTGATTCCTAAAATGTCGATGTTCACTCTTGCCATCTCCCGTTTGACCACTTCCAAGTTACCTTGATTCGTGGACCTAACATTTCAGGTTCCTGTGCAATATTGTTCTTTACAGCATCAGACTTTACTTCCATCACCAGTCACATCAACAACTGGGCGTTGTTTTCACCTTCACTCCGTCTCTTCATTTTTTCTGGAGTTATTTCCCCACTCTCCTCCAATAGCATATTGGGCACTAACGACTGACCTGGGGATTTAATCCTCCAATGCCCTATCTTTTTGCCTTTTCATACTGTTTATGGGGTTCTCAAGGCAAGAATACTGAAGTGGTTTGCCATTCCCTTCTCCAGTGGACCACATTTTGTCAGAAATCTTCACATGATCCATCCATCTTGGCTGGCCCTACACAGCATGGCTCATAGTTTCTTTGAGTTAAACAAGACTGTGTTCCATGTGATCAGTTTGATTAGTTTTCTTTGATTGTGGTTTTCATTCTATCTGCCCTCTGAAGGATAAGGATAAGAGGCTATGGAAGCTTTCTGATGGGAGAGATTGACTGTGAGGGAAACTGGTTCTTGTTCTGATGGGTGGCATCATACTCAGTAAATCTTTAATCCTGTTTTCTGTTGATGGGCAAAGGCTGTGTTCCCTCCCTGTGTTTGATCTGAGATTAAACTATGGTGGCAGGTAATGAAGATGATGGCGACCTCCTTCAGAAGATCCTGTGCATGCAGTGCAGTACTCAGTGCCCCCAGCCCTGCGGCAGACCACCACCAACCCACGCCTGTGCCAGAGACTCCTGGACACTCACAGGTAAGTCTGGGTCAGCCTCTTGTGGGGTCACTGCTCCTTTCTGCTGGGTCCTGGTACCCACAAGGTTTGGTTTGTGCCTTCCAAGCATCTGTTTCCCCAGGTCTGTGTAAGTTCTTGGGGCTCTGTGCTGGGGTTAATGGCAATCTCCTCCAAGAGAGCTTATACCACACGCCCAGGTCTGCTGCATCCAGAGCCCTTGCCCCTATGGTGCAGGCCACTACTGACCCGCACCTCCACAGGAGACACAAACACTCAAAGGCAGGTCTAGCTCAGTCCCTGTGGGGTTTCCTGGTGCAAAAGAGGTTTTGTTTGGGCCCTCTGAGGGTCTCTGGTGGGTATGGGGTTTAATACTAAACGCCATTTTGACCCTCCTACCATCTTGCTGGGGCTTCTCTTTTGTCTTTGGATGTGGGGTATCTTATTTTGTTGGGATCCATTCTCCTCCAATGGTTGTCAGCAGTAAGCTGTCATTTTAGAGGTCTCACAGGAGATGATGAGCGCACATCCTTCTATGCTGCCATCTTGACTTGCATGCTAAGCACATTAAATGGATACTCAAAAATAGTGTTAGGTAGCGAGGTGATCTTTATTCTTTCTAATAGAACTGAGAGACACGGGGCATGTTACATAAGAAGTTTATAATTTTGGCATTAAGGTAAAGGAGAAGGTAGTGTTCGTTCCCGCCATTCAAGCAAAGGATTCCACGTCCATAAAAATTACATTAGATCTTAGATGTTCATAATATCTTATTTTTAATTTTTAAACATAGCTAATGTTTAATTTTTATGAGAAAACATATACAAAAAATCTAAATGATGTTCAGTGAATTTTTTTCTTTTCTTTCTGTTCAGCCGCTCAGTCGTGTCCGACTCTTTGCGACCCCATGAATCGCAGCACACCAGGCCTCCCTATCCATCACCAACTCCCGGAGTTCACTCAGACTCACGTCCATTGAGTCCCTGATACCATCCAGCCATCTCATCCTCGGTCGTCCCCTTCTCCTCCTGCCCCCAATCCCTCCCAGCATCAGAGTCTTTTCCAATGAGTCAACTCTTTGCTTGAGGTGGCCAAAGTACTGGAGTTTCAGCTTTAGCACCATTCCTTCAAAAGAAATCCCAGGGCTAATCTCCTTCAGAATGGACTGGTTGGATCTTCTTGCAGTCCAAGGGACTCTCAAGAGTCTTCTCCAACACCACAGTTCAAAAGCACCAATTCTTCGGTGCTCAGCCTTTTTCACAGTCCAACTCTCACATCCATACATGACCACAGGAAAAACCATAGCCTTGACTAGACGGACCTTAGTCGGCAAAGGAATGTCTCTGCTTTTGAATATACTATCTAGGTTGGTCATAACTTTTCTTCCAAGGAGTAAGTGTCATTTAATTTCATGGCTGCAGTCACCATCTGCAGTGATTTTGGAGCCCCCCAAAATAAAGTCTGACACTGTTTCCACTGTTTCCCCATCTATTTCCCATGAAGTGATGGGACCAGATGCCATGATCTTTGTTTTCTGAATGTTGAGCTTTAAGCCAACTTTTTCACTCTCCTCTTTCACTTTCAACAAGAGGCTTTTTAGCTCCTCTTTACTTTCTGCCATAAGGGTGGTGTCATCTGCATATCTGAGGTTATTGATATTTCTCCCGGCAATCTTGATTCCAGCTTGTGTTTCTTTGAATCCAGCGTTTCTCATGATGTACTCTGCATATAAGTTAAATAAGCAGGGTGACAATATACAGCCTTGACGTACTCCTTTTCCTATTTGGAACCAGTCTGTTGTTCCATGTCCAGTTCTAACTGTTGCTTCNTTGATTCCAGCTTGTGTTTCTTCCAGTCCAGTGTTTCTCATGATGTACTCTGCATATAAGTTAAATAAGCAGGGTGACAATATACAGCCTTGACGTACTCCTTTTCCTATTTGGAACCAGTCTGTTGTTCCATGTCCAGTTCTAACTGTTGCTTCCTGACCTGCATACAGATTTCTCAAGAGGCAGGTTAGGTGGTCTGCTATTCCCATCTCTTTCAGAATTTTCCACAGTTAACTGTGATCCACACAGTCAAAGGCTTTGACATAGTCAATAAAGCAGAAATAGAGTAAGTCTTAGGAACTAATAAACCCAGAAATGATAGTTTGTGCCGTTATTGGTGGTTGTATTATTGGCTGTGTGTTCCATTTTCTCAATTCTCTAAAAACTGAGTTGTGTTCTGGTCTCTCAACTCTCTAGACATCAAATTCCCATAACAAAGAAGAAATCTTATTGCTTCCAACATTGAATTGTCATAATTAAAGAAGCATATAGTCTTTCCTATGTGACTCTTGAAGGCGCCAGTGAATAAAACCAACAGGCGTCAGGTTAAATGTTAATAACCAACACTAACAATGAAAAACACTGTCTAGAAAGAATCTCTATTACCAGAGAAAATAAAACAATAATGACAATTAAACTAACATTATTTTCTAATGTTCTGCTCAATATTAAGATCATATCAGTCCACAGTAATCCTCACAAAATGATCTATGTTCTAGCACTTGGCTAGAACTCTTCCACAACAGAAGCCATAGGCATGATAGAAAGAATTTTGCTGAAATGAATCTAATCCTTATCAGGATTCCTCAAATATGCTGTTTTATCCGAAGTTACTCCCATTGGGTAAGAGAACTGTGTTTCAAAACGAATTTGAGACCACCATGAATGTAACACAATGTAGCACAGTTAACAAAATTATCAGTTCAGTTCAGTCGCTCAGTCATGTCCGACTCTTTGCGACCCCATGAATCGCAGCATGCCAGGCCTCCCTGTCATCACCAACTCCCGGAGTTCACTCAGACTCACGTCCATTGAGTCTGTGTTGTCATCCAGCCATCTCATCCTTGGTCGTCCCCTTCTCCTCCTGCCCCCAATCCCTCCCAGCATCAGGGTCTTTTCCAATGAGTCAACTCTTCGCATAAGGTGCCCAAAGTACTGGAGCTTCAGTTTTAGCATCATTCCTTCCAAAGAAATCCCAGGGATGATCTCCTTCAGAATGGACTGGTTGGATCTCCTTGCAGTCCAAGGGACTCTCAAGAGTCTTCTCCAACACCACACTTCAAAAGCATCAATTCTTTGGCACTCAGCCTTCTTCACAGTCCAACTCTCACATCCATACATGACCACAGGAAAAACCATAGCCTTGACTAGACGGACCTTAGTCGGCAAAGTAATGTCTCTGCTTTTGAATATACTATCTAGGTTGGTCATAACTTTTCTTCCAAGGAGTAAGCGTCTTTTAATTTCATGGCTGCAGTCACCATCTGCAGTGATTTTGGAGCCCAAAAAAGGGTCATATAGTTTTATGTTCATTACTTTTTAAATGTCAGCAAAGACTGTGGAGATGAATGTCTCTCTAGTCTGAAATATGATTTGCAAGAATAGTGATCTACCAACCAGATGAGTCTTAATATTTTTCTTTTTAGTAATAAAGGAAGTTATACTCAACTTCACTACTTAAAATTAAAATTAAATGGAATTTTTCACTCTTAAGACTAGAAAATGTAAAACTCTGACTAAAATATAAAATAGTAATTAGGGTCTAGGAAGTATAAATTA
This sequence comes from Aepyceros melampus, assembly GCA_006408695.1. Lineage (NCBI taxonomy): Eukaryota > Metazoa > Chordata > Mammalia > Artiodactyla > Bovidae > Aepyceros > Aepyceros melampus. The sequence continues at coordinate 86,637 of SJXQ01012623.1, forward strand.
ATGTAGCCAGTTTGGCTGTGTCTAACAAAATTCAAAATATTATGTAGCCCATGATCCAGCCCATGATACTTTACTTCTGAATACATATATATCCCAAAACAGACTAAGATACACAGTACAGAATATATATTTAACTGAGACCTACAGTAGGAAATGCATTCTATATAACTGTGTTCTGAGTTGTAACATAGCTCATAAGAAAAAAGTGCCTTTTACTTTGACACTTTCTGTTCTTTTCAGAATGTAAATCCCAACTTACTAACCTGATTTCACTACCTGCTATTTAGAAAGCTGCCCTAAGAAACTGTAGCTATTCAAGACAACATCTGTAAAGCTGTTCACTGTGGCATTGTTTAAAATAGAGAAAACTAGATACAACTTATATATCCATCCACACAACCCTATAATTTAAATATAAAATAAGGCAACGGCACCCCACTCCACTACTCTTGCCTGGAAAATCCCATGGACAGAGGAGCTTGGTAGGCTGCAGTCCATGCAGTCGCTAAGAGTCGGACACAACTGAGCAACTTCCCTTTCACTTTTCACTTTCATGCATTGGAGAAGGAAATGGCAACCCACTCCAGTGTTCTTGCCTGGAGAATCCCAACACGGGGGAGCCTGGTGGGCTGCCGTCAATGGGAGCCTTGTGGGCTGCACAGAGTCGGACACGACTGAGGCAACTTAGCAGCAGCAGTAGCAGCAATATTATGAAGCAATTATTTAAATTAGATCTATATAATATGCATATCTTTAAAATATAGAGTGAAAAAAGCAACAAGCAGAACACTATTTCCAGAATATGCAAATTCCATAAATGATACCAACAATACCATATTATGATTATCAGGCTATGGTTTTTCCAGTAGTCATGTGTGGATGCGAGAGCTGGACTGTGAAGGCTGAGCGCCGAAGAATTGATGCTTTTGAACTGTGGTGTTAGAGAAGACTCTTGAGAGTGCCTTGGACTGCAAGGAGATCCAACCAGTCCATTCTGAAGGAGATCAACCCTGGGATTTCTTTGGAAGGAATGATGCTAACGCTGAAACTCCAGTAATTTGACCACCTCATGCGAAGAGTTGACTCATTGGAAAAGACTCTGATGCTGGGAGGGATTGGGGGCAGGAGGAGAAGGGGACGACAGAGGATGAGATGGCTGAATGGCATCACGGACTCAATGGACGTGAGTCTGAGTGAACTCCGGGAGTTGGTGATGGACAGGGAGGCCTGGCGTGCTGCAATTCATGGGGTCGCAAAGATTGGACAGGACTGAGCGACTGAACTGAACTGATACATACATATGTAAAGTAACTAAAATAGTCTATGAGTATATGTATATTAATGTATTAACTCACAGCAGGGTAGGGATTTGTTAGAAGGTAAAGTCCAGCTAGAGAAGCCTTTAGCTAGATATATAATGTTTAAATTTTTAAAGAATATTTTAATGTTACTTGAGAAAAATTTTAAAATAGCAATTGGAATAGAATGAATGAATGGGGATAGGGATGAGAAAGGATGAGGTACAGATGAGCAGAACCAGATGTACAAACCCATACACTTGAATCAATGAATAAGAGAAAGCAGGGGAAAAACAAAAACCCCACAAAAATCATAAAGACTGAGGAAAGAATAGAGAAGTATGTAGAGACAGCTGGGGGCTGGTGGGGTGTGTAGAGGGAAAGGATGAAGTGGGCTGAAAAGGCAGAAAGAAAAGGTCTAACAACTGGTAAACTGATCCATTCCTCATCGGTGGTTCAACTGTATAAATAAAAGGGTGGCAGCATAGTGGGAAAGTACTTAGCAACTGTGTTTACACAGACAACAGAAAGTGCCACTAGAATGGCAAATTGAACTGTGCAAGGCCAATTAACCCTCTCACCTTAGCGTTTTACACTTGCTATCTTACTTACTGTGCCTCTGTCAGATCTACCCTGATATGTGTTAGGGCCAAATGCAATTATAAATCATTGTTACATGTATTGATGAATTCTGCAAATTCCACGAAGCACATCCATTTTATTTAGTGTTCTGAATACCTTCCTTGCTACTCTCATCTGGATTTAATTAAGGAACACTTTCAAAGGAAGAGAGGTTATCCAGAAATTCAAAGTACACATGTCCTTTATTAAACTATGGATTGATTACTACTCAGGGTTTTTGGCCTAAAGGATTTTTTTAGGTTAGGTTCACTTCAAATTTCTTCTGGACAAATTAGAGGGAAATCAGAGAAAAAGTGACATATTTAAATGGGTAAAAATGTGATAGAGAAATACACTGAAGAGTTTGCAAATCAACTGGCTGCTGCATAAGCAGTTGCATCAGTAATTATAATTTACTACTGTAAGGGAAACTTTGTATCTTAAAGGGCTATAAAATAGGATTTTCATTTTTAAAAACAGTAATACCTTTATCACTGGAAACTGTATTCATCTTCCTGATTCCAAAATACAGCCAGGTATCCTCTTTAAACTATATTTGAGAGCCAGGATCATATTAATATCTTCCACACACTCTATAAAACTCTATGAAAAGTATCATATACTAGGCATGCAAATATTTGGTAATGACTAACATTGTGAGATGTTTAGTATGTGTGAAAGGTCTTGCTTCTACGAGATAAAGAGGGCCAATGGTAAAAGTATAGAACTGTACTGTTGAATAGTAAATTCAGGCAATTTACATAAATATTTATTCATTAACCCTAACACTCTTTTCCCTACTACTCCTAGCTCCTGAAGGTACCAATATCATCTCACTATTAACTAAAATTCTATGCCAAAACTTCTCCTGGCCATGTTATTTATCACCGAATCTTAATAGCAGTAATTTTTTAAATGCTAATTGAATACTGGGTAATGCCAACAGATAGTTTTGAAGTGGGGTTTAAAGGAATATATACTTTATTTCCTAAGCTGACAAAGATCAATACCCACTTGAAAGGTTATACTTGCTTTTGGAAGCAAGGGACTCTCCCAGTTCTGACTTTTCTCGTTTCTTCTCAACGGGAAACAGAAGGCAAGGGCTGGAGAATCCGGGTCTCATCTGGCACAGCGGCTGCTCACCGAGGCAAGAATTGTGGTAAAACCAGTGGAGGGAGGGTGGGCTAGCAGCCTTGGCTTTTCTCTAAGTCTGAGCCTCAATGTAGGCCAGGTTTCCCTACTTCTCTTTTCTCTCATAAAAGCAACAACACAGCCACTGCAAAGCAGCACATGGAGACCAGCATCATCAATGAGGGGGAAATGGGGCCAGTGGTTAAGGAGCAGTGACAACTCCAAACCTGCTCTCAGGGATGAGCCAGGGCACGGACGCTTCTTTGTAGGTAGGAGTGAATATGGTGGCCACTCACACAGCAGGCCTCCTACTTCCTCCACATATTTTCACACTCAGAAGTGTAAATCACAGTGCTTAGTACTTCAAGGCCAGACAAAATTCAACATTTTATCTTAAGTGATTTTTTTTAAGAAAGAAAATCAGCAAATGTAAAAGAAAAATGAAATAGACTATACCAAGTAAATACCATTTAGCTTAAAGTGGAAATAAGACAGTCTAATTTACAAAGCTCAGTTTCTCTAAAGCAACTATTATCAGGTTTTCTTCAGGAACTGACTTCTCTCTTCTTTGAACACATAAACTATAATAAGATTAAAATAAAATTCTGAATGAGAAACAGTTTCCAAAAGTAGTAATTATTAATTTAACCCAAGCAAGTATTTGTGTGATTTAAAGAAGTACAGATCTCTCTTCCTGTTTCTCTTCTGAAACCTCTGATCTCTGGAGCCAATTTTGGTCTTGAGTTTAGAATTGATCCCCAGTGCATGGGACCAAAATGACAGAATACCCAGAAGACAACAGACAGTTATGATGATATTTTCACATTAAATAAAACAAATACATGTTAATACACCTAATATAACATTTAAGTCAAGTTTTTGTTCTAGTACTGACCCTACAAACAGTCCTTATATCACTATAGATCTCCATGTCCCCCACCTGAAATAATAAGGAATGATAATCAGTCTTTTCTCTAAATAAATGAAGAAAATACTTTTCAAAGTTACAATGGAAAAGATCCATGCCCAAGTTATTTTTCTACATTCTGTACATCAAGCCAACATTTAGGTAATACAAAACTGCAGAAGTTTTCTTTTTAAATGATGTCTAGTTTCTGTATAGGAGTATTTGGATTATTTTGTAAGTTAGGTAAGCATCAAAAGTTTTCTTTCTAAAGCTCTTCTACTTCAAGACTTTCCATCTTTCTCTTTCCTCACCAACCAAATATTAATTCAGTATTTTTATTAACTTTTAATAGGTATTACAATATTCAAAAGACTAAAAAATACAAAAGGCCAGTAGCCACCTAGAAACACATCTCCATTAAGGGAGGGAAATTTTGGAGAGAAATAAAACAGGCAAACTCTCCAGGAGTTTCCATTGGTTGTGAAGCAAGATTGTATTGTACTCACATACTGATACAGTAACTTACAAAGTTCAGAAAGTCTCTCAGTAAAGTGGGAAAGTCAATCAGCAAGTGAAAGGATTGACTCAGAACCTGGTCAGACTGGGGTAAGCAACTTTTTAAGGTTGAAGTATGTTCAGCCAAACTACACAATGCCAGAGCACAGGTAGGCCTTACTGTTTACAGCATCACAGAGCAGTCCATCAGCTGATTATAATTTGTCTAGAAATGCAACCAAATTTATCTCCTCTCTATTAAAGGCAGGCATTACATACTTCTTTCAAAGATTCCATAAAACCAGCACAGTGCCAGGGACTAATAGAATAGATGGAAGAATGGAAGAAGGTACGGGAAAAAAGGGAAAGGAATATAAAAGACTGTGGAAACATATACAAAACCAGACCAAAAGCACCTTTCTAAAACAAGAGAATCTGAAGGCTAAAGTACTACAGACATCACAGGGCCATCTTCTATTCAAAGACTGTATCAGAAACATCTACGGCTATAGGAAAATGCAAATATCAGCTCTGGTTAAACACTGTCACTGAAGTGCACTTTTGTTAGCAATCAATTGCTAAGTTTATGGTAGGTTAATTACTGCTGGTGGGCTGCCATCTATGGGGTCGCACAAAGTCGGACACGACTGAAGCGACTTAGCAGCAGCAATTACTGCTGACATGTGTTTCTTTAAATTGAACTACCTTCTATGTGATTAGTAGAGTGGTATGATGTCCTTATACTGCAGAAGTTGTGTTAGCCCAATTTGATCTCTAACCAGCTCATTCATTTTTTTTAATGGAGATGAGCTTTCTTGCAATTAAAGAGAAAGCCTTAGCAACAAATGAAGAACTTTAGGAAAAAAAAAAGCTAAAAATTTACAGAAATGCCTCCTTTAATGTAAGTAGTACCTAGTCTGAGCCATCAGAGAAGAACATCTCGTGGTTCAGATGGTAAAGAATGTGGCTGCAGTGCAGGAGACCTGGGTTCAATTCCTGGGTTGGGAAGATCCCCTGGAGAAGGGAATGCCTACCCGCTCCAGTATTCTTGCTGAAGAATTCCATGGACAGAGAAGCCTGCCAGGCTACAATCCATGGGGTTGCAAAGAGCTGGACATGACTAAGCAACTACATGTAACAGTACCTCGTTTAGCAGCTCTGAGAACATCTATGATTTCAGCTATGTAGAGCTATCTGATGAAGCTATGAATACTGTTGAAGAAGCACATTTCCTCCATTTTTCAACTTGTAGATCAGTGAAAAGCATTCTGCTCTGAATCACATTTTGAATTTTTATTCAAATGACCTAAAAATGTACATTTTAAATAACGGAACAGGAACAAAAGAGTTTAAAAGAGTTCTAAAAACTGGCTGACTATGATGCTAGATACAAATGCTGGTGGGAATTAAGCAGTGCTTATTATAAAGTTCCATCAGTTTTGAGGGATCTACTCAATCCTATTTCTCCTAAAAATCTGTTACTTTCAAGGGGGTGATTTTGCAGAAGGAGAAGCCAAATATGGTATTATAGCAGAAATAACTGGAGAAGGCAATGGCACCCCACTCCAGTACTCTTGCCTGGAAAATCCCACGGACGGAGGAGCCTGGTAGGCTGTAGTTCATGGAGTCGCTAAGAGTCGGGCATGACTGTGTGACTTCACTTTCGCTTTTCACTTTCATGCATTGGAGAAGGAAATGGCAACCCATTCCAATATTCTTGCCTGGAGAATCCCAGAGACAAAGGAGCCTAATGGGTTGCTGTCTATGGGGTTGCACAGAGTCGGACACGACTGAAGCGACTTAGCAGCAGCAGCAGAAATAATTGTTAATAGATCTGGTCCACCTGGATAAAGTAGAAAATAATGGAAAGCAAATTAAAGACAGACTTCTAGTCAAGAGGAGATCCTCATTTGCTTCTGGAGGATTTGTCTCAAGGCTCACTGATGCAACTCAAGTCAGTCAAAAACACATAATGGATAAAAGGACTATCAATCTTCTCTTGCTTACCTACTATTCTGAGCAGAGTTTGTTCTAGGCCTTCAATTCCTTGACTGTTTCTGATAATAATCAAAACTTTCTTCTCCCATAGCTTTTGATTTTCATTATTCTGAATTGATTTTTTGTCTAATTCCCCAGCTTACCTTTCTCAGAATCAAAACATAACAGATTTATGGGACTGGAAAGTCCTTAAGTTGTCTAGTTTAACCTTCTCTATGTGAAGAATCCCTTCTATATTGTGTGTTACGAATATCTACTAACCACAGTGATAAATAGTGTGCTAAAAGTTAAAGCAGTAAACAACAAAAAAGACACAAAATCCAGATACTAACAAACCATATGTGTACATATATTTCCTAGTCTGTCCAATGAGCAATATTAGACACAAGGACACCACAGAAGTAACAAGCACACCTGGTGCCCAAATTTTGGTTTCTAAATATTAGTCTTTAATAAAAAGAACCAGAGCTCCTGGGAGAAATGACTGATGCCAGGGCTGGGGTATCAAAAGTGCAAGATAAATCTGGAATATCCCATATTGCCAGAAAATAAATGCCCTGAAAAACAACACGGATAAGTGAGACAAAGGACAAGGGATTTGATGTGAAGAAGTTCTTAATGGCTAAATGTGGTATGAGTAAGAAAATAATGATAGTAATGGAGCATAACCCATAGATTAAAATAAATGTTCATGAGTCCACACTGACATAAGTAACTGACCGAACAGTGAGAAGGGATAGCTCTTGCTTATAGTATAATGAATAATGGAAACAAACAAACAAAAAAAATCACCATTTGGTAAATACCATAGTAGCATGGTAATGTTGACCACAGGCAAGAATCATCAACGGATGCTATAATTACTGGGCAAAAGAATGATGAAAAATAAGATATCTGCATTATCTTTAAGTATTTTCCCACAAGAAAAATAACAAAAAGAAATAGTACTAAGTTGGTGCAAAAGTAATTGCTGTTTTAAACTGTTGAACTTTGTCAGTCAATATTGGAATACAGTCTTAATGTGGCTATCTTAAACATCATTTTAATGTACATTTCTCAATTTGTTTTTTTTGTTAATTATTTATTACTTGCTGTGTATTTTATATTTATTTTAGACTATAGAAATTATGTTTGACAAAAAGCAAATTTGAGCAATTTTTCATTCGAGTTCAAAATGGGTCGTAAAGCAGCAGAGACAACTTGCAACATCAACAACTCACTTGGCCCAGGAACCGCTAACCAAGGTTCACTGCACTGATGGTTCAAGAATTTTTGCAAAGGAGATGACAGTCTCAAAGATGAGGAGTAGTGGCTGGCCACTGGAAGTAGACAATGACATTGACAGCAATCATCATAGCTGATCCTCTTACAGCTACACAAGAAGTTGCCAAAGAACTCAACATCAACGGTCACTCTACGGTCATTCGGCATTTGAAGCAAATTGGAAAGGTGAAAAAACTTTGTAAGTGGGTGCCTCATGAGCTGACTGAAAATCAAAAAATTGTCGTTTTGAAGTGTCATCTCCTCTTTATTCTACACAACAAACAACCATTTCTTGATCAGATTGTGACATGCAGCAAAAAGTGGATTTTATAAGACAATTGGCAATGACTACCTCGGTGGCTGAACTAAGAAGAAGCTCCAAAGCACTTCCAAAAGCCAAACATGCATCAGAAAAAGGTCATGGTCACTGTCTGATAGTCTGCTGCCTGCCTGATTCACTACAACTTTCTGAATCCCACTGAAACCATTACATCTGAGAAGTAAGCTCAGCAAATTGATGAGATGCACTGAAAAATGCAATACCTGCAGCCAGCATTGGTCAACAGAAAGGGACCAATTTTTCTCCATGACATTGGACCACATGTCATACCAATGCTTCAAAAGTTAAACGAACTGGGCTACAAAGTTTTGCCTCATCTGCCATATTCACTTGACTTCTCGCCAACCACTTCTTCAATCACTCAACAACTTTTTGCAAAGAAAATGCTTCCAAGAGTTCATCAAATCCTGAAGCATGGATTTTTACGCTACAGGAAAAAACATTTCTCACTGGCAAAAATGTGTTGATTGTAATGGTTCCTATTTTGACCAATAAAGATGTGTTTAAGCCTAGTTATAATGATATAAAATTCATGGTTCAAAACTGCAAATACTTTTGCACCAATCTAATAGCCTTACAATGAAAAAATTCGGCACACATAACCAAGAAATCAAAGTGAAGCTCATCTGTAATGTGACAACATGGGCCTGGTGATACGTTCCACTGAAAAGGGTACAATGTCACTTCCATAGTATTCATGCACAACATGCATAACCTGAATTTAGTTAAGGAAAAACATTAGACAAACCCAAATTGAGGGATGGGTTTCTCTGATGACTCAGTGGTAAAGAAACTGCCTGCCAAGTGGGTTTGATCCCTGGATGGGAAAGATCCCCTGGAGAAGGAAATGGCAAACCACCCAGTATTCTTGCCTGGGAAATCCCACGGACAGAGGAGCCTGGCAAGCTACAGTCCAGGGGGGTATAAAGAGTTGGACACAACATAGCAACTAACCAACAACAAATTGAAGGACATTCTAAAATATAACTAATCCAATTCTCTTGAGAAGTATCAAAGTCAAGAACAACAAAGACTAAGGAACTGTCCCAGAGTAGAGAATATCAATGAGATAATAACTAAATGTTATGATTCAGGACTAGAAAAAAAGATGCTGGTAGGACAACTGATGAAATCCGAATAAGATTATTACTATTATTAGTTAATAATATTGTGAAAGTGAAAGTCGCTCAGTCATGTCCAACTCTTTGCGACCCCTATACAGTCCACGGAATTCTCCAGACCAGAATAGGTGGAGTGGGTAGCCTTTCCCTTCTCCAGGGATCTTCCCAACCCAGGGATCAAACCCAGGTCTCCCACATTACAGGTGGATTCTTTACCAGCTGAGCCACAAGGGAAGCCCAAGAATACTGGAGTGGGTAGCCATCCCTTCTCCAGCAGATCTTTCTTACTCAGGAATCAAACTAGGGTCTCCTGCATTGCAGGTGGATTCTATAACAATACTGTATCAACATTAATTTCCTGATTTTGATCATTTTATTAAGTTATGTAAGACATTTGGGAAAACTAGCAGAAGGGTAAAAGGGAACTCTTTGCATTATTTTTGCCACTTTTTCATTAAGTGTAAAATTATTCCAAAATGAAAGATCATAAGAAAACAGTTTATGTATCTCTCAATTTTAATATTCAAAGTCAGAGACCATACACCCCCTTAGCCTTTCTTTTTCACATTCAATATGTTCATCAGACAAGATGCCCAGAACTACTACTATACTCTAGCTCCACTTTTAAAAAGCTCCGTTTGTTACCAGGAAGGTACATAATATACTGTTTTAGATTGCTTTATATTTCTCACTTTGTATGATCAAGTATGTATGTTAATGCAACCAAGAACTGGTTTTTAAAAGCAGATGCATAATACTGTTGGCCTGATGCCTGTTTGCGATCAACTAAAACTTCAGCATTTATCTTTACTAAAGACAAATTAGATCTTCCCATTTTATGCTTGTGCAAAAGTTGGTGATGGACAGGGAGGCCTGGCGTGCTGTGATTCATGGGGTCTCAAAGAGTCGGACATGACTGAGCGACTGAACTGACTGACTGAATTCATTTTTTAAAGGAAAATACTGAATTATCTTTTTCTGTGATTATTTCCACCCTTTTCGTTTCTGCTCATATTTTATGTACCAGTTAGATTATTTTGAAGCACAATTCTAAAACTCACTCACCATGTACTAAATACATACCATTCACAGTGTACTATTACAAATTAAGAGTCTATACAAAAATCTGCCATGGAGTGGTCATACTTGATTGGAAGCGTAGGGAAAATCTTAATAACGGGATTAAATTTAGGCTAGATTTTAAAGAAGAGATAGCATTTCAACAGTAAGAAATGATACAGAATAATGGTTGTAATTTTTGAAACTAAAAGACAAGAGTGTAATCCTAACTCCATCAATTATTAGTTTTGGGGAAGTCTTTGAAATTCCATTTCCTCACTGATTAAATACCTAACTTGACAGAATTGTTTTAAAGATTAAATAAGATAATATATATAGTTAAGCAGGAAGCAGAAAAATGGGTGCAAAAGAACGAAGCTGAACCCTTTTATTACATCATACACAAAAATTAACTCAAAATGGGATCAAAGGTTTAAAAGTAAGAGCTAAAATTGCAAAACTTTCTGAAGTGGGATTTGGCAATTACTTCTTGGACATGACACCAAAAACACAGGGAACAAAAGAAAAAAAAGATAAATTTGGACTTCATCAAAATTTAAAAGTTTTGAGCATCAAAGGACACTATCAAGAGAGTAAAAAAAAAGAAAAATCCCTGTTCACAAATCATGTATCTGACAAAGGATTAATATCCAAGATATGTCAAAAACTCCCATAACTCAACAAAAATACAGTCCCCCCAAAATGGGCAAATTATTTGAATAGACTTTTCTCCAAGGAACATATACATACAGTCAACAAGCATATGAAAAGATATTCAACATCATCAATTATTTAGAGAAAAGGATACCACTTCTTATCCATTATGAAGACTACTATCAATAGATAAATAAATAAGTGCTGGTGATACTCTGGAGAAAATTAGAACCTTTCTTCATTGCTTGTGGGCATGTAAAATGATGCAGCCATAGTGGAAGAGTTTGGCAACTCCTCAAGAAGTCATATATAGAATACCATATCAGCCTGTAATTCTACTTCTAGGTATATCCCAAAAGAATTAAAAGCAAGGGCTCAGACAAATACTTATTCACCAGTGTTGAAGGTGGCAATACAGTTGATCCTTGAACAATGTTTGGTGGAGTGGGGGAGGTGTGTGTTTAGGGGAATGGATGCTCTGAGCAGTTAAAAATCTATATACAACTTATACTCAGCCCTCACATTGGCTGATTCAATCAACTGTCTGATCATGTAATATTATACTATTTACTAATGAAAAGCATCCATAAATAACTTTGGTAGTTCAGACCCATGTTGTTCAAGGGTCAACTGTATTTACAACAGCCAAAGGTGGAAGCAAGTTTATCAACAAATCAATGTATATATTCCACAAAACGTGATGTATACATTTAATGGAACAGTATTCAGTCATAAAAAGAAATATGATTCAGGGACATTCTACAACATGGATTAACCTTGAAGACTAAATGAAACAAGCCAGACACAGAAGAAAAAATATTGTATGACTCCACTTATATGAGATATTTGGAAAAGCAAAGTTCTTAGAGATAGAAAATAGATTAGAGGTTACTAGGGCCTGTGAGAAGAGGGAATGGGTAAGTCATTTTTAGAAAATAGATACAGTTTCTATTTGAGATGATGAAAAAGTTCTAGGAATCAATAGTGAGGATGATTGTGTAACCTTGTGAATATTCTTAATGCCAATCCTTGAAAAAGGATTAAAATGGTAAATTTTAGGTTATGTATATTTTACCACAATTTTTTAAAAAGCAGCTAGCATGCTCTACTCATATAAAAGTACTCATATAGAGTACTTTTGGAGGTGGAAAAAATTTTAGGCAGTCAATAGTATGAGCAAAGTTACTGCGGTAAAAAAAAATATATACATACCTGAGGAAAAAATATGAAATTATATAGTTAACATCAACAAGTAGTTTTCTTTGGATTTTTAAAATTTCCCTTTTCTTTACTTTTACATTTAAAAAAGTAATAAAACCTATTTAAAGAACAACTCCACATACAGATAAGAACAGTGTATTTGAAATATGTTGCATGAAGCTAACATCCATTGAAACTCTGATTTTAGTACTGTCCACCAAGTTGCTTACAAAAATGTTTTCAGTGAGATTAACCCTCACTATCCTATTTTTTGTTTTGTGCATTTTGAAGACCACAAGAGAAGATAATACTATTCACATCCAGAAAAAGACAGTCTTTTTAAGAGGTGTGCGATTGGAATATATTTAAATCATCAAAAATAAAATTACCTGTATATATCTTCAGAACCATTCATTCCTCCAGAAGTGGTTTTTCTGACATGTACCTGAGTTTCAATAACTATTTCCCCACCTGGCACAGTTGAATCTAACCAGATTCAAAACAGAGCTCAGGACTCTCCTCCGAACATTTCCAGTAACAGGGCCATATACATCACTCTGAAGAAACGGACCTACTTATTACCATATTCAAAACCTGTCGTATCTGATTATTTTAGAAATGTTACTTGCCTGTTTTAGCACCCAGACTTGGATAAAGCCTAGGAATAGGGAACAAAGAGGGACACAACTGAATGATTTACTGTTCCTTTTAATGCCTAACTAACAGCTCTTATACTGCTGTGAATAATAGGCCTGACTATATTTCTGGATGACAAGTGTAAAAGGCTCTTATATAAAAGGAAAATGGCATTAAAAATAGTAATAATTTTAAAAGAAGTGCAGCTTTAAAAATATTCAGGAGTCAAAGTAGCACTGCAAATACTTGAGGGACCTCCTCCTAAACCCTACTCCAAATATGTATCTAGATGAAATGAAGAGAAAATCTTAACCATACAGCCATGATCAAAACTAGTCAAGTATCTCTGTAGACAAAAACTAATGGAAACCTGTAGCCACAGAGCTTAAGCTAACAGCCTGGACTCCACACCTGTGAAGTAGGCAGAAGAAATGAAAAGTCTGTTCCACAGAGCAATGAGGACGGAAAGTGCTTCTACAAAAGGCCTGGGGTCAGAGCCAGGATGATGCTGGAAACCAAGAGATGCAGTGGGACTCCACCACTCGTGGAAAAAGGTGTAAAAAGTTGAGAAAGCCACCACCTGAAGCTACAGCTCATGAAATATTATGTATCTGAGATATTAAGAGAGGATAGATTCTGCACAACAGCTGAAACCAGGCCAAGCAATCTGCAGGCTTGGTATCTGGATCTGCAATGGCCTCAGGAGGGAGCCCTAAGCTGCCTATGTAAGACCTGAGGCTTGTCTAGGTATCTCAGGCAAAGAAGCGAAAGTCACTGCAGAGCCTCTACGGAAGATAGGTAATAGAAAGGAGAGAGAAACAACTGCTCAGGGTAGACCTGAAAACTAAAATTCTACCTAAATATAGCATTTTAATTATGAAAGAGAAATTATTTCCTTTTCAGTTTAATTACCTATGTGCCATTCTTCATAAAAACCTCAGTCTAAAACATCTTTATATCTTGATGGGTTTGACGCAGACATACAACCTGCACAACTGTATGCACGGGTCTCGCTTTGAGACTTCTGGGCACATTATCAGAGCGGGCATACCCGAAAGCATCTTACGTTTACAATGTTCAGAAATTTCCTGTTGCTAACTTTGATGAGCCCAGAGAATTATTTATAGTAACCTCAAATCACACTTGGTGTAGTTCCAAGACAACTGGAACAACAGTGGCTCGGGTCTTCTCCAGGGTAGATCTGATACATACCTAAAGACTATGAAATCGAGCAGGCTTCTCAGCTTGCCTGTATTTAAAAACCAAAACAAAAAACCAACTTTATTGAGGTATAAATGCTATACAAAGAACTGTGGTTTGTTCATTTTTTTTAAAATAACTACTGTTGTGGAGAGAATCAAAGCTAATTATTTCTCTTGTGCATTTTATTTTAAGGCATTAAAGAAAATAACTTAGAGGAACTATATATATGAACTCCAAAAGAAGACAGTAAATGAAGTTGAAGGTAGGTGTAAGAATTATGATTTTGGGCTTTACATAAGAATAAAATTTCTGTTGAGTACTTTCATCAAAAACTTAACAGGTTGTTTCATAATCCCTCCCACCATTGTTAGCCATAAATAGGATGGATGATCATCTTCTGGGAGAGCTACAGAGAGAGACTGCTACATGAGGAAATAGGTTAGCTATTACTGAGGCCTCTTAACTTCAGGATTTTATACAGGTTTTATAATTTTTGTTTTTCCCCTTAGCATAGTATCTCTGACTCCAATGCAATTTCTTTCCAATGTTGCTGCTACTGCTAAGTCGCTTCAGTCGTGTCCGACTCTGTGCAACTCCATAGATGGAAGCCCACCAGGCTCCCAGTCCCTGGGATTCTCCAGGCAAGAACACTGGAGTGGGTTGCCATTTCCTTCTCCAAAGCGTGAAAGTGAAGTCGCTCAGTCGTGTCTGACTCTTAGCGGCCCCATGGACTACAGCCTACCAAGCTCCTCCGTCCACGGGATTTCCCAGGCAAGAGTACTGGAGTGGGGTGCCATTGCCTTCTCCGTCTTTCCTATGCTAGGACTATTTAAAACAATAATAGCCACGTATAAGAACCACTAATATAATGATCTACTTCCTTTCCTTACTTGTTTATGAAATTACCAAGGAAAAGGGGAAAAGATCAGCAATTAGTTAATCAGTCCAAAATAAAGCAGTATGTTTAGGAGCTATGTGGCGGTGGCAAAGGGGGCTGGCCAGTGGACATGAATGATTTTGGAATTCCTAATTGATAGCATAAAGAGCAAAAAGAATGGCACAAATAGAACTGCATCTGGAAATCCCTTTTTAAATTATTTAATGAAAGATATTATAATAATCAAAATAGATGACAGTAGAGAATGTACTGAATATTTCATAGCTAATAATGTATTTGATGGGTGAGCTTCAGAGTAACTAGGGAGACCAGGCAACCTCAAAGTTAAAATTACAAAGTAGGAACATTGGTGATTTCCTGGTCAGAGTATCATTAAAGACCTAACATATTAATTTAATAATACTTAAAAAAATTACAAAATGTAACAGGCAAGTCAGCAAAAGTAAATGACCAATTTGCATGAAGTTGATTACTGAAAACACCCTCAGCAAACAGGCCTCTATGCATGGACCTTCTGAACCCACTGTCCCAAGAAGAGCAGCACAGACTATACTAACAGCCTTTACAGGCCAAAGAGAAGAATGGGTAAATCGGACAGAATAGGAAGATGATACCTAGCACAACTGGAACAATCTAAAAACAAAGCAAAACAACAGCTACCACGAGTTAAAACACAAAAACAAAACTTACAAATGATGTCTCTGACAAAATGGAAACAGCAATCAGTGATTTTATCCAAAAATTGTAGATATATACAACACAGAAACATTCATTCTCTAAGGCTGTGACATCCAATGTGGTAGTCATTAGCCATATTTGAACACTTGAAATGTGTTAGTGTAAATCAGAAATCAAATTTTTTATTTGAGTCACTTATTTTAAATTTTTTAAATGTCATTTGCTTCAGTTACTGTAAAGCTTTTTAAAGTATGTTTGGAAGAGCCTGAGTACTGAATCTACTTCTTAGCTGCACGTTCTATGAAATCTCAATACAGATTAAGTATTTTCAATCAAAATTAAATATCCAAATTGAAGTGTGCTAAGAAGTATAAAGTGAAAATATGTATCAAATTTTGATGTCTTAGTAAAAAAGCCAAAGTGTAAAATGTCTCAATAATTAAAAAAATATGTGAACACAAGTTCACATATTTTTGATACATGAGATTAAGTAAAATATATTAAGATTAATTTTACCTGTTTCTTTTTTACTTTTTAAATGTGGCTTTTGGGAGAGTGGCAGTGTAACATGTATGATATCATAAGTGAAACGAATCCCCGGTCTAGGTTCAATGCAGGATGCTTGGGACTGATGCACGGGGATAATCCAGAGAGATGGTGTGGGGCTGGGGGGGGGGGGTCGGGATTGGGAGTTCATGTACACTCGTGGCTGATTCATGTCAATGTATAGCGAAACGAATACAGTATTGTAAAGCAAAACAAACTAAAAAATAAAAATTAATTAAAAAAATAAATAAATGTGGCTTTTAGAAAATTTTAAGTTATATATGTGGCTTGTGTATTATGTATCTATTGAACAGTGCTCTAAGAGATCAATGACTTTACAATGAATGTCTTCTGTCTAAAACCTGAAATATATGTCAGTCAGGATTTGTAAGTAAAATACTTCCTTATCTCCTAGTGTCACAAAATATTACTTCAGTCTACTCAGAATTTGTGTATTTATACATTCCAAAGACATGTGTATCCTCTTCACACAGATTATTACAAATCAATAAACTATTCTTCTGAGTTACTACAAACTAGGACGCTTAATGGTCATTCTACCATCCAGAGTAAGTAACCAAGTAACTGAAAGACACTAATTCAATGATGTCTTTTAAATCTGGATTCTCTCTCAAGCATGTTGAGTAATGCTTTTGGTTCTAAAGAGCTAAACAACGATCTTTAGTAGAGCAAAGATCTTGATGAGAGTAATTACATAGGACAAATTTACATTTATATGTATACACATATATATATACAGGCTTATAGATTTTTCATAGAAGAAAAACACTAACTGCCTGCCTTCACAGTGCTCTTCCAACCTTTTCCATACCATGGCATTTCAAAGAAAATTACATTTGAAAGACAGTTAACTTAAGGCTGCTCCAGAGAGGGCATCAATGTCCCAAGACATCGGCTTACTGCACATCACCAGGAGGCCTGGGCTCAAAGGGCCTCGCAAAACACTGCAAAATATCTCTGACCCATACTTTGTTTTCATCTGACTTATATTTTATTCTTACTTATGCCTACAGTTGTGAAAATACAACCCCTCAACATTTTTAACAACAATATATGAAAAAGGCCACAAGATGGAGATATTACTCCATCAGAGTATTTGTACTGATGTGTTGTTTTTTTCCCCATGTACATTTCCCTCTCTCTGTATATGTCTTACTTTCTCCTTCAGTGATGTTCTCACTGACTGTCTGTATCCCTAACATTTATAATGGTTCCTCTGCCACTCCGCCCTTCAGGCCTTCACTAGCATTATTAGATAAATATAATGAGCACTTTTATGACCCTTATTTTAAATATTAAAAGCAGGCAGATAATTAGAATAGTTTAAGCTCAATATTTTCCAACCTCTAAAATTAAATTAATTTTTATTTATGTATTTTTCTCCAATAGCTAAGAATTCTTTTAAAAATTTGCTACCCACCAAGTAATAAGTACTATAAAAGCCATTTACTGGAATACATTCTGCTACTTTGTAAGGCTACATATTTATTGGGTTGGGCAAAAAGTTCGTTTGGGTTTTAAGATCATACAGAAAAACCCAAGGAACTTTTTAGGCAACCCAATACTTCATGTTGATACTCCTCCAAACTTCCCTGGAATTCTTCTTTGACAACAGTCCTCAAAACAGTTTATGAGCCTTACTGGAAATTTATTTTCAGATCTCTTTATCAATCCAAAGGGTACTTACCCCAGCTTAACAACCCAACTTAATCACCAAGTTTGGCTCCAAATGACTATTAGCCATAGGCGAAAATCAAATTCATATTAAAGATGCACTGTTAATGAAGACACTGCCAAATATGTTACAGGCTTTGAAAGCAATTCAAAATTAAGTTTCAACAATGTTTTGGGAAGTGGCAGCACTGTTGAAAGCCTGTGAAGCTTTCCACAAAAACTACAGAAAGTCACACTAACTCTGTGGAACTAGTGTAGAACTGCACAGCGTGACAATCACCTGAACATTATGACATACTTAAGTACAAGCAGCAATTTCCAGTCACCCTACATTATACATACATATAGTCACTTCCTTAAATCAAATTTAACCACCAGTATTAACACAAAACACTACTTCAAGTCAGAGAAGAACCTAAAGACTAATCTTGTATCTGTTAACTAAAAGTTGGGAGGTAAAAATAACTGCCAATAAGCTTTAAATTTTTTTTTTCATTCCCAAAAAGTCAGAGGCTTCTTTGTAATTGGTCATGGGATAGTGTTCTTAACCTGATCCATTTTAATGGTATGAAGTCCTTAAGTATTGGCTAGAAATATAAAGTATTTACCCTCCTTCAGTTCAGTTCAGTCGCTCAGTCGTGTCCGACTCTTTGCGACCCCATGAATCGCAGTACGCCAGGCCTCCCTGTCCATCACCAACTCCCGGAGTTCACTCAGACTCACGTCCATTGAGTCCGTGATGCCATCCAGCCATCTCATCCTCTGTCGTCCCCTTCTCCTCCTGCCCCCAATCCCTCCCAGCATCAGGGTCTTTTCCAATGAGTCAACTCTTCGCATAAGGTGGCCAAAGTACTGGAGCTTCAGTTTTATCATCATCCCTTCCAAAGAAACCCAGGGTTGATCTCCTTGCAGTCCAAGGGACTCTCAAGAGTCTTCTCCAACACCACAGTTCAAAAGCTGAGCAGGCATGTATATAAACCCTAGGATTTTTCTATGGTCTGTTTAGATGGTCCCAATAAACAACAACAAAAATTTTTCTGGTTTTAACTCCTTTTGACAACTGCTCACTACACGTCACAGTGGGGTCTCAGGTAGAAAATTCTTGTGATTTCTATAACCAGGAGTTGCATGTATTCCAGAATTTTTTTAACTAAAATTTAAAAATCACACCCTTTTAGAATTCTAGTGTTTGCCCTCAGCAGCATTATTTAGTACTGCTTCTTTTCCATTTTAATACTGCTGCTTATACCATCACGTGTCCTTTATTTAATCCTTGATCTTAGACTCCTTTAATATTTAACTGAAATTCTATTAGCTGACTGTATAGCTGCACATAACTTTATGCCAACTGCCTCACTGGCACTAAAACAGGAGTCTGCCTGATAATGAAGCACACTGTTTTATGCATATACTCTAAGCAGAAATGATGACTGCTGCATGCCCTTGCTTTTGCAACATGTCTGATTACATACGAGATTCCAGTTGCTGGATGTTGGTAATCAGAAATGTTAAGTGAATGAGTCCTAACATTATTTAATGTAGTATTAAGGAGAATGAGGCACAAATTTTAGATTAAATTTCTAATTAAATCCTAGAGACACGATTACACAAAAATTTCAGTAAATATAAGTTTAAAAAAATTTCGCTCTTAAAATGGCATACTATGATGTTACTTAAAACATAATCATATTTTATATCCATTAGTGTAGGACCCATCTTTCACAAGGAGGTGTTTTGATGAAAATAAAGGACTATGGATTCATTATAAAAGGGTATGGGGTCTTGCTTCAACCAATCAGAAGTCTCTTTCCACTTCAACTCCTTTACTTCCATCTCTGCACACCTCTATACAAGAAAAGCTTTGGAGTTGTTTTTAATTCTGGGTGAAATTAATTAATTTCATCATTGTTCAATAGACCTAGTAAGGCCTGACTTAGAAAAAGATTCCCAAGACCATGTAGTAGCAGTCTGCAGAGTATGCAGTTCATTGATAGAAAACATAGAGCTGAGACTAGGCTTAATACAGGCACTAGGCATTTTATCACCTGGTGTTACTCACAACTGCCACAGAAGTTCTCCTCTCGGCAATCAAGTCATCTACCCTCACTTCTATCCCATCCTGTGTAACATTCCCAACAATGAATAAAACATACGATGTTGCAATTCACATCACACCAATCACTAGGTAAGGTGGTGACTTTTATGAAAAGATTTTAGAACCTATCTCTATGAATAACAGCAATAAAGTGAAAAGAAAGAAGTGAAGTCACTCAGTCATGTCCAATTCTTTGAGATCCCATGGACTGTAGCCCGCCAGGCTCCTCTGTCCATGGGATTCTCCAGGCAAGAATACTAGAGTGGGTTGCTATTTCCTTCTTCAGGGGATCCTCCCAACCCAGGGATGGAACTCGGGTCTCCTGTGTTGCAGGCAGATGCTTTATCCTCTGAGCCACCAGGGAAGCCCCCAGGAAGCCCCCGGGAAGCCCCTTGTGTATCATTCCCAACAATGAATAAAACACACGATGTTGCAATTCACATCACACCAATCACTGAGTAAGGTGGTGACTTTTATGAAAAGATTTTAGAATCTATCTCTATGAATAATTGCAATAAAGGACAATTCCAATTTCCCCGTTCAGCTTAGGGTGTGTCTATGAATAATAAAAGACAAACTGGGACTTCCCTGGTAGTCCAGTGGTTAAGATTTTGAGCTTCCTAGGGCAGGAGACCTGGGTTCCACCCCTGCTCAGGGAACTAAGATCCCACATGCTGAGTGATGTGGCTAAATAAAAGACAAACTATTCTAGGACTGCTCTCATAATTAGTGTAAAGGTGAGGGGAAAGAACTTCCTTGGTGGCCTAGTGCTTAATAATCCTCCTGCCAGCATAGAGGACATGGTTCAATCCCTGGCCTGGGAAGATCTGACATGTGGTGTTGTTCAGTCCCTCAATCATGTCTGACTCTTTGCAACCCCCTGAAGTGCACCACGCCAAGCTTCCCTGTCCTTCACCATCTCTCAGAGTTTGCTCAAACTAAGTCCATTGAGTTGGTGATGCCATCCAACCATCTCGTCCTCTGCTGCCCCTTCTCTTCCTGTCTTCCATCTTTCCCAGCATCAGGGTCTTTTCCAATAAGTCAACGTTTCATATCAGGTGGCCAAAATACTGGAGCTTCAGCTGGAGAATTCCATGGACTGTATAGTACATGGGGTCCCAAAGAGTGCAACACATCTGAGCAACTTTCACTTTTCAGCTTTAGCATCCACTGAATACTGAGGGCTAATTTCCTTTAATATTGACTGGTTCAAACTCCTTGCTGTCCAAGGGACTCTCAAGAGTCTTTTCCAACACCACAGTTCAAAAGCATCAATTCTTCAGCGCTCAGATTTCTTTACAGTCCAACTCTCACATCCATACATGACCACTGGAAAAACTATAGCTTTGACTATATGAACCTTTGTCGACAAAGTAATGTCTCTGCTGTTTAATACACTGTCTAGGTTCGTCATTGCTTTTCTTCTAAGGAGCACGCATCTTTTAATTTCATGGCTGCAGTCATCGTCCACAGTGATTTTGGAGTCCAAGAAAATAAAGTCTGTCACTGTTTGCACTGTTTCCCCATCTGTTTGCCCTGAAGTGATGGGACCAGATGCCATGATCTTCGTTTTTTCAATGTTGAGTTTTAAGCCAGCTTCTTCACTCTTCTCTTTCATCTTCATCAAGAGGCTCTTTAGTTCTTCTTCACTTTGTGCCACAAGAGTGGTGTCATCTGCATATCTGAGGTTATTGATATTTCTCCCGTCAATCTTGATTCCAGCTTGTGCATCATCCAGTCCAGCATTTCGTAACATGTACTCTGCATATAAGTTAAATAAGCAGGGTAACAATACACAGCCTTGATGTGCTCCTTTCCCAATTTCGAACCAGTCCATTGTTCCATATCTGGTTCTAACTGTGCTTCTTGACCTGCATACAGGTTTCTCAGGAGGAAGGTAAGGTGGTCTGGTATTCCCATCTTTTTAAGAATTTTCCAGTTTGTTGTGATTCACATAGTCAAAGGCTTTAGGCTTTAATCAATGAAGCAGATGTTTTTCTGGCATTCTCTAGCTTTTTCTGTGATCCAATAGATGTTGGCAATTTGATCTCTGGTTCCTCTGCCTTTTCTAAATCCAGCTTGTACATCTGGAATTTCTCGGTTCACATATTGTTGAAGCCTGGCTTGAAGGATTTTGAGCATTACTTCGCTAGCATGTGAAGTGAGTGCAACTTGGGACTGGAATGAAAAGATCCCACATGCCTCAGAGCAATTAAGCCCATGCAACACAACTACTGAGCCCATGCTTCAGAATCCATGAGCCACAGTTTCTGAAGCCCATGCGCCTAGAGCCCATGCTCCGCAACGAGAAGCCTGTGCACCACAATGAAGCGCAGTCCCTGCCTGTGGCAACTAGAGAAAGCCCGTGAGCAGCAGCAAAGCCCCAGTGCAGTCAAAAATAATTTAAATCTTTTTTTTTTAAAAAAGAACAGCATAAAAAGAAAAAAGAAACAACTAAAAGAGGATTTCTGTTCAATCAGCTCTAGATTATGTGGCAAGAGTTTCCCAACAGACTTGCTTTTTCCCCATAAAGTATGTCCAGGCAATCTCCACTAAACAGTGTGTACATAAGAAAAACCAATTTCACAATAGTCCAATCTGAGGCAAATATGTATACAACTAAATAAATATTTATTCAGCTCTAACTCTATACATGATATGCTTTACATCAGAAATATAAATGACTAGAAGTTTATCTACCATTCCAGATTTTGTATTATCTCTTTCTCCAAATTAATAATTTTGGACTCTACAATGAAAATCAGGGAGTGATTATTACATGACAGATTTCTAAGGGAACAGACTCACTAGAGACAGACTGAAGTATATTCAACTAACACCACAAGCTCAGTGGAATCTAAGACAAGAATCACTGGAGAGAACGATATGGTATGGGTTCACCACTCATTTATGAAAGAAATCTTCCTCTTTATTTCTAAAAGGCACTGTGCCAGGGTTTGAGAAGTCCCTTTTAATGACTCTGCACTTTTTCCCCACCCAAAAAACTGAACACACAGGTCAGGCAAATAGAGATCAAACAGCACCTTTATTGATGAAAAGCTTATGGTGAATTGAGACTGTGTATGAGAGCCAAAGAGGCTTGCTAGCAATTTTTGCCCATCTCCATCCTAGGCATTGAGACAGTACACTCAAGAGAAAGTCTGGCTCAGATAATAACTTTCTTACTGGTCTAGGGCAGAGAAGAGAATGAGCCTCATTACTTAACAGCTTTGTAATTAGTTAGCTCTCCCTAATCAAAAGGCTTCCCTAGTGGTTCAGACCGTAAAGCATCTGCCTGCAATACAGGAGACCCGGGTTCAATCTCTGGGTCAGGAAGATCCCCCGGAGAAGAGATTGGCTAGCCACTTCAGTATTCTTGTCTGGAGAAGTCCACGGACAGAGGAGTCTGGTGGCTATAGTCCATCGGGGTCACAAAGAGCCGGACACAACTGAGTGACTGACACACCCCAATCAGAGGAAAGGCCATCACCCTCCAACAAGGTAACTCACTCATCCATGGAAAGACGTAAGAGATGGGTCAAGAGATCAACAGTGTTTCTTTAAGGAAGATGCTCCCCTTGGAGATATATACAGGATAAGTGCAATGTAACTGTCCCTCCCTAATGCAGGCTGCTACTTCGTGCATTTACACATCTGTGCATCTCAAATACAGACTGGAAGAGCTTAAAAGATTAATTCTGATTAAAAACCTAAAGTCCAACATTCTGTAAACATATGTCACTTAATAGTTTTTCTCTTTTAATCAGGTTTCAGTGTTCATCTGAGTGTAAGGATGCAGTTACTTAAAAATTTATAAGAGAAAGAGACACATTTTCTAGTTCTGTGAATAGAAATCTGTAATGATTGGGACCAAGTACTCTGATTTCATCAGAAAGTAAACACTGAAAATTTAAGATAACTTAGCCTGTTAAAATTTCAATTCAAAGATTTTTTTAATGACTATGGAGTACTTATTGTTGGCTAGAACACTGTACAAAGTATAAAGAAAGTCATAGTCCCAAAGACAATGAAAAAAAAAAAATGCAGAATTGCCATTGACCCCACAAGAAATACAGGTGTCCAAGGAGCAGGAGCTGTTAGAGGAGATATAAATATTGTTTGGGGATCTAGAATTTTAGTTATTAATGAAAGATATAAACACTTTTCCCCTCTACATTCCTCTAATCTTCTACCTTGTATCCTCTAAAAAGATGCAATATCCAAATAGAAAAGCCTTGAGGACAATTAAAGTCATTCTAAAATACAGTGAGCCTCTGGCATGTCACCTGCAAACATCCCTCCACTAAAAACTTCTGGAATCCCTGTGAAATATTTTAGAACCAATCTGAAACCTAGGAATACATCGAAAGGCATTCCTTCACTTTATGAGAGGAATAAAAGGTCATATATTAATAAATATAACTCATTACATAAAAACTGTCAAGCAATTATTCAGTAAATTACTGTTTAGTTTTAGTTACCATGTTGATATTTTTCTTTCAGTAAATATTTAAGTGTCTTCACGGACTTGATGGACATGAGTTTGAGTGAATTCCGGGAGTTGGTGATGGACAGGGAGGCCTGGCGTGCTGCAATTCATGGGGTCGCAAAGAGTAGGACATGACTGAGCAACTGAACTGAACTAATGAAGTAAATAAAGAAAATACCATTTGTCCTAAAAATGAGGCAACTAACTTCACAAGGTCATAAGTGAGTAAATGGTTTGGTTCAAGTTAAAAGGCACTGATTATTCCAATTATAGATTTTAGGGAGTGATTGAGCAAGTTACTTCAGACCTGGTGGAAAAGAGGATAAAATGGACACCACATTCAGCCTCTCATCATCCCTGGCATTTAGTTCAGGGTATGGAGATCGCAAAAAGATTTTTCTATCAATTGTCTCCAACTCTGCCGTGTTCCTTCTCTCCTACCCCTATCAACTAATCTACTGATCTCATCACACCACTGAAACAGCTTTAGCAGAGGTAGCTAATGACCTCCACGCTGTTCAGTTCAACATCTAGAGGTCATCTTATTTGAACTACCATCAGCATTTAACCCAGCTGATCGCTCTCTTCTCTTTAAAATACTTTCTCCCACTGAAAGAGAAAAAGATGATCTTTTCTTGGTTTGCCTCTGACTTCACTGGCTGTTCCATCTCCATTTCCTTTGCTAGTTTCCCTCATGGTCCAGCTCCCAGACCCTTCTTTTCTCTTTTTTTACCTTCACTCCCCTGGTGACACTAGTGGCAAAGAATCTGCCTGCCAATGCAGGAGATGATCCCTGGGTCAGGAAGATCCCCTGGAGAAGGAAATGGCAACCTGAGCCAGTATTCTTGCATGAAGAATCCCATGGACAGAGGAACCTGGCAGGCTACAGTCCATTGGGTCGCACAGTGTCGGACACAAACTGAAGCAACTTAGCACACACACCCCTGGTGAACTTACCTGGTTTTGTGACTTTAACTTACCTATGAAGTGCCAGGGACTCCCTAATTTATTAACTACAGGCCAAATCCTTCTTACAACTCCAGACTTGGATACCCAACTGCCTACATACCACCTCAACCTGAAAGTTTATTGTGAAGTCGCTCAGTTGTGTCCGACTCTTAGCCACCCCATGGACTGCAGCCTACCAGGCTCCTCCGCCCATGGGATTTTCCAGACAACAATACTGGAGTGGGATGCCATTTCCTTCTCCAGGGGATCTTCCCGACCCAGGGATCAAACCGGGGTCTCCTGCATTCCAGGCAGACGCTTTAACCTCTGAGCCACCATTAGACGCCTCAAATTTAGCATGACCAAACTCAACTGCTGATTTTTTTTTCCCCAAACCATACCTACTTCTATTCTCGGATTCTCCATCTCCATAAGCAACAAGTGCAATTAGACAAAATATTTATTGATTTTCTAAGGTTTAGAAAAAGCTTTCCAATTATCTTCAACTTATCACACCCCCCCATCTTACATGCAAACAATCAGCAAAATCCTGTCAACTCTATGTTCAAATTATATCCAGAATCTGACCACTTTGCACCACACAGGTACAGTCTATATTTTACACAATTATCCAATAATTAGCAATATACATATACTCTCCAACTCAATGAAGTGATCACCTTGAAATTTAAGTCAAATCATGTACCTCTTCTGTTCAAACCCTCACTCCATCCCCAAGTTACTTATAATAGCCCAAGTCCTTATAATGACGTTCGAAGCCCTAGGAGATTGTCCCCTGACCAGCCATGACTCTAATCTCACCTACTGCTGTCCTCACCATATACCCTGCTCCAGCCACACTGGCTGACATGTCATTCCTCAAATACTAAGCAAGCTCCAAGAACTCTGCATTTAACTGGTTGCCTTCCTTGAATGCATTTATCCACATGGCTCGTTTCCTTACTTCCTTCTGAGGCCTTTTCTGAGCATCTGACATTTATATTTACTTGTTTGGTTGTTTACTATCTGTTTCCCCCTACCAAAATGTGAGTTTTGTTTGAGTTCAGGGGTTTTATTTTACATACTGGCCAATTCCCAGTGCTTAAAATTCAGTAGACATGAACTAATTCTCTACTGAATGAATGACAACCAAACTGATTAAATGGATACAGCCTGGTCACTGCTTCTGAGTAACCTACCTACTTAGCTCTGGTTCCTCATGTCTGGCTAGTCAAAAGATATTGGCTATCTCTGGCCTGAAAATTACACATTATAGACCTAAGACAGGCTGCATTTGTCTCTACCAAATATTTGGTCTCCTGAAAGTCTTCGAAGAAAATTAGGAGTCAATGTAAAGAACCTGTTCCAATCAGGTTCTTTGCTTAGTTAAAATAAAGTTTATTCTGCATTCTTTTCAATTTCAAAACAACTGGGTAGAGAAACACAGATGAAAATAATTTTCTGGATCCTTCTACTCAATTTCTACCTCCACATGGAATCTTCTCAATTATCTATGCTTATTTTCCCATCTTTGCCATATAGTTAAATGCTCTGGTTGTCCACATCACCTAATTAACTGCATGAATTTATAAACAAAAATTTTATGAGAGACTTCACATGCAAGCTAGATCACATAATCTAAAATTCAAACCACTGCTACTAAGTTTCTATATCCTCTTAAAGGAGCTCTTGAAAGGTTTCCTTGAGTAACTAGAAAATATCTTTCAAAATCTTTGGATAGGTTAAGCGTAAGACTCTAGCTACAGAATTTAATCAATTTTGGTAAATTCTAATAAAAAATATTCTCAGCATTAAAGGCGTTCTTAAGAGTCTTCAGAGTTATATTTCACTAATGATTCTTACACATATTGCATTCCTATTTACTTTGAAATAAGGTACACTTTGTCTCTAACTAGCAGTAAGTGGCACCAGATTAAAATAATGAATACAGACAACACGAAATTGTTTGCATGTAAGAATTTTAAGTGTGCAACGTTTAAACTACTTCATAACTCTTACAAAATTGAAACTCGTTAAAGTCATGGTGCTGCAGCAATAGCATTTTTATATTCATTTATATTTAATTGAAAAGTAAATTTCCATTTGGTGTTAAGCTGAACAGTTCACACACATTTATGATAACCTGTTGGGGTGAAATGTACATTTCACCTCTGGTCACGGCAAGTGTGCCCTGAATAACAGTTGTGGGGAAACATTAAAACCTTTTTGCCCCCTAACTATTCAAAGCATTTTTATGAAGGGCTCAATCAGAAGGTCTCAAATTCTTTCACCGCATAATCGTTAAACCAGTCAAATGGCATCTTCTCAGTAGGAGTCATTCAGCACTCCCAGAGTGAAAGCAATCAGAAAAAAGGACTAGTTAAAGTCGAGCTGAAGAAGGAAAGGAAACGAAAAGAAAAAGAAAACGATCCTGTGCTACTTCCTGGAGCACCCCAAGTGCCTCTTCTGCCCCAGCACTTGATGGCTCCTTCTCCGACTTCTCAAACAACACGGTAGAGGCTTCAAGTTCCTGCAGATTTCTAAACGGGGCTACGATGCCTAATCCAACAGGCTACACACATTACAAAGTACAGTGCGAGAAAAACTTCTGCAACCCAGACGCCAACTAAAAGGCATGCCTACCTTTCCGGAAAGACGGGAAAAGAGGCTCTTAAAAGGATAAGGGTAACTGGGAAGGTGAAAATTTAGAGGGAGACACGACTACCTTTCCACAATCAGAGAGGCAGGAAGAGAAAGGGTTTAAGAGTAAAAGATCTACCCTCACCACTCCTCCTTCCTGCAGCACAGCACGGTGCAAGGATCTCCCCCAGAATGGCAGAGGAAAGAGAAGGGCTCCTCACCCCAGGCTGGTGGCACCGTCCAGCCTGTCACGGAGACCGGAACTTGAGAAGGGGAGCCGGGCGGTGAGGGACTGGGGAAGGCAGGCCATTCCCTCTGAGGCAGGTTAGGAGAAGACCGTGGTCAATCGGACAGAGGACGGCAGCCGAGCCGAGGACGACCAAGTCTTGCCCCGCGGGCCCGGCTCCCTCGGAGAAAACCTGGTCCGAGCCCGCCCCACCCCCTCCTTTCCGCCCCGACCCGCACGTTTCTGCCCGGGAGATGCAGCCTTCGAGCGAGCGGGCGGCCCCACTTACCTGCTGCACCCCGAGGAACTGGTAGAAGTTGAGCTGCACCTCCTCCACCAAGTCAAATAACTCCAGGTCTCCGCTCTCCCAGCCATGCGCCGGCCCCGGAGCCACCAGCAGCAGCAGCAACAGCAGCGGCGGCGGGAGCGGCACGAGTCCCGGCCGGCGGCGCGGAGGAAGCCGGGCCAGCCGGGAGCAGGGCGCTGTCATCGCGCCGGGCTCGGAGAGGTCAGCCGTCGCGCAGAGCCGTCGGCCGAGACCCGGGGACGTGGCGGGCAGAGCGGACTATGGGATCACTGCTTGTCAGTCAGAAGCACGGGCAGCCGCCCCGGAGTCTCCCGCCCAGCGCCCGGTCCTGGACAGAAGGCAGGGGCGGCGGAAGACGGCGGACGCTTCGTCCAGTGAGAGCGCGGACAGAGCCGCGGGCGGCCCACCCTCCGCGGACCCTCACCCTTTACCCAGGCCTACAAACAGCTGGCGAGCCAGCGCCGGGCGTTTAGGTAGCGCGGCGCGGGGGGAGAGGCTTCCCCTCGCCTCAGCCTATCCCAGGCCTCGCTTCCGGTGACATCACGTCTCCTAGCAACCGCGGGAGAGGAGGCGGGGCCGGAAGTAGGGTAGCGGGAGCCCCAGACCTGGGCCTCAACAAACTGCTTCTCTCCGCGGAGTCATACGGATATTGGCACAGATTAAGGGACGTGAACAGTTACAGACATCACGCGTCTATCTGGAACGTCCCAAGCATCCGTGAAACAGCTACTTTCTTATCCTCCCCCAGATATTGAAAACTAAAAGCATATTTGAAAACTGAACTTTTGATTACAGCCTTTGTTTCATACATTTCATTATTCCATCCCCCAAAATATAGGAGGAATTGAACCCAGGGCTTGAAAGGGGCAAATCTAGTGAGGAGTCTAAAGTTTCCTTTTAAGAGAGGTGAAGAAGAAATAAAATTTGAACCAAGACAAAAAGTATACTTCTAATAATGAAATAATATTTACAGGCATAATACTACAAAATAGACAACCAGGTAGAAAGTATCCTAAGGGTAAGTGAAGCTTATTGACGTTAGCCCATTTACAATTGGTGCTCCTTTCCCAGTTGATGTCTATTATTAAAGACATTTAAGCTAAAAACCTTCTCTCTTTTCCACCAGTGTCTCACTTCCTATTCTTTTTATCCCCTCACCACTATTGCTTTCTTTTGTGTGAAGCTTATTTTCTTCTTAGCTTTCTCACATTTCTCCTCCCTGACTCCCTACTCTTGCTGAGGCGGTACAAGGGAACAAATAAATCCTTGTATAACTCAGGATGTTTCAGCAGTTTTGAGAGTTTGATCTCCTTTTTCTCATTTTGGATCCCACCAGTTGAATTAAGCTCAATAGGATAATAATAAAACTTTCATAGTAAAAAGCGTTGTGTTTGACAGAGGTTAGAAGAACAGTATCCAGGAGGTAA